>OZ020299.1:2837328-3129739 GCA_963971205.1 Aethes cnicana
GGAGAGCCTTCTTAATGACTCGATTTACGAAAAAGATAGAAAGAACCTGACTGCTTATAAACTTAATTTTGATATAGGTACTTACCCAGTGTCACTCGGACAATAGAGACGAACCTGACGACACCACACAAGCTAAAATTCATGAAGCCGTATAGGCTACAGAGGGTGCTAAAAGAAATATACAACATAATTAACTTATGGCCTATATACATATACTCGAAAAACATAATCCTCATTCTGGTGCAGTCGGATAATAAGAGAGTTTCAACCATGACCACATGGCAAAAGAGCAATGTCAGTTACCCACACGCATCATAAACAAAAGAGCAAATGACGCTTACCCACACGCATCATAAGCAAAAGAGCAAATGTCACTTACCCACACGAATCATAAGCAAAAGAGCAAATGTCACTTATCCGCACGCATCATAAACAAAACAGCAAACGTCACTTACCCACACGCATCATAAGCAAAAGAACAAATGTCACTTGCCCACCCGCATCATATGCAAAGGAGCAAATGTCACTTACCCACACGCATCATAAGCAAAAGAGCAAATGTCACTCACCCACACGCATCATATGCAAAGGAGCAAATGTCACTTACCCACACGCATCATAAGCAAAAGAGCAAATGTCACTTACCGACACGAATCATAAGCAAAAGAGCAAATGTCACTTACCTACCCGCATCATAAGCAAAAGAGCAAATGACGCTTACCCACACGCATCATAAGCAAAAGAGCAAATGTCACTTACCCACACGAATCATAAGCAAAAGAGCAAATATCACTTATCCACACGCATCATAAACAAAACAGCAAACGTCACTTACCCACTCGCATCATAAACAAAAGAGCAAATGTCACTTACCCACCCGCATCATATGCAAAGGAGCAAATGTCACTTACCTACAGGCATCATAAGCAAAAGAGCAAATGTCACTTACCCACCCGCATCATAAGCAAAAGAGCAAATGTCACTTGCCCACACGCATCATAAGCAAAAGAGCAAATGTCACTTACCCACCCGCATCATAAGCAAAAGAGCAAATGTCACTTGCCCACACGCATCATAAGCAAAAGAGCAAATGTCACTTACCCACCCGCATCATAAGCAAAAGAGCAACTGTCACTTACCCACACGTAATGTGATGTGTTTGCTTGGCGATGGGTGGCTGTTTGCTGTGAATGCCTTAAATATTGTGAGATGATCGATAAAAGAGAATTCAGTGTTATTTATTAAGCTACATGTTTTTACTTTAGTAATGTGTACCTTTTTTTAATTTACCAGTGCATTGGTGTCAACTGTAAAGCTGTGTAAATAAAATTGATAAATAAAAAATAAAAATAAAAATATAAGCAAAGGAGCAAATGTCACTTACCCACCCGCATCATAAGCAAAAGAGCAAATGTCACTTACCCACACGTATCATAAGCAAAAGAGCAAATGTCACCTTACCCACACCACACGCATCACATCAGTGTGCGTGTATTATGATATACTATTAGGAGTTTTCATGTTTGAAAACTATCACTAGTTAACAACAACAACAACTCTTTCTTGAACACCATATACAAAATACAGAAAATACAGAAAGGATACACATTTAATAGGTAAACAACAGGCGGACTTATCGCTAAGCAGCGATAGTTAAGACGTACGATAGTTAAAAAATACAAATTCGTTTATTCTCATTAATTTAAACAGTATTTTAACGAAAACTATTTGATTTTGTGAGGCGAGTAAAATCTATTTTAATATTCACTATGTATACTTTAAAAAATGCTATTTAGTAAAAAGGATTTCATGAAGTCGGTTCGATGAAAAAAATCGTGAAGTTACGTCTTCTAATCCTATTTAAACGGTTCTATAAGGTTTTTTTTTTAAAGTAGATACGCTATTCCGTCATACTCATTTTTGCTAATTTATTTTGTTCATTTAATGTGGTTTTTTTTAAATCTATTTTTTTCTGTTTTCTACGATCGCCCACATGCCGCGGTCGCGCTTCTCGCTCCCTCCAATGCAAACAGAATTGTCCGCTGAGACAGTTGCCTGCCTCGATTGCTCAAGGTCATTAGCTCTTGTCAGCGTCAAAGTATCAAAGACAAACACAACAAACATCTCTCAACTTTGTTGGGTTATTTAGAGCACTAAATATCCTTTTCCCTACTTCTCTTTTCAGTCGCCCCGTACCACACGTCGGTGTGCGTCGAAGATTTCCAATGTTCGCGGCTGTTCACCGCCTTCCATTGCCGTCGAGATGAAGGCGGAACAGGTGAGTGTTCTAACCATCATAATGAAGGATTTTGAACATAATAAGCACAGAATATTTAATAGTACTACATACAGTGCGATGCGGTGGATGCGAGTGGCACAGGACCGGTCTGAGTGGCGCGCCTTGGGGGAGGCCTATGTCCAGCAGTGGACGTCTATCGGCTGAAATGACGATGATGATGATGACTACATATAGAATGGCCACGGAATCACCCGCCTGAATCTTGCCGGCGCGCCCTTACCGTCATTTGTTTCATCCGGAGATGGATAGTGAATCTTTAGCCCGCGTAGTGGTACACACACATTTACAAGTGTACAGACGTCCTCGCACGCATAATTTGACAAGAAAGGGCACGGAACTTTGCCTATACTATCAACAAGATGTAAAGACAGTTGTAATGTGGCTTACAAAAATCGGCTGGACAAATACCAAACTCACTGGCTGTGCAAATACTTGTCCAAATTTTTTGAAAGGAATTTATTTATCTTGTACTGTAAACGCGCTAAACTTGTATATTTTTATGCTTATTTATGTATCCAAACGATCTCAGAAACGGCTCTAACGATTTGGACGAAAGAACGAATTTGGAATAAGTATAGGGGTTTACCGGGGCGATAATTATAAATCGATCTAGCTAGGTTTCATATCTGTGAAAACTCGGTTTTAGCTATTTTCTGCCGAGCAAAGTTCGATCGCCCGTTACTTTAAACTTTATTGCAATATACTAAACTAAAAAGTACAAAAGACGAACTTAATATGCCTAAAGGTACTTATACTGTACCAGTCAACCATAAAATAGATACTTATTAAAAATGGAGCAGTCACGCAAAGTTAAAAGTAAGAGGGTCGGTTCAGAGATGTACTTATACTAAAGAAATTTCATTAGGTACCTATTATTTATTGCGTTAATGGAGGAGAGCTATCAGAATGACATAAGTTTGTGATTTTTGATATGATTTGAATTTGATTTCCGTTTCCTATTCTGTCATCTTTGATAATGTGACGAGGTTTTTTTTTAGAAGGCAACTGCTTCTGCCAGCCCAACCATCATTTCTTCCTCGGCCGCTGCTGGCCGTCCAGAGGTTTCGGTGAAGCCTGCACCAGGGCTGAGGAGTGCATGGGCGTCATCAGGGACCCTTATGCAATGAGCTGCGCCGAGACCTGTCAGTGCGCTGAGGGATATTATGCTAGACAACGGGGGGAGTGCAGGAAAATTGGAGCTGGTAAGATAAAGATAAAAAACATTTATTCAAGTAGGATTTTACAATCACTTATGCATCGTCATTAATGTACAATTTGATGTAGTTATCATTAAAAACATACCTTTATCCGCTGCAAGCTTCGTCATTGATTTAGGTTCCTACGTCTTCTACTTTGGATCAAAGTTTTTTTTCAAGATTAATTATTTTTATTATTATCTTAATAATATAATAAAGCTGAGAGTTTGTATGTTTAGATGTTTGGATGTTTGTTGCTCAATCACGCTAAAACAGCTCAACCAATTTGCATGAAATTTGGCAAACAGGTAGTTTGTAACCTGGAATAAGCTATAGGTAGGCTACCTATTATCCTGGAAATCCTGGGAAATACCGGAGAAATCCGAAAACTCATTAGAGGGAGCCCGAAAGAGGACTTTGGATAGAAATCCCGGAAATCTCACAAATTCTGTAATCCCGGGAATTCCGAAAGTCCCGTAATCCCGTAAATGTTTTAAAAGTATACTGGGAAAAGGACTTTAGAAATATTGGTAGTGTTAAATTCCCTGCAGACAAAGTCGCGGGTAAGAGCTCGTAAATTAATAATCCCGGTACTCCAACTATCTCCATACCTCATCTAAACCAACCCAGCGGTTAAAGCATTCACTGCCACCAACGCATATATGCGTTTTGCTGACTTTCCCGCAGTGCCTAGAACGCACATGTGCGTTGCAATGTTCCCTTAATGACAGATGTGGCACCTGGCGAAAGTTCGTAAAAAGAAGTGGCAGTGAATGCGTTAAAGTGTGAAGAGGTAACAGACCGCATGGTTACTTTCGCATTTTTATTCATATACTTATTTTTAATGTTTTTTTCACAGCGGTTGGTGAGCGCTGTGTCGTGGACGAAGACTGTCAGTTCGCGAGCGGCGCTTGCGACCCTCTCGAATTCACCTGCTACGACACCACCAGTCCACCTGGTAACGTATAAAATTTGTTGGTAAATTCACTTCTGACGTGTAAAAGAGCTCCTATGCCGTCAATTTGCTGAATAATTATGATTGAATTTGGAATTAACTTACTTATAATATAGGTCGCGGCACATAACTTGAGCGGTGAGCAAAAGTAGAGGGGATTTCTGCGCATGTTTACGACTGAAGGGCCAATAAGCGTGCGCGTACAATAAAGCGCTCCCTGCGTCCCGCGCCTCTCTGGCCGATGAGACCTTTTTTATGAATTCTGCGCATCCAAGGCCACGGCTCAAGTTACGTGCCGATGCCTTTACCTACGTCAAATTCATTTATGTCTTTACTAGCTCTTTCCCATGGTAACTATGTGTTTTTTTGGGGATAAAAGTAGCCTATGTCCTTCCTCGGGACTCAAAGTATCTACATAGACATTCAAATCGGTCCAGCGGTTGAAGCTTGAAGAGGTACCAGACAGACACACAGACAGACTTTAATTTCGCATTTATCCGAACATTCATCCAAACTCAACTCACCACGCCATGCTACATCGTTGTCACACCTCCAAACTTCATCTAAGTAAATACATATCAAATAACTTTTGGGAAAGTCTAGCTAAAACACGAAATCGGTAAGGTTATCTAGCCTTCCTATATTTAAATTTCTGTATCAAGCCAAACTCTCATTTTCAGCTGCCACCCAATCTCACGCTCTAAGCGTCAATGCCACCCACAAAATGGCCGCCGTCACGAACAAGATGGCGGCGCGACAACATGGCGTCGCCTGCAGCAGCATTAGCCCTTGCAGTGCTCCTTTTGAGTGCTCCAATGGCATTTGCGTGTGCCCTTTGGGGTACTACGGGAGTGACGATGGGGTTAGTTGTTATGCTGGTAAGTTTGTATTCATTGAAATTATGTTAAGTAACTTTGTGTGTTTGATTTGATTCCTACGGTACAGTACCTTGCCTAGTGTGGGTGATACTGTTAAAGTGTACCTACTATGTCCATGAGTAACAATTCTGTCGAATAAAATATTTGAATTTGAATATTTATTACGCAGACGAGGGAATCCGTGCCACAATTTCCTATCTTTGAATTGCTGATCCCATCGGTTTAACGTGATGTGTAGGTTGTCACCTAAAAGCTTGTCAATTCTTCGAGATGTGCTGGTGATACTTGTTTTATTGATTATTTTTTATACTTACTTATTTTTTACTTACAAAACTAGGTTTTTTAATTATTTACGTTATATTTCAGAACTTGGATCTCCGTCGACGGAGGAGCAGTGCGTAGGTTTCCTTGCGGAAGTTCAAAACGGAATCTGCACTTGTCCTGCCAACTTCTTCTTTGATGAGGGCATGCGAGACTGCACTAAAGGTGAGATCAGCAGAGTAATGAAGGTCACCGCTAATTAATTCGCCGCTAGACGCGCGAGTCGCGTCAGGCGCAGTGCTACCAATTTTGCAGATTAAATGCCATTATTATAACGATAAATTGACAACACTAAGGACTCCGATTCTTTCATGCGCTGGTAGTTTTTTCTGACGTTTAAAAGTGCCTCTATGTGGCCAATTAGTTGAATAAATGATTCAATCAATTAATCAATCAAATTATTTATTTGGCTTTTAACACATTTTTCACCGACACCAGCAGTAACATTTAACAAGTTATATTATATGTAGGTATTATAATATCAGTAGGTATGGAGATGTAAACTGCCGATGTTGGAGAAAAGGCAAGCCACCCTCCGTACTAGTAAGAACTGTATGACGGCAGGGTTCGCCCTCCTCTCCTCGAACGTCGCAGCTCAATCCTTACATATAAATTGCAAGTCCTTAGTACGATGGTACGGTAGTGCGAGAAAAAATGATAATAATAATAATAGCATAGAGGGAACTTAACAGCTATAATAGTTTCCATGGTGTTGACCACAAGTAGGTGTGTGTATGTGATGGTGTGAGTGTTTATGTAGGTGTGTCTGTTTCTGTTTGTGAGAGTGCGTGCGTGAGTGTGTGTGTGTGTTGTATGGGTGTGCGTGATAAAATGAAAAACCCCAGGTCGCCTAGCAACAGAACATGGTCATTGATTTACAGACTGGTAAAATATTGTGAAATAAGTAAAACTTATCTCACAATATTTTATAGTTTCTGTCTGTCTGACAATTTTTCAATCAGTCAGTCAGTAAATAAAGTTTTATATATGTATATTGGATTAACTTAACGTGTTTTACATTCAATTCAACAAATTCCTTTCAGTGGTCCGTGGCATCACAGACTCGTGTGTCTCGGACGCGCAGTGCCACTCGCTGGGCGCGGCGGCGTTCTGCGGCGCGGAGGGGCAGTGGGGGCTGCGGTACTGCGCCTGCGACCCGGAGCAGGCCGTGTGGGACGCGCAGAGGACCATGTGTCGGCTCTTCGCTGGTAAATGACCCGTATTTTATTGTAGCGCTACGGGATATCATAGGAAAACTTACACCAACGCCGCACCAAAAAAACTTCAACGTACGTGTCATACTCGTGAGCTTTGATAATATGAAGTTCTTTGGTGAAGGTGGGGGCTCCGGAACTATCACTCATCGCAATAGCAGGCTATCACTTCACATTACTATTCCGTGAGAGCGTGCTACTTCCCCGGACGAATCACCGCAAATTCGAGCAGTATAATCAAAGATCAACCACTAGGAAAAATAATATCTGAGTTGACGCATGGTTCGAATCAACCCATCCTCAACTTTCATGTCAAGTGTACGAATCCCTTTGTTCCAGGTATCGGAGAAGCATGCCAGGAGCATAGCGACTGTCTGGCGGGAGAGCTGGAGATCCAGTGTCTCCTGAACGACCAGGGCGAAGGGTACTGCGCCTGCTCTGAGGGGCTGTTTGCTGTTGACGGACTGTGCCTGACCACTGGACTAGGTACAGGTTTACACAGCTTAGAAAGCGCGTGAATTAAGCAATAATAGGCTCCGCATCAACGGCTTAAGTGCTTCGCCGCGCGCCTTCTAAGTTGTGTCGTGCTATAAGCAGCTGGAGATCTGTCTGCTGCAAGACCTGGACCATCTGAACCCTGGTTTGAAGATACTTGACTTCTTTTGACTTACTTTAGGGTAGTTTCTCATAAACACTTACACGACCTTTGTCTTTTCTTTCATGGATACTAGTGAATGTTAACAAGTAAGTATCTGATAGACGTTGACTACATGTTGACTGGTCGTTTGGTACCAACATTTTGTTTAGTAGTTTTTCACGTAAAATACAAAGAATTTGATGAAAAGAGCGAAGTGCATTTAAGGATAAGGTAGAAAATAAAATAAGAGGCAATCGGAGTGTGCAAAGCAAGCATGCCGAGTCAACAGCTGGCAAATTTCAGAACCAAACGTTTGCCGCGACGTAATTCATAATAATATTTTTTATTCATATAATTAATCTTTTAACTCATGATGCTCATTTTTTCAGAGATTGGCGACGAGTGTCAGATGACGCAAGAGTGTACGGAGACGCCGAACACCGTTTGTGCTGGAGGGAGATGTTCCTGTGACAACGGCTTCCAGCAGGTTGACGACTTCTGCGCCCCTAGTGAGTACTTACTACATACTAGCTTCTGCCCGTGACTTCGTCATCTTGGTTCAATGGCGTTCCCGAGCTATGCGTTTTCACGCACAAAAAGTACCTAATTTGTATATGTTTGTTGAGTTGGCCCGTGAGATATGGATTACACGCATTGATTAAATACACCTAAATAAGTAAATAGTAAGTATGTGTTTGTGTGTGCGTGTTTTTGAGCCTGTGGAGTTGAAGAGAGATAGAGATGTGGTAATTGTGATATTATTTTTCTGTATCGGAGTATTATATTTAACTACAAAGTAACCTCGTGTTACAGTAATCGGCGGTACTTGCGCCGTGGACGGCGACTGCGTGATCAACAACACGGTGTGCGCCGGCGCAGCGGAGCGCACCTGCCAGTGCGCCGAGGACTTCGTGGAGTATAGCGACGAGTGCTGGGAGAGTGAGTATTGTTTACTACTAGTAAGGGTCATTGTTGTATGCGCGGTATGAAGTGTCATGACTGCAGTCTGTAGAGGAAACATTTTCAAAAGTGCTGACTGAGTCTTTCAAGGATTGTAATGACAAGTTAGAGAGTTAGTCTTATTGAATGGATACTAATTAGGGTCATTGCAAGGGGAGCATTAGCAAAAGTACTGAGTCCTTCAAGGAATGTAGCGATGAGTGCTGGGAGAGTGAGGTCTCATTTGCCATTAGTACAAAGAAATTGAGTGCACAAACCACAAAACATTCTATCACATCGCCTGTCACTGTTAAAATATTTATGTAGGTATACGGTACAGAATGTAAAACCTAGATAGTGACGATTTACCTTCACCAACTAAATCCCACCCTTCCACCAAAAAATATGCTATCGTCAGTAGCGACTAATAGAGTAAAATAGTGGCGAAGTATTTAAATTATAATGTTTATCCCCACAGATTCCGTCGGCTACAACTCGACGTGCTCCGTTGACGCCCAATGCGTGGACACCCTGGGTCCCAGCGGCGCGTGCCAGAACGGCGCCTGTCTCTGTGGGGACAGACACCATTACCGAGACGGGGCCTGCTGGCCTATCACTGGTAAGGTTCTTCATTGCCACGTAAAATAGCGGATCCACGGTCCAGCTTCGCTATGTGGGTACAAAAACGCTTCGTAGCAAAATGTACGTAGACACTGCAACAGCAGTTCAGGGCAAGGCTACGCACGAACCTACAAAGGGCCCAAAATTAGTACAGTAAACATAATCACCGAAAGCAGTTGTATTAATTAACAAGGTCTACCTTGTTAATTAATACAACTGCTTTCGGTGATTACGACCACACAGTCAAACTAGTTCGGGTCTGACCCGAATACTTGTATCCAGCTTATTCCAATTATTTTTTTCTTCTTCCCAGGGTTGTTCGAGGCGTGCGCGCGCAGCAGCCAGTGCTATCTCGGCGAGCGCACGGACGCGGTGGTGTGTAGAAATGGCCTCTGTCAGTGCGATTTCGATCATCCCTACTCTGAGGAGCTCGCCACCTGTGGTGAGTGGCATATGTTATTTTATTCTAAAATCCATACTACTTAATATATAAATGCGAAAGTAACTCTGTCTGTCTGTTACCACTTCACGCTTCAACCGCTGGACCGTCGTATTTTATCTATCTATAGGCACGCGAGTCGATCATACGTAGCTCTTTTTGTTGATTTTTGTCAACGACCAGTATGTTTCGTGCTATGTACGTGTTTAGTCTCCCCGCAACCCTCGCCGTCCCCGCTGTCGTCTTGCCCCGCCCCCCAACAGCCCCAACGTCTGGCGAACCCGAGGGACGGTGGGCACGAAGTTGAGGACACGGCCTATAAAAGGACGATTTCGAACAAAATTCGAATGAAGTGTCAATGTTTGCGTGCGAGGACGTCCGTGTGCGTGCGAGGACGTCTGTACACTTGTAAATGTGCGTGTACCATACCAACTACACGGGCAGTGATCCACTCTCCATCTCCGGTTGAAACAAATGACGGCAAGGGCGAGTTGGGAGCGAGTTGCGCGCCGGCTAGATTCAGGCGGTTGATTCCGTGACCATTCTGTATGTAGTACTATTCAACTTTCTGTGGTTACATTTTAGGTACACCTTACACTAAGCTAGGTTAGCACCTACGTATCCGGTTTATTTTGACATGTTAAGTAATAGGTACTTAATTTTGCTTCTTTCGTTACATTCAATGAGAGTTTTTTTTGTTTCAGTGTCATCTGCAACCAGTATAGCCAGTAGCGTCATAATCGTGATTTCCAGCTTAGTGGTCATGTTCACGAACGTGTGAGTGAATAAAGACTTCATAATAATAACTTGTTTCATTGTTACCTGTAATGATCTCATCAAAAATACATGTAAAATAGTACATTATTGCCACGCCGTTAATTGTAGAATTTGTAGAAGAGTTAAGAGATGCTGTTTGTTGCAAAATGATCTGTAATAAACGCTTCATCAAATGTAATCCATTTTTTTTCATATTAACTAAGTAAGTAAGAGTTCCCAATCCGCACTGGGCACGCGTGGGGACTATAGCCCAGACCCTCTCGTGATGAGAGGAGGCCTATGCCCAGCAGTGGGACGCAAATAGGCTGTAGTAGTAGTAGTAGTAGGCAGCCACTTATTTCAATTGAGGGGTTCAAAAGCGTCAAATCTATTGATTGATTAGTGTTCAGGACGAAGACATGATGTCCATTTGAACGAGACACACCACGGGGGCCCACAACTATCCATTAAACTTCTTCGCAGATGTGTGCAGGTCTCCTCACGATGGTTTCATTATGACGTTTTATTTCGTCAGGAATAATGGGAGGGGAAGTAAAAACTAGTTAAGTCATATTGATCGCATTTATTAAAATCGAAATAAAACGTTACAAATACTTGCTCTACTTTCCAAAAATGCAGCAGCAATCTCTAAATTACTCAATTGATTATGAAGAATTACAATTATGTATTACGTATATTATAGCTCTAGAGATCTAAAGTACTAAAAACCCATTTTTCCATTTAATTAAGAATTTCGATTAAACACAAAGAAATTCTAAAAAGTGCTTAAATAGCTTAAGTATATTATTTTGTATGTTGGTTCGTTGTTAGATTAACTTTATGCACATTAAACAACTAAGTATTAGGTTAGGTTAGGTTTCTAACCGCATTTCTAGTTCGTTTGAAATCATTTATTTGTGACGATTGTTTGTTCAAGGAAGGATAGTGCAAGGTTTTCTAGTTATTATTTTTAACTTCTACGCGTTAGTCAATTTCATAAAATTTGTACCTCTATTCGTAAAGCTCCTACCATACTAGATTATTGTGTTGCTGATAAAAATATATTTTTTCTTAGATTATAATATCGTAAATATTACAGAACACTGATAAACTTCTTCATTTCATGTATGTGCAAAAATTAAAACAGTTCTATAGACGTTACAAGAAATTCTCGATGTTTTTTATTCCATATTTTTCTATAGAGTAAAATAATACCTACTTTCATTTTCTAAACCTCAATTACTTACTTCAATCACAAGCTTACAAATTAATTTTAAATCGGACCTTGCCTGTGCTTTTAAAATATACCAAAGAAAATAATAAAAATACATCATATCTATTCATTTAATTCGTGATAGAAATCTGTTTTTTACTATTTACACATATTTAAAGTATATATTAAAGATATATTAATATATTAAAATGGACGGATTCTAAATACTGAAAAGTTAGTATTGATTTTTAAATGCAACATGTATTAATATTCATATTCCTAAACCTATATTAACACTAATATACAGGGAGATGCTGACACAGAATTCCGAACCATTTGTACCAGGCTGGCGAGTCTACATGGGTATAATTACGTAATGACGATAAGGAAAATCATGGTCATAAAAACCAAAAATTGAACCATTTGTACCAGGCTAATTTTTGCACGGATTTTAATTAACATGTTTTCGTCGGTATGGCATGGCGGGATGTAGGCCGCGCCGGAGAAGTATGGCATTACGCGATCGCTTACTTCGTTTTCATCGACTATCGGAAAATACAAGATTTTTCGTGGTACAAATCGTTCGACTTTCGTAATTTATGCGACACGTTCGATTAACGCTCTCGCGATTGAGCCCCCGGTAATTGCGCTATGACCATGATTTTCCTTTTCGTCATTACGTAATTATACCCATGTAGACTCGCCAGCCTGGTACAAATGGTTCGGAATTCTGTGTCACCATCTCCCGATTCTCCCGGTCTATAACACTAAAGCACGAAGTGTCAATTCTCTTCGATTGATCGCAGCGGCTTGCGGCCGACATGAGTTTCATTTGGTTTTATCGATATTTTTCGCCTTTTACTTGCTATTATATTTTTACTAGGTACAAATATTATTTCCATTAAGTGGCCTCAAACCTCCACCACGCTATTTAGTAATAAACTGCATGAAAAAATGTTTTACAATTATAATGTTTTTTACAAATTACCGCTTACGTTGTAAGCCACTTATTAATTTAAATATGTATTAAGTAGTATGGATTATGCTGTATAGCCGAAGATAATGTATTTTTTTAATGTAATTACTTACTTACTGTATGCCCTATAATAATTATTACGAATAAACCATTTCATCTCATTTCATTTCAAATTATTATTTTATATTATTATTATATTATATTATATTATATTGACAGGCAGGCAGTTGATCAACTGATAAATGCCTGTATCCCAGTTGTTCTCAATTTATGTATTTCTTGACCTGTTTAAGAATTTGTCAAGTCTGTTCTTGAACTGGTTAATGCTTTGAGCTGAAATTACGTCTTCTGGCAGCTTGTTCCATGAATGAATCACTCTGTTGCTTAAGAAGTGTTTCCGAAGATTGCTATGACAAAGCTCTGTTAGCAATTTGAGCTGATGTGATGTTTGATTTTGGTGAATATAAATAGTAAAGGCAAAAAATATCGATAAAACTAATGTCGGTTGCAAGCCGCTGCGAATCTGCGATCGATCGGAGACTTTGACACACACAAGTGTTTCATAAAGTTATACCTAAAATGGAGAGAAGCTGAACATAAGTCACAAGATTTAGTTTAAGTTTTTATTAGTAACATTTTAATAACACTAAATGTTATAGTAAATTGTCTAAGACCACGCCAACATTTACAAATTTTTATTATATTTTTATTTTGGTATTATCATTGTTGCTATGGACGGAGTAAGTGAGGATAGACAAGTAAAATACTTATTTATTATAAGAACCAAAAACTGAGTTATACTTAATCTTAATTAATACTTGAAGAAATCGATTTTACTTAAGCTTAATCAAAAAAACTTCATTATACCGAAATCCTGTAATAGGAGCAAACATTTTTAACCATGATTCCACAGAGTATCCGCAGTTACCTCGATCTGGTCCAATCCTAATGCTCCCAAGTGCTTAAAATCGGAACTAAATTAATTTTACATCATCCTTGGCCATAAAGTGGGATTTTCTGCCCACTACGCGGAGAGAAAATCTCACTTCTTGGCCAAGGCAAGACGTAAAACTTTTGACAAACCACGGGCGGTAATTCGTAAAGCCCCAGATCGCATATTTATGGCCCTCACCTTCGGTTCGGGCCACAGAAACCTGCGATCTGGGACATTTACGAATTCAGCACCCTAGGTCTGTAATATACTATAAACTTACAGTCCACAGTCAAAGTACCTACTTCAAATTATTGAAAACAATCATGAATGAATGTCAAATATTCATTGACCTATAATAAGTAATAACATATGGACGAACAGTGCTTAACAGAATATGTCAAAATATATGGAGCAAACTGACATTTGAAAATACGTTCGAATATAACGCCTCTTTATAACGAAGACCAAACGGGTGCCCGAGCTGTTCGGGCACCCTTTTTGACGGGGCCATTTTTCTCCGGCTGATTGTGAATCCTTACATATAAATAGATCAATGAAAATATTGCGACGGGCACAATTTGTTTGCAATACATTGCGGGCTCGATTAATTTTGTTAGAAAATAACGGAAAAACATTTTTTTATCAGAATTAATTGAAAACATTTGGACTTTATCTACTGATGAGTTAAAGGATCTATATTCAAAAGTTTTGCTCCTATTACAGGCCACACCGTGTATAGAAGTATATTTAAGTCAATTATGTGATAAAATTAATATAAATTAAAAACAAAAAGTAATTACTTATCGAGTGTGAACATATTTTTCCAAGTCTAATTTTTAGCATTGATTCATTGTTTGATTATATGTATTCGTAATATTGATATCATCGAGTTCAATGAATGTGTGCGATAAATTTTGTGATTAGTGCATTTAATTTACTAGCAGTTTTCTTATGCAGGAGACGATGAGTACAGCGAGAACGGAGGTCTTTAAGATGTCAGCATCTAAAAAATATTTGTTTTTTTAATATTTTTATTTATTGATCAAAACTTACAAGGTGAATTAACAAAAAATCAAGTTACTCGCTTCCAACGTTGGAGGTATTTTCATGTGATATTAGATAGAACTATATATATATATTTCAACTCTCTAGAGTTAGAGTAAAGAGAGAGTTAGTGTAAGATATTATGCGTAATTCGAACGATTTGTACCAGACAAATCGTTCGAATTACGCATAATATCTTACAATTTCTAAAAAATATTGCACACACAGGCCGCCTCCTACAGGTATGGCATTATCAGACTTCTATTTATGATCATACAAAGAACGAGTAAATATAGGGTGGTACAAATCGTTCTACAAAATAATAAAACATTACATCCTTGGAGCTGTATGGCGCCAGCCTGGTACAAATGGTTCGGAATTCTGTGTCAGCATCTCCCGGTCTATTATATGATGCTCTGTAATCCAACCTAATTACCGTAATTGATCTTGCTTGGGGAAGATGTAACGACAACCTGGTGAAGTCAGTAAGTAGTAATTGCAAATGTCCCAGAACCCGTCTGAGTGGCGAGCCCTGGGGGAGGCCTATGTCCAGCTCCATCAATGAATGGCTGGCAGCGGACATGATTATGATCTTGCCAAAGTTAGAAGAATGCAGTGGTCTTTTGGAAACCGTGGTGGCCTAGTGGTTCGACATACCGCCTCTCATGCAGAGGATCGGGGGTTCGATTCCGTCTCGCACCTCTAAGTTTACTTATGTGCGAAATTCAATTTGAATTTGCCACTTGAGCTTTTCAGTGAAGGAAAACATGCGAAGTAATTCAAAGATGCGTAGAAGAAGAGTAATTGGGCTACGCTCGGGGTTTCTCTGCGTGATAGAATCAGAAATGAGGATATCCGCAGTAGAACTGGGGTCACCGACATAGCCCGAAGAATTGCGAACGTTAAGTGGCAGCGGGCGGGGCACATTGCTCGCAGGACTGATGGCCGATGGGGCCGGAAAGTTCTCGAGTGGCGTCCGCGAACCGGGAGACGAGCTGTCGGTAGGCCTCCAACAAGATGGAGCGACGACCTCGTGAAAGTCGCGGGAAACCGGTGGAAGCAAGTAGCACAGGACCGGTCTGAGTGGCGAGCCTTGGGGGAGACCTATGTCCAGCAGTGGACGTCTTTCGGCTGAAATGATGAATTCAAAGATGTGTGTGAAGTCCCCAATCCGCACTGGACCCGCGCAAAGCCCAAACCCTCCAAATAAAATAGATACTCTAGACATGACTAGCACAGGAGTAGAGGGCGTAGAGCAAAGAGATTATTAGATGGGGGGGTGACCTTAAGTTGACTTTGGTTACCGCTGCAAGTGTGGTCCTTCTCTCGGAAGCCGTTCTCGAGGTCGCAGAGGCAGATGGTGTCCTTGGGCCCCAGCATGCGGAGGTGCGGCGGCACGCCGCCGGTGACGTTCGGGGCGCCGCAGACGAGGCCGTCGTTGCACTCGTCGCTGTTCGCGCAGGAGTGGTACAGGTCTGCGGGAGAAGTAGAAGTAGAAGTAGAATTTCTTTATTGTATAATTGCAGTGCCGGATTAACCTATAGCAGGAGTAGCAAGAGCTATGGGCTCCGCGCACCCGGCGCACCACACTTTTAGGCCGCTAAAGATATCAATTTAGATTGGATTACGCTCCAATATTTTGCCAAATTAATGTAGGTACTAGTTTTTTAAGTTTGGTTCACGTGCACGAAGAGTTTCTTAGGTCATTGGCCATCACATCGCTACTTCTCTATATCTATTTAGTGTGTGTTAAGTATGTGTATTTATTTAGCCTGAGCTGGGTCAGCTGAGCTGGAAAAAAAAGTGGGCCCCTTGCCTGAATTTGTAGTCCCGCGCTATCTTAATCCGGCACTGTATAACTGTGTTACAAAATGCAGATGATACTGGCAGTTTTACCTATAGATAACACTGCCAGTAGTTACAACAGTTACCCATTATGTGCAAACTAATACTACTACTTGATACTAAAACTAACTATTTCTTAGGCGTCGATGATCGGGTCGCCACCTTCCCTAAGAAATGGTTGAGGGAGGCGATGGCTGAGATACGCGTCACACTCATGAACGGGTGCTGTCTGTTCATGCTTGCAAGGACGTTTACAAATAATCATTAGCTTTAAATATATTACTAAGTCAAACATTTTAAGCGAGAGACCTCATCATGTTCTTATTGACATGTATTAATGAACTCTTTTATACATGATGTATTTCATTATTTATTGACATTTCGAGACTGTTGACATCTATGAATATTTATTTGACGATATTAGAAAATACGTTCCAATATGAATAACGCCTCTTTATAATATGTATCGACGTCGACGTGGGTTACAGAGTCGCCAAGCTAAAGTGGGCTTGGGCGGGCCACGTGTGCAGGCGACACGACGAACGATGGAGCAAGCGCGTTTTGGAGTGGAGACCCCGGTCGGATAGGAAAAGTGTCGGCAGACCTCCTGCCCGATGGTCCGATGACTTGAAAGCGACAGCACGACTAGTCTGGATGAGAGAAGCGGACAACCGCTCTAAATGGAGAGAGATTGGAGAGGCGTATGCCCAACGGTGAGAGAATACACGCTGATGAAGAAGAATAATATGTATCAAGACAAATATTTTATACAAAAGTAAATCTAACACTATAAGACTTAAGTGTCAAATTTACTGAGCGCCAAACGGGTGCCCGAGTTGTTCGGGCGCCAGTTTTGACGGGCCATTTTTCTCCGGCTGATTGTGCCTTTTCATAACGTCCACTCTTTCATTGAATTATCCTAGAATCCTAACAATATTGAAGGAAAAATAATTGCCCCGCGATAATTGCACATCGTCAACACGAACAGCAAATCTCAGTTATTAAAATCGAATTAGGAAAGTACACGAAACAGGCAAGTAAGTCATGTATAATGTGCACTTAGTAATATCTAGGTTTTGTACATAATTGCTACATCTAGACACGCGGTAGCGTGTCAAGCCAAGTTCAAGCAACAGAACTGGCGAGCAGCACCGTGTGAACCATTACAGGAACCATTTGGAGCCACTTTTGACCCCATCATAATTCAAAAACTATTTTACATAAACATGTCAAATTTGGCTCATATATTGAGACTTGCAAGATACATACGTGCTCGAAATTTTATAAACACACCTCAAACGGTTATTTAGATATTAACGATCAAAAATCGTCGTTTTTATCACTGACTCACTGACCTAATAGACCAAAACTCTAAACCACTTCCAGATGACCTACAAACTTGATAGTTGCCATAAAAATCTAATATTACGCGTATTACAATTACAAAGGCTACGCCCCAACGGGGTATCATGTCATAGCTTCATATTTAACATTTGTAACATCTATATTGACTACATGAATGCAATTAATAAAAATATACAAATATATAGTCTAAAGTTGCGGGAATCCGCGAAACGCGGGCGACATCGGACTATTATGGAAATCATTCAGGCAGAGTGTGTGCAACAGTAGACGTCGTTAAATTGAATATATTGTACCTAAAGGAAAAAATCTAAAAACTAGAAATTTCTGAAAATTACTTTAAAAAAATAAGTTTTTCACCGAGTTGGCCCTAGTATTTTGGCAAAATTAGCATGTTTTCGTAGGTGGTCGGAGAATAGTCATAACTTGGCACCCTTTGTGCCAGTAATTTCACCGGCTGCCTACCCCACACCGGAACAAAACAGGTGAGCACTGCTATTTGGCGGCAGGTTAGTGGGTCCCAGGTCCTACCGCCCCAACATGGCTATTGTATTATTTTCACTTGCTTGCTGAAAGTGCGTTGATTAGGTACTTACCTACTTTACTCCGGTATTAGGTACTACGAGTACCAATTCCCCACCATAACGCATAATTGTGATAATTAATCGCAGTAGGAAATTGGAAATTTCGCATTTAATTCATATTAAGTCTTATATATTTTTTATTATTTATTATAATTCTTATATAATTTTCAATATCTTATGACGAAATGACGATGCGATGACCATTAATTCTTTTTCGGAATACTTACCTAATATACCTACCTAAAAATGAGAAATTGTTATTGATTGTTGTTGTGTAACCTGTATGATTTATAAAGGAATCACAGTAGAAAATTAGAAACCTTCGTTATACAATCCAATTACTGATTGCATGTTGTTCAGATTTAAAAGCGCAACTTCGAAGGTCGGTCGAATTCGCCGGTAAACATTGTAAACTCGGAAATTACTGCACATTAAAGTCGTTGAAAAGATTTCTGAATCGTGGAAATCTGATAATAATAAAATGTTGGCTTTGAACGAGATAATATCGAGCAAAACACCATGCGAGTGTGTCGTTTTAAAAGTTATTTCACGAAATCTATACCAATAATAAGTAAGGACAAGTCACGTGAGCGTTTGTATGTACTTGTTTATATATTACGCCAGGGTTCAACTCCAGCTCTACTAAGTAGTCGGATTGGCACAAAATTTGGTATCGGGATAGATTAGGTACATGCCACAAAAATATTGCTGATACCGTCACTTCAGTCTTCTCGTGACCACGGCCGCTGCATCGCGGCCGAAACATCGAGATAAAATAATAATATAAATGGTTTTTTTACGCGATTAAGTTCCGTTTTTAGTGTGTTTAATAGATTACATGGGTCAAACAAAATCGCATATTACTCACTCTAAACGGGTAGCAAAATAGGTACTCCTTTTCGAATAGAAGGAGAGAAAACACTCATTGTTGATGATTTAGGGCGTTGACCTATAATAAGTAATAACATGAAAAAATTAAAATTAAAAAATTAAAATTAAAATTAAAAATAATTTATTCGTTTTCTTATGTACTATGTTTAAACATATGGACGAACAGTGCCTAACAGAATATGAAAAAATATATGGAGCAAACTGACATTAGAAAATACATTCCAATATGCTAATAACGCCTCTTTATAACGAAGGCCAAACGGGGGCCCGAGCTGTTCGGGCACCCGTTTTGACGGGGCCATTTTTCTCCGGCTGATTGTGAATCTTTACTTATATAATAGATCAATGATTTAGGCAACTCACTCTTCGTCTGCGCTTCGCACTGTCCATTGATGGGCGCGCTGTTGTCCCCACACAGGCACCGAGTCTGCGAGTCATAGTGGGTCCTCACGCACGAGCTGCTCTGCACCGCAATGCACTCCGCCTGCCTCGAGCACGGCTTAGCTGGAAAACAGAGCCCGTGTTAACAGATCATCCAGATAGATTAGCAATAGAACCACCAAGGCACACAGGTCTAGTTTTCAAAAACAGCTGAGCCACGCCTACTTACTACTACTACTACTACTACAGCCTATTTGCGTCCCACTGCTGGGCACAGGCCTCCTCTCATCGAGAGGGTTTAGGCTATAGTCCCCACGCGGGCCCAGTGCGGATTGGGGACACGCCTACTTAAATCATAATTATTATTTGTCAACGAAGCTATTCTAACCAGAGACAATCTCCTTAACTTGCATTAATTACGGCGTACGTACATCGGAAAAGCTCTTTATGTATGTACATGGTGTGTACTTACGAGTATATGCAAGTACGAGAGGTAAGAGGGCGTTTAAATTTTTCATACTGGCTACCTAGACAGGGAAACAAAATGATAATGCAACCAATTTCCACTGTCCTTATACACTTTAATAGTCGGGGGCAGACGCTAGTTGTATTTATAATAAGTCTGTTATAAAGAAGTCGTTTGTGTGTTAAAAGATAATTTGAATCAACTACTGTAATTACCTAAATAAGATTCTCCCGTCACCAATTAATTTATTACTTCGTAGAGTAATAAACTAAGTACCATTACTAACTAGGTGTTATTCAGGTATTCCATATAAGACGGTGTGGTTATAGCTCAAGCAATGAAAGTGTAATTTTTCTCTACTTTCGGCGCTAGGGTTGTCAACAGAAAAAAGTGTTCCATCTGTGAAGTGTTTTACTAAAGATTTTTTTTTTGTATTTTAGTCACCTCTTTAGCACAGGGCGGCCACGGCCTATAAAAGCAAGATTTCGAACACAATTCGAGTATCAATGTTTGCGTGCGAGGACGTCTGTATGTGTGCACTTGTAAATGTGTGTGTACCACTACGCGGGCCAATGATCCACTCTCCATCTCCGGATGAAACAAATGACGGTAAGGGCGAGTTGGGCGCGAGTTGCGCGCCGGCTAGATTCAGGCGGGTGATTCCGTGGTCATTCTGTACGTAGTACTATTAAATATTCTGTGTCTTTAGGTCAATATAGGAAATTATACTATACTTCCGAGGAATTTTAAAAGAAAACTACTAATTAGTATTGTGATAGTTACAAATCACATTTTTAACTGGTAACCACTCGGGCGCAGCGTGACCCTCCTTACGATTTAATTGTAACTTTATGAAACAGTGAAGTGAATCTTTTTGAAGCCGTGGTGGCCTAGTGGTTCGACCTACCGCCTCTCATGCAGAGGGTCGGGGGTTCGATTCCGGCTCGCACCTCTAACTTTACTTATGTGCGAAATTCAATTTGAATTTACCACTGAGCTTTTCGGCGAAGGAAAACATCGTGAGGGACCCGCACGCATCTGCAGCAATTCAAAGATGTGTGTGACGTCCCCGATCCGCACTGGGCCCGCGTGGGGACTATAGCCCAAACCCTCTCGTGATGAGAGCAGGCCTGTGCCCCGCAGTGGGACGCAAATAGGCTGTAGTAGTAGGTAGTAGTAGTTATGAAACTGTCTAGGTTACTGGCAACCTTAGTGACCGTAACTTGGCGTGTGTTTGATATGCATGTAGAAATTGTATAAAGATAGCGTAACTGGAGCAAAGGTTAGCTTCGAGGACGTATTTACTTTTTAAAAGTGGAGAATTTTTATGTACCGATACGTTTAGAATGATATTATTATTTGTATGAAAGGTACATGTAAGTTTTATAAAAGAAAATATTGCTGATGTTTTTTTATGTAAGTAGGTAGATGTAAAGTGCTAACTGCTAGTTATGACTCCGCAATGCGCTACGCACGGCGTTTCTCAACTTTTCATACAAACGTAGTTTCGCTTTTATTCCCAAATTATTGAAAAGATTGACTCGAAACTTGGTACACATAATAAAATCGTTATTGTGAGTGTCCGAAATTAGTAAATGTCGTGGTAAAATAAAACTCAATTAAAGGGTCTAGCCGCAATCCTGTAGTGAAACTGCCCCTGGCTGAAATGTATACCTTTCTTAGAAGCGTTAATTGGTCTTATTATAAGATATCATTTTACAATATTTCAAGCCTGGATTCCCCTTGGTTTGGATAAAAAAAAAAAAACTTTATTAATTTTTCGAAGCTAAACTAATGGTTAGATTTCTTTGAAATTCGGATTATACATGGCACTAATAGCAATACATTTTCAAAAAAAAAACAAGGTTCTAACTTATTTACAAAGGCCTTAAAGATTTTTTTTTTTTTATTATTATTTACAAGAGAGCGACAACCTCAATTTTAGGTATGTAATGCACAATACTAATAGTAATATAAATATTTGGAGACAATCTTACGCAAATTAAGCTAGTCCTAGGCTAAGCAAAGCTTGTACTATGTGACGTGATGCTAGTACTAGGCGACGGTACTTATACATATACACGGTGGGTCAGAAAATATGGCAAATAATTAACCCACAGTATCGGCTATCGATTCTAAGCATATTGTATAGGTTTTTAATTTTTTTTGAGTTGGTAAAAAAAAAATTTGTATAGGATTCAAGCGTCGCTCACACAACCAATCCCATATACAATTTTTTTTTTACCAACTCGAAATTTTTTTAGGCCTTTGTAAATAAGTTAGAACCTTGATTTTTTTTTTGAAAATGTATTGCTATTAGTGCCATGTATAATCCGAATTTCAAAGAAATCTAACCATTAGTTTAGCTTAGAAAAATTAAAAAAGATTTTTTTTTTTTTTTATCCAAACCAAGGGGAATCCAGGCTTGAAATATTGTAAAATTATATCTTATAATAAGACCAATTAACGCTTCTAAGAAAGGTATACATTTCAGCCAGGGGCAGTTTCACTATAGGATTGCGGCTAGACCCTTACAGTCAAAAAACTTAATTTTGCAGTTTGTATGGAGGAAACTAAAATGGTCCTAGTTTCTTTGTTATTCAATGTATTAGGATCAAAGTGTATTTTGGACACTAATATCTCTGCTCTACTATTACTTGTAAAATTTGGTGCCAATCTGATAAGTAGTTTGCGAATAAAACGTAACTACGTTTGTATGGAGGAAGGAACGTACCTACTGGGGACTCTTAAGTTAGACGGCGTACGGGAGTTGAGGTGAATAATAACACACACAGCTACATAAAGAACCAGGTACTGGTACGAAATAGTAGTTTATGTAACTGCTACATAAAAAGTTTTATAATAATATCGCACGAGTGTTTTAAGGCCTAATTATGTACGGTTGCATACACAACTTTATCTACACTCATTTTATAAATCCTCCAAGATGCTTCAAAATCGGTCAACAAATGGCGGCAATTCGAATACGGTGTCTCGACATTCGATTTTCAAAAAGCATAGACTAAATAGAGCCAACATTTGAATTTGGAACAAACTTTCGCTCTGTCTGACTGAAGAATATCCCGCCTATATTCTTCAGTCATTGATTTGCTGATTGCTGTTCGAAGATGTTCGAAATTTGAATGCTATTAGACCATCGAATTTGATGGTCTATACATAAGGAAGCATAAGATTGCGAATGCGTTACCAAATCCAAGGATCAAGATTCAATGCCTCTATGCTGGGGCTCTATTCGAAGTTTTAAATAGGGAAAGAGACATTCACAATCCCTGCGCTCACGCGTCGCGGCGCGCTAAATTGAACTTTAAATCTAGCTGCTTAAAGTGCGCCGCGACGCGTGATTGTGAACATTCACAATCACGCGTCGAGAGAAAGAGACATCTCTTTCCCTGTTTAAAGCTTCGAATAGAGCCCCTGGAAATTTCGCCGGCTGCCTCACCCCCTTACTGGAACACAACAGTGCGAGCACTGTTTGCGGCAGGTTAGCGGGTAAGATGGTGGCTATCCAGACGGACTCTGAATCAGGATCAGGAATTCAGGACCTACCACTGTAATTGGCATGGAATCTAAAAGTATTTACATAAGTATATGTTTATTACTTTTTCTGTTTGTTTCTTCTGCACATGTTAGTACAGAGCATCGCCTACCAACCTAGTTTATTTTTCTTCATCCCCACTATCCAAAGGTTGTCTGGCAGAGATCGCTATTAAGCGATAAGACCGCCTGCTGTATGCCATAGCTTTTGTGTAATTACATTATGTCTGTACTGTTCCTTGAATGTGTGGTGTTCAATAATAGTATATTACGTCTTGCCTTGGCCAAGAAGTGAGATTTTCTCTTCGCGTAGCAGGCAGAAAATCCCACTTTATGGTAAAGTATATTGTATTGTATTGTATTGTAATTAGCGACCCTTTTCCTTCGCAGGTAGTCCATTCTTAATAGACGGGAAATAACTAGCCGTATCAAGCGAGAGGTCAAGATAATATGGTAAATACAGTAGCAGACCGGCCAATTTAAGTAGGCCTCTGTTACCAAGCAGTTCTTATAGCGAAGAGGTTCTACTTTAAACGGTAATGTAACGGGAGCATGGCCAATTTAAATTGGTCTTCGTTACCGAGCAGTTCTTATAGCGAAGAGGTTCTATTTTAAACGGTAATATAACAGGAACAGGGCCAATTTAAATTGGTCTCTGTTACCGAGCAGTTCTTACACTGAATAGGTTCAGCTTTGAATGGTAATTGTAAATTTGCTTCCGAATGGTATCGCTAGCGCCATCTGTGAGTGAACTGGGTCAAGAGTGCGTGTGTACTAATTATTTTGACGGTTAAGGTTTTAGCGATTAATTAGCCTTTAAGGCCGTTCCTATACCCAGCTCAGCCGTCACTGTCACTCGTGCAACGAGTGAAAGAGAAAGCGCTACGCACAGAACGCCCGATTTAGTTAGTATGTAACGCGTTTTAATTTCTATAAAAATACCGTCTAAAAACATGGCATTTATAAAGCTGTCAATGTATGCATAGAATATGGATAATTTTTCTGTTATATTTAGTTTTACACTGTTTCATATAATAAACTGGAGTAAAGTTGGATTAAAGGTCCGAGTTAGAGGTTACTTTGGAATTAAATTGTATCGAGCGAAGTTTCGTGAAACGTGTTACGAAAGCTGTCAATGTAAGGATGATACAATCAAATATAACATATGTTTTTTTTCATATTTTTGACTTTTAACATTTCTTAGAAAAGTATGATCTTACATGAGCAATTTGACGATGCTGGGTCAGGGAACGGCCTTAAATTTACAGAAATAAAAAAATTAAAGCTAAACAATAACCTAAAAACCTAAATTGGGGCCTTTCGGAAGGGTTCCCATCACGCAGGCAGCGTTCCCTCGCAGTATGGCAATAGCCAGTCCATTAATATTATTAATAATAATGGTGAAGCCTAGTGGTTCGACCTACCGCCTCTCATGCAGAGGGTCGGGGGTTCGATTCCGGCTCGCACCTCGTCAGGGAACGGCCTTAAGGGCTAATTACGGAGGTTCCGAGGACATTCATAGGTGTTCACTGACGATTTTCAATCATTGTTAACCAAATTAATAAAACAATCAGTTAACTTTTAACAAGCGTTACAGTGATATTTGACATCATTGTAAGGAATGAAAATCTTTGACATTGACACCTGACACCTCACGCGACAGTGGTGCCAATTGGTGGTTGTCTTTTTTACTTTGACATTGGCGGAATCATCGACCGTCTCTATAATCGAGCCCTAAACACAACACAAGATTAAAATTAAAATAAACTTCACTACATAGTATAAAACAAAGTCGCTTTCTCTGTCCCCATGGGATATAGGGACAGATGCTTAAATCTTTAAAACTACGCAACGGATTTTGATGCGGTTTTTTTTAATAGACAGAGTGTTTCAAGAGGAAGGTTTTCGTATATAATTTGTTATAGTTTAACGCTCAATTCCCGCGGGAACGCTATAACGGACGAATTCGCGGCAGAAGCTAGCTAATAATAAAATAATTTATGTAATCAATGAATTTGAATGGTAATACGTACGAGACCAATGAGGTCGGCCTTTTTTACACTTTTGAAACTTGCTCGAAAAAAAAAACACATTTTGACCTACTGGCACAGAAAGGTGAACGAGGGTACAATTACACGTTTACAGCCGGAAGTGGAGTTTTAAAAATGGCGTCGATAGCCGTCTGTGCCGGAAGTGATGCAATTTGTTGCGGTAGACAGCTCGAGGTTTTTTCGTATTCGTGGATACACTGTCATCCATTACTATCCATACTAATAATTTAAATGTGAAAGTTCGTTTGTCCTTCCTTCACGTCGAAACGACTGGACCGATTTTAATGAAATTTGGTATGGAGATAGTTTGTGACTGCGGAAATAACATAGGATACTTTTTATCTCGACATTTCTACGGGAACGGGTTAAACTAGACCCTCTCATGATGAGGGGAGGCCTGTGCCCAGCAGTGGGACGCAAATAGGCTGTAGTAGTAGTAGTAGGGTTAAACTAGTTTTGCCAATCTAATATATAAAATTCTCGTGTCACAGTGTTTGTAACCAAACTCCTCCGAAACGACTCGACCGATTCTTATGAAATTTGGAGTGTATGTTCAGTAGGTCTGAGAATAGGACGTAAGCTATTTTTCAAACCAAAAAAAAAATCCAAGGCGGTACGAAGTCCGCGGGGTCAGCTAGTACTTCTATAACAATATAGCAATTTTTTGTATATGTGAGTTTGTTCTATGTACAGGCGTTCTTGTTTAATTTACAAAAAAGAAGTTTACTTAAGCGTATATTTTTAAATCAATAGGGCAATATTTTGTACTAAGTCAATCTCGTAGATGTTCTACGAAAGTGCTACGCAAGCTGCGACCGTCCGTAGCGCCTAGGAAATGTTGTTTTTTTTTGGCACTCTTACACTTTAAACGTGCTAATCCATACTAATATTAAATGTGAAAGTGTGTTTGTTTGTTTGTCGGAAGGACACGTCGTAACGAGTGGACCGATTTGGATGAAATTCGGTATGGAGATAGTTTGAGACCCGGATAGGATACTTTCTCGTCGTCTCATATCTGGGAAAAGTAATTTTGCTATGTTTAACCGACTTCAAAAAAGGAGGAGGTTTTCAATTGGTCGTTTTTTTATCTTATTTTTTTTATGCATGTTCACCAAAAATAAATAGTAAACGTGAACCGATTTCGATGATTCTTTTTTTGTTCGAAAGGTGGTACTTCCAAATTGGTCCCATAATATATTCATTTGGTTCAGCTTTGATGATGGGATCCATGAGAAAATGAGGGAAATCCTCAAAATTTGCTAGCACGTAGATGATTTTGGTGGAAATTTCGAAGACTTCAGAGTTATTTCTATAGTAATGTTTGGAAACTGTAGCCGTTTTTTTTTAAACCGCCTTCAAGCTCCGACAGACTGCGAAGTCGGTGTCAAGTGAACCGACCCAAAGAAATAATAATCATACAGTGAACTTGACATTGACCTCGCAGTCTGTCGAAGTTTGAAGGCGGTTTTTATTTTTCTATTTATATTTTTTTTCACCCGAGTAAAGTTCGTCCGCCCACGTACTCTTCATTTATACGGAACTATCTCAGAAAAGTCAGAAACGAAACGGCTCTAACGATTTGGACGAAATTTGTAATATAGGGGTCGTAGCTATATCGTATCGATCATATATCTGGAAAACAGTTTTTCAGCTATTGAGGTGCAAAATTAAAGTTTATTCCAACATCAAAGTGATATTCGGAATAATTTAACTGTCATTTGTGTGGGAGATATACTCGTAAGTAAGTTAAGTGACACTGTGAATCAAGATCTGACCGAGTTACTCTTGA
Organism: Aethes cnicana; assembly: GCA_963971205.1. Lineage (NCBI taxonomy): Eukaryota > Metazoa > Arthropoda > Insecta > Lepidoptera > Tortricidae > Aethes > Aethes cnicana. Next base: position 2,864,675 of record OZ020299.1, read on the forward strand.
ACGATTTCAACCAATCAATCAATCAATTTATTTATTTTGTCAGGACATAGGTGTTAAAGGTGTTACAGTACAATGTTCTACAACCCTTATGCTTAGCCCTCAGGCATACAAAATATTCTTAAAAACTATCCAGCAGCATGCAATAAATACACACATCTTTTTAATCAATTTCAACAAATCCTTTTAAAGGCGTCATAAGGAGTACTTGCAGTTTAAAGTGAAAATTTCCTGTCAACTTTCGAATTAGTTGGCGCGCATTTTCCAACATGGCGTTCTTATGTCGTATTTAGTCTATGGTAACTAAGTATACATTTCAGTCCAATAATCATTCTCATATTTTCATGTATTTTTCAAAACTACAACAAAAAGCAATTTGTAAAAGAACGCATAACTACAATATTATAAATAGATTTTCTGCAACATTTAAATATTCGCAAGGAGAATGCGCAAAAGATATAATTATGCAAATGTTACGTGCCACAGTCGCGTACGTCATTCGGCTTCCGTCGGGCGTCGGCCATCTTGTCCGTTTCTTTTTTCAGGCATTGTTCAAATGTCAAAGTGCCAGCGCTATTTTAAGTAAATGAATTTTTCAAAGCCACTTTTTAGAATTTTAATGGTTCAAGGTGTTATTTATCTAATTTCGGCCGTTTGCACGCGATTTTAGTGTTTTATTCGTTTCTGAAAATTGATTTGAGGTGTTTAAGAGCTGTTTAACAGTCGGAACGTGCACTTTGTTGAATTTTAATTACCATTTAAAGTCATGGTCATGTGCCTAAGGGCGGACTGGTTCAAATGTGGTTGCATCTTTGACCTATAATCCATATTAATATTATAAATGCGAAAGTAACTCTGTCTGTCTGTCTGTCTGTCTGTCTGTCTGTCTGTCTGTTACCTCTTCACGCTTCAACCGTTGGACCGATTGAGAAAGAAGATGAAATTTGGCATGCAGATAGTTGGGGTCCCGAGAAAGGACATCGACAAAGGACACAAGGCTACTTTTCATCCCGGAAAAACGCATAGTTCCCGCGGGAACGCGATAACCGAATTCCACGCGGGCGAAGTCGCGGGCAGAAGCTAGTAAGTAATAACATATGGACGAACAGTGCTTAACAGAATATGTCAAAATATATGGAGCAAACTGACATTAGAAAATACGTTCCGATATGCTAATAACGCCTCTTTATAATGAAGGCCAAACGGGTGCCCGGACTGTTCGGGCAGCCGTTTTGACGGGGCCATTTTTTCTCCGGCTGATTGTGAATCCTTACTTATAATAGATCAATGGGTTGCATCAATCACATTTATTGAAGGGCTCGTCGTCTCGTCGTTATCTATCTATCTTCTTCTACTATATAAAAATAAGTCGGGTTTTCCTCCCTGACGCTATAACTCCAGAACGCACGAACCGATTTCCACGGTATTGCATTCGTTGGAAAGGTCTCGGGCTCCGTGAGGTTTAAGGCGGTACGAAGTCCGCGGGGTCAGCTAGTACTATAATAAAATAGCAGAACCCGGCGTGTCTGTATATAGAAAGAAAAGTTCAAAAAAAGGGACGGAGGGTCCAAAGATGTATGGTACACCACACAAAACAGCGATTTTTAGAAATCTTTTCTGTCTGTATGTCTGTTTGTTAGAGTTAATCTCCGAAACTACTGAACCAATTTGAATGCAGTTTTAAAAGGTAGATAGAGCATCATCTATGTTTTTTAAAATCGGATGTCGGAAAGAAAAGTTATCGGTTATTTTAATATTCCACGCGTACGAATAGTATAATACGTAAGTAGTATAATATTGGGCATTCTGGCCCACCTCTCGTTCGATCGGGCGAAATTTTCGCCCTCACTCACTCGTGATGGTCCAAATGCCCAATATTATTTTGAATACGGTCGATTGGGCATTCTGGCCCACCTCTCGTTCGATCTGGTGAAAATCTCACTCACTCGTGTTGGTTCAAATGTCTAATATTATTTTGAATACGGTCGATTGGGCATTCTGACCCATCACTCGGTCGATCTGGTGAAAATCTCACTCACTCGTGTTGGTTCAAATGTCTAATATCAAACGTAACGCACACCGGATACAACATTAACCACACCAGAAACCGTAAATTTCGTTTCATTGGGTTTATTATTCAAAGAACGAATGAACGATCGATGCAAACCAAGCTAACCCGAGTCCGTTTCCATCCGATCACATTATTGTTCTCTTTCACTCACTTCAATCGGTAACACCACTTGCGTGCTTATTATGAATACGCTTAAAACACATAAATCGTGCAATAATTTGATATATTGCTTGTTTTGCATTCAACTTTAATTTATCAACGTAACGCAGAACACTTGAATTTGCAAATTCCGTTTGTTTTATCACCACACTAAGTCGAAACTCTGCGTATTTGTTTTTAAATATTACATAAAGAGGCAAAAACACCACACACACACCGCGTCCGATGTGTGCACGAGGCAGCGCCACTGAGCCTTCGTCGCAAGCGTAATCTCAAACTTTTGACTCAGGTTAACTCAGGTGTTTGCATAACTTACAATGGAGTTGATCAGGCTCCACTGCAAGAACGGACCCCCGGGAAGTTGCTCCCCGGCAGAAGGCCGCGTTTTACATGCGTGGGTGAGTTTCCATCCATCCCAGGGACGGGGGTCATCCATACAAGCCACCGCACAAGTACAGAATCACCCCTCTGATTATCTTAGAAAATTCAGCCAAACTCTGTGTACTGGGTTGATCAGGCCCAGCACGTCGAGAATTACAGACTGGGACTGCATCGCATCCCCCCGGTCGGTCAGGGGAGCCATACAGCCACTTAGGATTTAGGGATTGTTACTTCTATATATATCAACAAACTTAGAAACTTCGATAGCGCGATGCACGTCAAAGGTTTATTTTTGTATAAACATCAACATAAACGTTTAATGTTGCCAAGAAAATTGAAGCACTTTTATTCAAATTTTTCTAGCATAAATTGAAGAATAAAATATAATGATTTAAATCTAAAAAACATACGAAAACTAGTTTTAACCATGTTTATGATTTATTACGCCATCTGTGACGATGTTATGCATACTGCATTATGTTTTCTAAGATCATTCATAAACATATTAGGTTGATGTAAAAACAATCTTAATGATTATATATTAAGTTTCATTTAAAAAAATAATGTATTGCTTTGCATTCTGGCAAACGTAATTGGAGCTTAATAACGTCATCTATCGATACTACGCTGAATTACTTCACCATGCACTTATTAATGTAGCTAACCGTGCATTGACTTAATTTGTCTACTTATTTCATTACTTAAGCAATTAGCGTATAGATGACGCTTTAAAAAATAAACATAACAACACTGAATCACATCGTATTGCAATGCTTAGGAATATATTATTTTTATATTATTACCTATTTATTTTATGTTTGATTATAAAGAAATGATAATACAAAGAAAATGTTTCCGACATTTGAACGTCTTTTGGTATAAAAGCGTTGAGTACCTGAGTGACTGAGCTTTGCTCGGGAACAAATCTGAAAATAGCTAAAAACGAGTTTTCCCAGATATGATACCTAGCTAGATCGATTTGTCAGCTTCGAAAATACCTATATTCCAATTTTCATCCAAATCGGTAGAGTCGTTTCTGAGAATACATTCTAAATAAATATAGAAAAAGAGAAAAAGAAATATACAAGTATATCGCGTTAAAAGTTCAAGATTAATTTTAAATTCTTTTAGTCTTTAATTTTTAAAATCATTAATTAGGTACGTTTATGAATATATTTATTTGGGATAAGTCCACATAATTTTAACTTATTTAAATATTTAGCGATAAAAATCTATTTCAAATTATTTATTACCTACCTATTTATTAAGTTCGACTCATAAAATCCATGAAATTAGGACATTGACAAAATTTCGCAATTATGGCGTACAGAGGATGTTTGTGCAACGACCTAAATAATATGCAAGTAGTTGCATTTTCAGGGCTGGCACTAAAGGCTTTGCGTTGAACAATTTGATATAAAAGCGGTATTTATAGTTTTAGTATGTAAAATCTTTATTTTGTATTTATTTTTTCTTCTTATTTGTTTTTTTTTTTTAATTTACCAGCAATCAGTTATTTCTGTCTAGATTCATGTTGTACTTTTTTATTTCATGTGGAGTTAAATATATGACATACTAGTTTTTTTTTTTTTTCATTTTGGTAAAATTTCTAATTATTCGGAATTACCTTCCATTGGGTTTCTTATCACGTTTCTCTGTAGTGATGAGAATTGATTGTTTTTTGTATTAATATATTTATTCTTAATAACACGTATTTTAGAATATATTTGAATTTGCTGGAACTATCTATTATCCATGAGTAAAACTAATATAATACTTACCTATTGTTAGAACAATTTGCAACGCGACAGCCCTGGCTCGTTTTGTAAAATCAGCAATAATCACCTATTTTTATTTTCCATCGATCTAAATTCGTTCTATTCCAATTTTGGCTGCCGCAGTGCAAAGAACAAAACTCTACTGTCTACTCTTACGAAGTCATCCATCATCAGCTCAAAGGCTACGTTACGCAGTACGCTGTAGCAGTTTCCACGTTAGTGCCCACTCGATACATTGCTGAAAAATGTAAGTAAGTAAGCAAACGCTTTACTTTCCTCATTTATATATATAGGTATTTTAACTTTGTAACAATAAGCATTATTTTATTAATATCTTATTTTAATTTCAGGTCTGACTCCGAATTTGAACACATCGTCGTTGCGAACAGTGTACCTGTTCAACCAAAAACGTCCTCTCGATCAAAGGCGGCAAAAAAAAGGAAATCTTCAGCTACCAGGTATCATTTTCAATTGATAAGGAACTTACTTGCTAGTTAAACCAATTTTTTTAAGTTTTTAAATTAATTTTTGTACTTTCTGTTTTAGATCTGATTCAGAGGAAAGTGTTAGCGCAGAAAGTCAATATACACCGAAATTTAAAAAAACTGCTCAAAAAGGAAAAGCAGCAGCTTTAAGGTATTTTTGTTTTCATTTTATATTTCTATTTATTGATTGTTTATTGAAATTTTAGTGTACCTACATACAGATTGTAGATTGGAGATTTATGAAATTGTATTTTGTTGCTACAAATAAATTAATTTGGAGCAAGTGCAATAACATAACGATATCACAATTGTTTTCTTATACACAATGTTTGTTATCAGGTCCCCAGCATCCAAGAAAAAAGAGTTTAAAAACCCCTTCGACGTGTTCGGAGTATTTCCTGAAGAGGTTGTTCCTACGAAGAAGCCTGTTCTATCAGATCCAGTCGAATCGTCCATTACCAATCGAATTCCTAACGGTACCACCAAAAGAGCCTGCAACATCGATGGTGACTTTTTCGTCGAGCTACGAGTGTACAACACTGCTGACGTTCGTGGTGAGTTACGTGAGGAACGTTGGAAAAAGGCTCTCCTTGCCGTTAAGGTGCAAATCAACGACGATTCGCCTGAATGGGAAGCATTGCAAAAATTTATTAAACGAATTAAAGTACTTTTCGCTGACGCCGACGTCAAATTTTATTCTAATAATAACATTAAATAATTATTTATTTTAATTGTATACCTTTGCAATTCAAGTTAACGCGTATATATATATATATATATATATTAATCGCAGTAATTAAAATTATAATTTAAGGTTAGCAATGTGTTTCTCTCTCATTTTTATATAAATAAGTAGCTGTTTATTTTGACAATAATAGTAATTTCTAACAAGAGATAGCAATAGCTCAAGGTAAGTTGTTAGAGCAAATAAATAGGTAATATGCCTTTTTGCGCGGTGTGTTTAATCAAAATAGACAGAAAACAATGGGTGGGACACCTAAAAAGTAATAAACATAAAAATAATTCGGTTGTAAAACTTGACGATGATATTGTTGAAATTTCGTCTGCTTTTAAAGGTCGCATATCCTCATATAGAATTATGGCAACTGATGAGTTTAAGTTTTGTTTACCAGAGTCATTTTTGAACACGTTAAAATTGAAGTTGTTAAAAGTTTTTCAAGAATCGCTTCAAAAACACATGTGTTTTAAAGTAAATTTAGAATATTTTGCAAATTTTCTTTTATTCAAGGATAACAAGCAAGAAATTAAGTCTTTTGCCACGAAAAATTTTGCTGTACATCAAAATTATCAATTTGAAGACTTTTTTCAATCATTTATTATTACTATAAAGAAAAAAATCGAAGAATTTCAAGAAAGGGACTCAGGGTGGACTTTTTTATCTAATTTGTATTTAGAAGTTAATATTAATAAGTATGAGCCGTTGAAAGCGTCATCTTACGTGGATTTACCCAAGTTCATAAAAAATAAAAAAGCCTGCATTAACATTCATAATCATGATGATTACTGTTTTCTCTGGTGTGTTGTTGCAGCTCTTTACCCGTCTAAAAAACACAGCGAGCGAATATCGTCTTATCCTCATTTTAAAGACTTATTGAAAATTGATGATATGTCTTTCCCTGTTACTTTCGATGATATTAGAACATTTGAACGTAATAATATTGATATCTGTATTAATATTTATTCGTTAAAAGACCGTCGAACTGTTGTAGGACCTCTATATAGATCCGAATACAAAAGGAAACATCGGATCAATTTACTTTTAATCGAAAATGGTGATAAGTCGCACTTTGTTTTGATTAATAATTTATCGCGTCTTGTTCGCTGTCAGATTACGAAACATCATGCTAAGCTTTATTTCTGTGAAGACTGTTTGATATTTTTTCCAACTGAACTCGGATTTAGTAATCATGTTTGTAGTGGGGTTGCAACGGTACTTCCTCAGAAAGGTACTTATCTCGAATTTAAACATTTTGAGCGAAAACAAGATGTTCCATTTGTTGTGTATGCTGATTTCGAAACAATTCTTAAGCCCTACCATAACTGTGAACCTAACCCGACCAGTAGTTTTACTTCAAATAAACAAATTCATATACCTGCAGCTTTTGCTTATTACATAGTCTGTTCTCATGATGAGAGTCTGAATCGATTTGTTCAGTACCGTGGTCCCGATTGCGTTTCTAAGTTTTTGCAATATTTGTTTAGACATGTTAATGATATATACAAAATATTAAATAAGGAAATTCCTATGATTTTTGATGAAGAAACTGCTTTAGCTCACAAAAATGATAAAATTTGTCATATTTGCGAGTCAGATCTATTTCTGGATAAAGTAAGAGACCACTCAGATCTCACCGGCCTCTTTCGCGGATTTTCCCATCAATATTGTAACTTACGTTTCCGCGTACCGAAATTCGTTCCTATATTCTTTCATAACTTGTCAGGTTATGATTGTCACTTATTTATCAAAGAACTGGGTAAATGCTCCGGTCCTGTGAAAGTAATACCTAAAAACAAGGAAAACTATATTTCATTTACAAAATTTTTATGGTTATCTAACGAACAGTACGCACAAATACGATTTGTGGACTCGTTTAAATTTCTAGGAGCCAGTTTAGAAAAGTTAGCAAAGGGCTTAGGTAAATCTGACTTTTTCCATCTACGAAATTTTTTTCCTAAACTAATTGAATTTGATTTATTAATACGTAAAGGAGTTTATCCTTACGATTACATGACCAGCTGGGATAAATTTTTAGAAACTCAGTTACCTGAAAAGTCTTCTTTTTTTAACTCTCTTTCTGCAGAGCAAATTAGTGATTCTGATTACCAACATGCTCAATGTGTGTGGAATACATTTAAATTAAATAACATGGGTGAATATACAGATCTCTATATTAAAACTGATGTTTTGCTTTTGTCAGATATTTTTGAAAGTTTTCGAAAAATTTGCAAGTCAAATTATCATTTAGACGCAGCTTTTTACTTGACTGCACCAAGTCTATCGTTTGATGCTATGCTTTTAAAAACGAGAGTCAAGCTAGAATTGATAGCTGAATTAGAAATCATTCGGCTGATACAAAAAGGAATAAGAGGTGGTATTTGTATGTGTTCGACTCGATACGCTCGTGCAAATAACAAATACATGGAAAGTTATGAAAAGAGTAAATCAGATTCATTTTTAGTTTATATCGATTGCAATAACTTGTATGGATATAGTATGAGTCAATCGTTGCCCATGTCAGATTTTACTTTTCTAGATCTCCATGAAATTGTTCAGCTAGATATTTTATCTGTGGAGGATGATGCTGAATTTGGTTTTATTCTCGAAGTTGATCTGTTATATCCCAAATATCTACATCATAGCCATAATGACTATCCATTTTGTGCACAGAAATTTATTCCTCCAGGAGGTAAAACTTCTAAATTAACCCCAAATTTATATGACAAATACGAATACGTCATTCATTACGTTCATTTGAAAACATGTTTACAAAATGGCTTGATTCTTCATAAAATCCATCGCGTTCTCAGATTCCGTCAAAGCCCATTCTTAAAAGAGTATATCGATTTAAATACAGAACTGAGAAAAAAAGCTAATACTCCTTTCCAACAAGATCTTTTCAAATTAATGAATAACTCTGTTTTTGGAAAGACTCTTGAAGACAGTGAGCGACGCGTAGACGTAAAATTAGTAAATAAGTGGTGCGATAGCCGAAACAAAACAAAAAAGTTTACATCTGCCAACCAATTAATCGCGAAACCAAATTTTCACAGTGCAACAGTGTTATCTGAAAATTTAGTTGCCGTGCAAATGAAACCTGAAAGAGTAATTTTGGATAAACCAATTTACATAGGATTCTCTGTACTAGAACTATCTAAAAGTCATATGTACCAATTTCATTACTCTGTAATGAAACCTCACTATCAAGATCGAATTACCCTATGTTACACTGATACTGACAGTTTTATTTATAAAATCGAAACGGAAGACTTTTATCATGATTTAAAAAGTAGCTTTTTAAAATTTTTTGACACAAGCAATTATAATGACCTAAATAGATTTAATATACCTTTACGTAACAAGAAGGTACCTGGGTTGTTCAAGGACGAGCTTGGAGGACAGATCATGTCCCAGTTTATAGGACTACGTTCTAAACTATACTGTATTAAAAGCGAGAAATCTCTTATTAAAAAGGCTAAAGGAATAAAAAAGCCTGCAGTTCGAGAGTTAACATTAAATGACTATCAGGACGTGCTGTTTAATGATAAAATAATTCGGAAAGCAAACATATTATTTAAATCGATTAAGCACGAGATCTTCACTCAATCTGTCAATAAAGTTGCCTTATCTAACAAAGACGACAAACGACATATATTATCAGACAAAATTTCAACAAAATCATGGGGACATATGTCTATTTTTTAGTGTAATATTTAAAAACAACCTTACCTTGATAACTTTATTTAGGTATATAGGGTCCAGCAAAACGTTGTGACTGTATTTTAACTACTGTATCAGTTATCGATATTAAGCATGTTTATTAGGTTTTTAATTTTTTTTCGAGTTGGTCAGATAATTTTTTGTATGGGATTGAGGTGTCGGTGTGTGAAAATTATCTATATGTATAATGGTTATCTAGTAAAAACGCATTAAGTACCTAAAATAGTTAGGTGTTGATTCTAAACTGATATTTGTGTACTTTGTAAATTCATACTATATTAATTTGGTTTAATTAGTAGTAAGACAATATTAACTTAATCCTTCTTTGAAAATAAAATGCTTTATACTGCGATTTGTTAATTGTTTCGTATTTATAAATAAATAAATGCATGGGTTTATAAACATTTGTTTTCTTTCTATTATACCTTATCTGATAAAGTCTATTCTCACGCACATAAGAGCGTAAGCTTAAACATGAAAACGTGAACGCAGCTAGGAAGTAAGCGTTGTATAGGTAGGTACCTATATCCTGTAATTATTCGATTATTGTTTAACAATATCGAAAAGTTATAGCTTCATTTCAAAAACAGCAAAACACGTTGTTACTTGTTTATGAGTTCAATCACCTACAAAGCTGATTCAGCTATGACCGCGTTATGGCAGTTTGAATGGAATTTTGTTGTCACGTGTATTTTCACGATACATGCTTGCGTAATTTTGCTGATGCAAGAAGTCAAGCTATTTATTTGATATAAAACGATTCATATTCAAATTCAACTACACTTGTTCGAATTAAGAGCCAACTGGACACACGAATTTCCTACTGATTTAAGTCAAATCGCGGTGTATCTACAACTGACCTTAGGTAAGCTATTTTTTCTATTATTTATATATAAATATATTTATAAAGTGTATTTGTATTAAAAATCTGATTGACATAGTTGATAGTGATCCTGTCTCCTGTAGGTACTGAAAGTAGCGAGTTCGAATCTCGCAAGGACAAACTTTCTGTGTTGAGCATGAATGTTTGTATGTACTAGAATCATGAACGCATAGTACCTATTTAAATGTATTTATTTCAGTGTCTAGTATGCATAGTAAAAGCTCTATCTTGTTCGAGACTAGGTCGGAATGTGTAAAAAAATCCTATAATTTACAGTTTGCTTTGTATAGTACTTATGTCAAACTTCAACTATATATTTTGTACTGATTAAATTACGTTTTTTGTTACAGAAAATGGAAAATATCTTCGAAATGACTGAAACTCCGAACGAACTATTTGATTCTTACACTCAACCATTTCCTGAAGAGGAAAACGACTTAGTCAAAAGAATTCAAAACAGCGGATTGAAAAGAAATAAAGATAGAAGAGCAAAACTACGTTTACAAAATAAGGTTGTAAAAAAAAACAACCATCCTCAACTATCATCTTTTGTGGTAAATAACAAACCTGGAAATGGTACGCGATTAATAAAAATTCAGATAATAGACTTAAGCAAAGGTAGTGATGACGACGAAAACTCAATTCTGAGTGCACAATATGTGGCAGATGATGGGTACGACGAGATCATCGATAGTGCTGAAAGTGTAGTTAATAAAATTTCAAAAAAACTGAGTGGATATAGTGTTAGTTATTAAGATCTCTTTAATATGTAGTCAGTATGTATTTCATGTAGAAGCTAAAAATAAAAATAAAACTATTCTGTTTATGATGTTTTATTTATTCGCAATTTAACTTAACTAGTTTTTTCACATTAGTATTCAAAATGTTTTTATCTTTAAATACATGTCAACAGACTTGACTGAGTAAAATAAAAATGAGAGTAACAGTATAATCTTTTTATTTTATGACAATTTTTATGATAAAATCATATCTAAATGCAAAAAAATTATAAGTTACTTTCAAAATGCCATTTTTTTATACATAAAACATTTTTCAATGCACAAGATTTATTGTGGATTAAACAATTGTATTTATTTTTGTTGTCATTACAATATTTTTGATACATAATTTGAAAATTAGGAAAGCCTTGCTCACCCAACTCTATTACAGTACAATTATTGCACAAATCTTTGATCCATTGAATTTTTTCTAATCCTTTTACATATATTTTCTTACTTTCTAAGTAATTATAAATCATTCTTTTAAATTCTCTATAATCAATATATCCTTCACACCACATAATTCCAAGATTTTTCTCTACCCACCGTACTTGTCGTTTTTCTTTTTCCGATAAAGTAGAAAATGCGTATGGAGGTTTTATTGAAAATATTTGTGTATGTTCATTTGTACTGTATGCAAATTCTTTAACAATAAATTCATTGTTTGATGATTTAAACCCTTGAAGATCTACGAATAGATTTTCCAACATTATGATATTCTTCGTGTTATATTGCTTAATGGTTTGTATTCTACGATACTATCATTCAAAATTAGACAGTAAGCTGCAGTATTGTCAGGTATGTCCTTGTCGAACTCTAATTCAATGCGGATATCGACTGAACCAGTTTTGAGGGATTCACACTGTCTTGAGCAATCGATAACAAACAGAGGCGATTTTTCTTTAAATTCTTGTGGACCTAACAATGGTGCCTGCCTGCGGTTATAATAAGACTGTTGAAATTTAGCATACTGTTCGTATAATATAGCAAACTTTTCATCTGCAAAATTAACGTTTAAACTTTCGTATGGATAATAAGCTGAATTTAAAAAAAATTTTACATCTCTTAAATAACAATGATCAAAGTGAGTTATATCTTTATCAGACGTATTTTTTCTATGTGTTTTTAATCCAATTATAGCGTAACGTGGTTTTTCAATTTGAGAAGAGGTTTTGACTGCCCAGGAATGTTTTGATGTTTTAGGTAAAAGCGGATACTCGTAGAGATCCCAATTTCTAAACGCTATCTGAATAGTTCTATCTCTTTCTAAACTTTTGAGTAAAATTAATCTTTCCCGATCAGAAACCTTAACATGAGGCATACGCCATACAATCTTAGATATGGTGATGTTATCTACGTATTCATTTGTATTCAATTTTACGCTATTCAAATTTGTGTTGGATCGTAAAAGAATAAGTTCATGCTTGCAGTTAATTATTATTTTGTTATAATCCTCTGCAAAACCAAGAATTTTATTTAAAGGAATAGATACGGAAAATGACCCATGCGTAACTTTTGTACCGTCAACATCCCAACCCCATAGCTTTGACATCGATGCTTCGAGCTCATTCATGGATACAAGAGATTTCATAGTTGTTGTGATTCCTGCATTTTTTATTTTATCTATTTCAATTCCATTCAGTTCATATCGAATATCTTGAAACAAATGAAGTATAGGGTTATTTGTAAAAAGAACACTATTCGCTTTCGCTTTCGTCTCCCTGTTGATTACTTCAATAGTACCCTCTATGTATAAAGTACTCGCCGAAGGCAATACATAAAGATCTTGTTGGTTAATAGGTATACGGATTTCATCATTCAGGTTAAAACTTGATACGTACGGCTTATACGAATGATACTCAAAACTTTCAATCGTGTTATCAAAACTTACATTTTCTGTTAAGCTTAGTATTCCCATTTTAACAGACCTATGTTTTTAAAAAAAATAATATTTTCCTTTGTAAGTTGTTGTTGTTTAGGTCTTCTTTTCTTGATGGCACAATGAGTACTGAAACGTTTTTCGCACGAGGCTGTATTTTTATTGAAATCTAACATTTTTTCGAAGATGTAGATAAATTTGAATCTCTTCACCTCGTAAATTAACTAAATTATCGTTTTCGTCTAATATTCGTACATTAAGAGAGCCTAAGCTGTTTTGTGTAACTGGGAAGTAGATAACGTTTTTCGGAGTTTCTATGATCCGATAACCAGGTGGAACATTTGGTACAAACTCATGAATTATATGGCTTGGTTTTCCGTTTACAAATGATCCGCTCACGATGTCACATTCTACTCGTACTATAGTTGTAGACAGAATGGACACCGGGAAGGGGGACTCTGTTAATATATTAGCTTGTATTGTTTCTTTACCGAAACCTAGTAAATTACCAATTGAATTTTTTCTATTAAAATATACATTTTTAGAACACAATATTGAAGTCTTTAACGTATTATTATTGCACGTTAATGAAAAGGTACACCCTTGTAGACTTCTTTTGAGGTAATCGTCGAGATCTTGAAGCTCATATGACCCTTCAGGAATTTCTACTACCTCATTGTTGCCATAATAAAACTTATTATTTCTGTAGTCTATATTAGGTATAGAGTTAAAAGTTGACATGTATAGCAGCCCACATTCATATCCACCATCTAGCTGAAGAGCGGGCGAATGATTCGTAATCAATTCCGAAGAGGATCCCGTTATAGACAAAGTGAAAGACATCGTGCGAATGGTATTTTTTTTATTAAACATGATTATTTAAGCGGTAACTTACTCCAAAAATTTTTTAAATATTTCAAACACAAATGTCCACAATTTACAGTGTTGAACTTTTGATATGTGTTGTAGTTATATGAAATATCATGATTTTTTAAATATTTTATTAACTCTAGTGGAGGTTGAAGGTCTCCATAACTATTAAAATATTCACAATAATTGTTGTATTTGACATAGGCTACCCAGTGAGTCCCTTGGTTTTTAGAACTGTCTAAATTTATAATTGCGCATTCTACTTTTTTTGGATGCTTTGGCAGATTATCTCTCATATAAACACCTCGAAAATGAGGAATATTTATCGAATATTTTAAAATATCCACATTTGTAAGAGCACGTCTGGGGAGCCTTATATTCAGTTTTTTGATCTTTTTAAACACAGCCCCTTTCCATTTTTGTACGGTTTAATATGTAACCCTTTCCCTAAAGCTATAGATTCCATCATTTTGTTATGACGGGCTGATTCCACCAAGTTCTTTTTAGCAGTTTTGTAATCGCCAACAGCTTTCGCAATCCCAGCAGCTCCTCCCGCTAAAGATCCTAGAGCTGAAAGTCCTGCGAAAATAGGTATGAGCGGTAATATACCTCCAGATTTCGGAATTGGTATTAAACGTGGAACCCGTAGTTTTGTATTATTAGCGAATACTTTTTTTGCTGCAACAAATGCACGATCGATCACATTGGCTTTATTTTTAGGTTTGTTTTTTCTCAATTCAGTGCGTATCTTCGAAATATAGTGTTTAAAAGATCTTATTCCTGCACCGGCTTTAATTTTGGCTTTCATCACTTTGCTTACTAACCACGAAGCAAGCTTTTCTCCTTTTCCTGCGTTTTTCGATTTCAATCTTTGTTTAGCCATATTATATAGATCTAAATCTGCACGGTGTCGATCTATTAGATTAGAATGTTTATCGTATGCAATGTCGTGCTGCATGCATGCGTCATCTAACGCATTGATTCCCTTATCACCTCTTAGCAGTCGTTTGTGTAATTTTGTACCTGGACCGCAATAATTATAGCCAGGTATGTGCAATTCAAACGGCAAATGATTAATAGCACTATTTAAAAGTCCTCTTCCTTTCATATCCTAAATGAGAATGATAAACACACTTGCGCAAGGGTCTTTAAGTATTTACATTTAAACAATAGCATTTCTATCTATCCAGCTGTTTTCGGTGTTACTCAATCCTAACCACTTGACGTATAATTTGTTCCCTCTTTTTTTTATCACCTTTTCTATAAGGTAAACGTCAGGGTATTTGGTTTTCTGAAGTTCTTGATCATAAAACGTACCGAGTATAATATTTCCTCGTTGATCTTCAATGTGATACGTTACTGGTAAAGTTTGATTAACTTTTTTTATAGTAAACAGCTCAGTTGACCAATTAGGTGTATAACCTTTATGGAAGGTGCTTTTATATTTGCTTATACGTACGCGATCTCCCACGTTGAATTTATTTAATTTATGACATACGTTTGAATGAGATTTTTCTATGTTTCTCATTACTTTAGCTTCATTAGCTAAATTAACATCAATGGGTCTAAATTTCGTTGTTCTATGCACAGTTTGGTTATAAGATTGGACTATGTCATCTAAAGGTTTCCCAACCCATTTATAATTTCCGATAAAACTAAAATATTTGTAAAGTTTGTTTTTCAGCGTTCTTATTACTCTTTCAACAATAGATGCTTTTTTAATTGAATACGTAGAATAATGGTTTATTTTTAAGGCTTTTACGAAACAATTAAATTCATTATTATAAAATTCTTTTCCATAGTCTGTCTGTAAATTTTTTGGTATCCGTTTTGTTAACTTTATAACTTGTTGAAATGATTTTTTTATTTCTGTTTTAGTTTTAGATTTTGTAGGAATACACCAAGTATATTTTGAAAAGGCATCGATAACCACTAAAATGTATTTGTTTCCCTTGTTAATCTTTTGAAAATTTTGTAAATCGATCAAATCCGCTTGCCATAGATCGTCAATTCCTTTTAATATAACTCGACGACGTTCGAAATTTTTTCTTGCTGATCTATGGATTTCATTCACGACTTGTCTTTTTGTCATTTTTGATATTATTTAAAATGTTATCTATATCCTTTTTTGTATAAAAGTTCATTTTCAACTGAGTAACAAGCTGATGGATTTGAGAATTTATAACTTCAAACAAAGAATCAAGATGCTTCTTCTCGTAAATGTTCTGAACAAGCTGATCAACATACTGCTTATTAACAGCATCATCAGGTGACGAAGGATCTGCTACTCCCTTTAACCTTGATGATTGTAAATCAAAATCGCCATTATCTGAACGCAGCAAAGTTTTATTTTTAAGTTCAGAAACTTCACATAGACGTAAACGTTTATGAACATGATGTCCAAATTTGTCTATGTTCATTTTAATTTTTGGGTATTTATAAGCAAAGTCCGTCTATGACTGATACCAAAACTACTATATATGTATATATATATATATATATATATATATTATAACTGATATATATCATTAATTAACCAAGCCAGCCTCACGCAGTTCTTCAATAATTGATATAATTTCATTGTCTAATCCTGTGTTACCAGCATCACGGGAAGCTATGAGTAATTTCAGTCTTTCAACTAATTCATTAGGGTTATCCCAATACACATATGAAACATCTCGTTTAACTTTTTTCATTGATGGTAAGCCTTTACCATGAGTACTTTTATCGCTTATTAAACGTTCTTTAGATAATTTGAAAAGCGGTTTTATTATGTACAAATATTTTTTTCCTTTATTACTTTTTATTGGTTTATTAGGGTTAAAATCTCGTCTGTGGGCATTCGTTTCTAGTAGCAGCATTTTATAGCATCGTTTATCGTCTTCAGTTATGATATCTAAGTCAGGTAATTTCTTAAATAACAAGTTATGTAAACCCGGTGTTAAATTGTAACTATTACCTTGTAATTTGAGTTTATTGTCACTAACGGAAACTGAATAAGATCCTAGCATTAGTTTATCACGGTCTGTTCGAATTCCAAAAGGAATGTTGAAGGTGGTATTATATTGCTTTTGCCATGCAGGGTTTTCACGAGGAGATGTAAACGAGTCCGTTGTCTTAAATGATGTATCAGTGGATTCAAGACCATCCTTGTTAACGCTTTCACATGACGAGCCATCATCATCATCATCATCGCTGCATTCGTCACCATTCGATATTTCATCATCATTTGAACCGGAATCAAAAGATTTTTGTATAATTGTCTGATTATTAATGCTACTTCTCTTTTCATTATTAGGACTAAATTGTAATGTTTTTGCTGTCTTTTTCCATTTAAACATATCTTCATCAGAATCAGTATCGTTAGTGTTAAAGTAATTATTTTTACTAGTATCGTTTCTTTTAACGATTTCATTAAGCGGTTCTGTTATTGGTTTCAAGACAGATTCCAATATAATATTATCATTGATTTTCATGTTACGAAGCAGTTTAACTTTCTTTTTGATTGCCTCAGCAGACCGAATTACTTTTTCCTTTAAAGTTTTCTCTTCGTTTATTTTAGATGTCATGTCCGATCTCAATGGTATCATAAGAAACAATAAAAGTTTCTTGATAATGGAACTCATTAAGTATCTATCACAGTTAATCTATAACGATAAATGTATCAAATCCCATTCTATAACATCCTGAATTTCTGGAACAATCTTTATTAATAACCAAGTAGTTAAAAGGTATGTCCCATATTTTTGCACACATTTCCCGAAACTGTGACCAAGACATATCGGACCCAACATGCTCATCATAAACATGACGTAAGTTAACATCATCTTGTTTAAAAAGGATTATTAAATTAGCGTTGTCCCTTATTAATTGTTTAGGAATTTTACTGTAAGTTTGATTCAAGTAGAAGCTGTCAATATTCTTATGTCTTCCCATTGCAAAGTAATCCCTTATATTGTTTTGATTTTCGCAAGCAACATCATCAAAAATGAAAATAGAATTATTCTCGGCCTCATGCGGGCTTAGTATTTCATCATTTTCATGATATTTTTGAAATTTTACTGATGGAACCAACATCAATATTTTTTCCAACAACTGGTACATCGGTTGAAAAAGTGTTTTTGAATATATATAAACATTTTGGAAGCGTAACCCTTGTTCATGCAGTAAAAGACCGACAGTTAAATTAGTTTTTCCACAATTAGATGGTCCGCAAATGATACAGCGAATTGTATCAGGTAAAAGTTCACCATGACGAAAACTACGATTGTTGCGATCTGGACAAATGACATCCAACTGCAAGCTCTGAGTTTGTTTTAAAAATTTCATACTTCGTTAAGATTATATTCAACCAATGCGCGCGTGTTGCAAGCATGAAAGGCTTATTCAAAATGAGCATAGGAGTTCTTTTTATTTTTATTTCTTACGTTGGGTGGGGCAGAATGCTCAATCGAACGTATTTTGCACATTGCCATTTTGGGTGAAGGTTTTCAAAATAATATTGGGCATTTGGACCATCACGAGTGAGTGAGGGCGAAAATTTCGCCCGATCGAACGAGAGGTGGGCCAGAATGCCCAATATTATACTACTTACGTATAGTGTGAAAAGCTGTTTGAAATAACTTTTGCTCTTAAGTTTCAAAGGAATTACATTTTATTAAATATCAAAGAATTTCAAGGAATCAAAAGTTATTAGATTAAAATGATTACATATTTGTTGCTACTACTATTAGTGTTAGTATGGCGTCACTTTTATTTCTTGACCATACACTGTAAGCGCTTTGTTTGCTCTGTTCTCTAATCACGAAAGTGGCTTTGCTAAGAGCGAAGTGGTGACAAGGTTTTCAGTTTAACACTCATAACGTAATGTGTTGTCAACGATTTTGTTGCATGGACTATATTAGCACAGAATGAGTAATAGTACTAACTAAGCCGTACCTAAGCCGTGGTGGCCTAGTGGCTCGACCTACCGCCTCTCATGCAGAGGGTCGGAGGTTCGAGTCCGACTCGCACCTCTAAGTTTACTTATGTGCGAAATTGAATTTGAATTTACCACTTAGCTTTTCGGTGAAGGAAAACATCGTGAGGAAACCTGCACTCATCTGCGTAGTAATTCAAACATGTGTGTGAAGTCCCCAATCCGCACTGGGCTGGCGTGGGGATTACAGCAAAGTTAACAAAGTTACTGCGCCATAACAATTTGTACTCGGCCAATGTCAATATTGTATTTACTATTTTTAGACGCAAGCAGAAATTACAAACCAATACAAATAATGATATGCACGTAAGTACATGGGTGATTTTCTAAAATAAATTACGTAATTATAAGGTTTAGTTAAGTATTTTCGCACATAAGTAAACTTAGAGGTGCGAGCCGGAATCGAACCCCCGACCCTCTGCATGAGAGGCGGTAGGTCGAACCACTAGGCTTCACCGTTATTATTAATAATATTAATATGGATTAAAGACTGGCTATTGCCATACAGCGAGGGAACGCTGCCTGCGTGATGGGAACCCTTCCGAAAGGCCCCAATTTAGGTTTTTAGGTTATTGTTTAGCTTTATTTTTTTTTATTTCTGTAAATTTAAGGCCGTTCCCTGACCCAGCATCGTCAAATTGCTCATTTAAGATCATACTTTTCTAAGGAATGTTAAAAGTTAAAAATATGAAAAAAACATATGTTATATTTGATTATATCATCCTTCCATTGACAGCTTTCGTTACACGTTTTACGAAACTTCGCTCGATACAATTTAATTCCAAAGTAACCTCTAACTCGGAATTGGAATCCAACTTTACTCCAGTTTATTACATCAAACAGTGTAAAACTAAATATGGCCGAAAAATTATCCATATTATAAATTATAAGCTCGATAATCGAAAGCTTTATAAATGCCATGTTTTTAGCCGGTATTTTTATAGAAATTAAAACGCGTCAAATACTAACTAAATCGGGCGTTCTGTGCGTAGCGCTTTCTCTTTCACTCGTTGCACGAGTGACAGTGACGGCTGAGCTGGGTATATGAATGGCCTTAAATGCTATTTGTAGTTTATTTTAATTTTTTTAACTTGGGTCTCTTCTGTTCTATTCTATATAAATTAATGGCTTCTGTCTTGGACACTTCGCCAAATCAAAGTTAGGGCCACAGGCCTGCAAGTTGTTCGGTAATAATGATAAATGTACGGTAG
The DNA here is from genome assembly GCA_963971205.1 of Aethes cnicana. NCBI lineage: Eukaryota > Metazoa > Arthropoda > Insecta > Lepidoptera > Tortricidae > Aethes > Aethes cnicana. Next base: position 2,884,605 of record OZ020299.1, read on the forward strand.
AAAAGATAAATCAAGTAAAAATGGGGAAGCTCAACAAACGACAACCATCTTGGACGACGGCCATTGAGCAACCCCGGGTCTCTTCTGAATAAACTGCTAAATGATTAGGTATGCATTTCATATACTTCATGTCAGATAACAGTAAATGCTACTTTATACCTTGTTGTAGGAACCTCCACGATATGATCTGTATCCTATGTTCGAGCACGCACAGGCACCAAGGCTAAACCACACTAAACGTATCAGATTCGTAACTTGTCGTATCAAGGACTTTGATGGACTAGCACGCAACCTTGTTCAATCTTGTCATTGATATATACTACAGGAGATATCCATATTCATATCTAAATATATAAAACTCAAAGGTGACTGACTGACATAGTGATCTATCAACGCACAGCCCAAACCACTGGACGGATCGGGCTGAAATTTGGCATGCAGGTAGATGTTATGACGTATGCATCCGCTAAGAAAGGATTTTGCAAAATTCCCACGGGAACGGGAAAAATCGGGATTTTACTTTTTAATATTTCTGCGCATACGAAGTTGTGGGGAAAAGCTAGTTAATATTATAAATGCGAAAGTAACTCTCTCTGTCTGTCTGTCTGTTACCTCTTCACGCTTTAACGGCTGGACCGATTGAGATGAAATTTGACATGGAGATATATGGGGTCCCGGGAAAGGACATAGGGCTACTTTTTATCCCAGAAAAACGCATAGTTCCCGCGGGAACGCGATAGCCGAATTCCACGCGGGCGAATTCGCGGGCAGAAGCTAGTTTCTTATACTTTAAACGCGCTAATCTTGTATATTTATTTATTTACCCAAGCAATTTTAGAAACGGCTCTAACGATTTGGACGAAATTTGGGATATAGGCTTACGGGGGCGACAAATCGATCTAGCTAGATCTCATATCTGAATAAACTCGGTTTTAGCGATTTTCACCCGGGCAAACCTCGGTCGCCCAGGTCCTTAAGTATAAATGCGAAAGTATTAACTCTGTATGTCTGTCTGTTGCCTTCACGCTTCAACCGCTCGATCGACTTCCGAATTCCACGCGGGCGAAGTCGCGGGCAGATGTCTACAAATAACCATTACCATCATGAATAGAGTAACCTTAATATGCAATTTCCTTGAATTAGCGCGACGAATCTGCTATTCGATGGGAAATGAGCTTGAATGAAGGTACCCCTTCATTTGTCTATCGACTTGTCATTTGATGTAATACACAATACATCTCGACCTTGGGAGATGCCTTACATTACATCGCCTTACATTATTAATTGGGTCAATCAACTATTTCTTGTTGTTATTCTGTCCCGTTTTTCAGGGGACAAAATGATAGGGGTTTCTTAGAAAACCTGTTACAATATAGAATTCAAAGACGCTTAGAAAGTGATTCATTAGGGAAGGGATTGAAAATGGCAAAGAAACCCCACATTTAGTGTATTTAAACCCACAGAATAGCAGTTTTAAAAGTGGCCCAGGGGACAGTAACCATGTTGTCGGAACAGACCTCTCGCTGCCGACCATCGTCGGCAGTATGCTCGAAAGCGAGAGGTGCTGGGAGGCGATGGCCTCCTTCTGCGAAAATGTTATTTCGGAGAAGGAGGCTGCGGAGCGGGGGCGTGAGGATGATCCATTTGCGCCCCCAATCCGACGACGTAGGGTGGGGAGAGCGCGAAGGCGCTACGCGCACCTTAACGCCCCACCCTAGCGGACTGAACGGTGGGGTCGGAGGGACCCGCCGTCCGCCAACTGAGTCCGCTGGAGTTTGAGTGCCTCGAAATTCTCCCGAGGCACTCATCCGGAGGTGGCCCGCAGTGAAGGGGCCCCCGCTGAGAGGGCTGCGGTAGAATGCTCCAAAGCGAACCCGCAGCTCTCACACGTACAACGTGGAGGAGAATCGCTGGGGTTTTAGTGGGTATTCCGTCCGCTATAGACGGCGAGTCCCACATAACCACCCTGCCCTCCCCCCGGGCCGGTGGTATGCGTAAACGCATTTCCCCAGCGCAAAAAAAAAAAAAAAAAAAAAAAAAAAAAAAAAAAAAAAAAAAAAAAAAGGGGACAGTAACCATGGCAACCAATGACATAAAAAAGTATAGGTACTTAAATTTAGTTACTATATAGTAAATGCTGAATGCACCAAAACGGCTGAACGTATTGAAAGGAAATTTTCATTGCTTCGAAATTGACACTGCCTCTATAAATATTTCATGATTAAAAATAAAGAATTGACACTAGGTACTCACTCCAGATTATGGAGGGTTGAAGTAAAGGAGCGCAATCTTTATAGTTCCAAAGGTGGACACCAAATCGGGTAGATTGGGGGCGCTGCGGTCGCCACTCCAGTCAAGCTACCTAGGCGGATAGTCTGCAGTAGCGCCTTCAGATGGCGCTGCTGAGGCGAAAACGCAGCGAAAACGGTTGTGAGGAGAGTGTGTTTTGTTGCTTATCAAATCCGCTGGACACGTCTTCGACTGTTTTGGCATGTAAGATTGCGCTCCTTACCAAGACACATTCCACACTCCATGCTCCACATGCTAGTTACTGGAGTAAGTAGTGTTAGTACTTACACTTATTACCTACCTACCTCCATGGGCAGGATCCTGGCAGGATAAGTAAAAGAATTCCAATATTAAATGTCAAATGACGTTCTATTTTTAAAACCAACTCGCGAGTCGCGACGTAGTGCGTAACTCGACTGATTGATGGTGTAAAACGAATAAATTACGCGTCGATCGATAACAGGTACTCGGTAGATACTAGGTATTAAATACTTTCGGGGTTAAAGTCCAGACTGTTTTGTTCTGCTTGCAAAAGGGTACAGTTTTATTGTTTAACTTCGCGTTACGGAGTATTGTGTGAACGGCTTTGTTTGACGTGTAGGTGGTTGTATTGCTTGAAATATAGTTATACTCTAAACCATGTTGGTTTCAAAATACGACTCAATAGGCACTTAGTCAAATTAATAATCTATTAGCGATTCGTTAAGACCTATTATAGAGAAGAAACGTCGCTACAAACTTAACAGAGGGATGTATGAATGTATGGAATTATTATTTACCTAGTATTCGTATAAGGGACATAATTATTATGTATTTGTATTATTAATTAGGTAAACTTTTAATATACGATTAATAATCGCCCTCAACTTTCCAATGATTAATGATGGTCATCGAATATTACTTAAGTATTGTTTCGTCGACAATTACATCGTTGTGAATAATTCATAACTGCTTTTGCGGTCCGAATATTACAGCTGAAGTTGTATGAAGCTATCCATCATTGTCGAACATTGGAGGAACGAGTCAAAGGGCCTTATAAATTTTTAATATTACGATTTCAATTCTGTTACTTACTCACTCACGCGTAAAGTCTAAAATAAACTTCGGTTATGACGATATAAGCGCCTTTTATAAAGTAATTTCCATTACTTATACATTATAAATTGTTTTTAGATTACACGCGAATATATAGTGTAAAAATATTCTTGGCCTAAATGGAACCTTGCTGATTATATGACTAATAAATATGGTTTTAATCATTCCAATTTTAAAGCTTTTAGGGCTGTTTTAAAAATGTTGGAAAAAAAGGGGGTTATTGTTACTAACTTATATGGAGTTAGTAACAACCCCCTTCAAAAAAGAAAATTATGGCTAAATATGGCACTCGTAAACAATGTGCCGTGAATTTACGTACAGACCATAACTTACCTTCAAGTATACAACTTAATGGTTATGACAGAACTAAATCTAAATTTATAGTAAAAATGTAGTGTTAAATTTCAACAACATCAAACAGAGAAAAGTATGAATAAGTCGGATATTAGATCCGTAGCTCAAGTCCACAAAATAAATACTTATAAACAAATGGGTCTTTTACGTTGCCTACTGAATGCATTATACCTAGGTATTTCAATTTAAGTAAGCACTTCGTTTTCTCTGAGTCAGGGATTGGGGACTTGGACTTCGGAACAGGTATTCAAGCGTAACGACCAAAAGCAACAGTGCGAACTCACCAGGGGGCGCTGTGGGTCCTACTTCTTTCGGCGCTTGCGTGTTACTCTTGCCGAAAGTTGTGAGGGCTTCCGAAGACTCGCCGGTGAGCCAGCCGACAAGCAGGAGGGGCAAGATGGCCGCCGCGGCCTGTCTTCGGCACCACATCTCGAATCTCCAAAACACACGCATCGTGTAGCTTACAAACGCGCGAAACTCTTTGGGATTTCTTTTATCTTTGCAATTCTGATCGTTTAGTTATGAGCGAGATTCAAAGAGAGAATTGCATGGAATCAAATCGCCTTTCAAATTTGAACGAACGTCGCGGATAGAATTCAATGTCCAATCAAAATGCTAGATCTAATTTTGGATTGTTTTTTTAAATATTCAATTAATACGGTTGTCGATTGAGACTGAGTATAACGTTGAGATAGTGTGTGTTTTGTTTGCTATATTGAAAAGTGTAAAAATATTATCTAATATTCATCGTTGGTTCATCTTCTTGTCTGTTTAAAAAATACCCTGCCTAGTATTTCAATGCTAGACGGGTACTTACATTTTCACCAACTGTAATAAAGCACATCATGCATTTGACACCAAGTGTGCTTTTCACGAGCAGCCAAGGTTGTGGGTGTGTTGTCGATGTGTGCGTGTGGCTAGTAACGTGTGTGTAAGCTTGACCTGGGCGATTTTAAAACGCTTACCCGGAGCTGATGCTGGCGTGACAGGCTTCGGGGGCTCGGTGGGAGCCTTCCCAAAAGAAGAAATGCCTCCAAATGCTTCAGATGAATGTAATAACCACCCAGCTAGGATAAACGGCAGAATAACTGCCATAATATCACCTCTGCGCCACATCTTCTAAGACTAAGTATGTGGAGTCTCTATTCTTTTGATATTTTTTCCTAATGACGCTACTGCCAAATTTGGAATCAAGTTTTCAAGCGTCAATTAAAGAGAAAAAGCTGTGCTTGTAAGTTTTGTATTGTTCGGTTTTCAAGTTTTTAGTTTGTGGGTGATTTATGTCCAATTGTAAGGCTGTTGAATATGTATGGCAAAACCAAATCGACTCCCCATTCGTGCTTTGCTGTTAGAAAAATAAAATTAGTGACGCCATAGAGATGTGGTAAGTAGACACTTATATACTGGGATCGCCAGTCTATTCGATATTTTTCAGAAGTAAACAATTCAGTTCAGTTTATTTTTAATATGAAAACTTCATTAGAAAAAGTAGTTTCGATTTTTACTTCTGAATCTAATAACAAATACAAAATTTACTAATAATGCCAATTTACAAAGCCAATTAAAAAAGACAACACCAACTATGGTAAAAGTGAAAGATAAGATGTGAATACAAGTTGTTTTACCCGACCACTTAGTATTAATGTGGTATTATACGTAGTACCTTCAACAAACACTATATTTTCTGTAGAGAAGAAGGTGTCTTTACATCTTGAAAAATTCTGCTAAAGAGTGTAGAATGCAGTCGGGTTTTAAAGCTGTCCCACTATAAAAGAAGCTCTTACCAGTAGGCGCTGGAGTCGAGAACAGAAAAGGCGATTCGGTTTTTACGACACCAAAGAATGGACTAAAGGCCCCCTGGCACAGCCCAAACAGCCAGACAGACAGCAGAAGCGGCATGACAACCGATGGGCGCTTCCACATAGTCATCTTGATTATTTAATTCTGAAACTTGATTTAATTTTGCAACGCTTGTGCAATTTTCATTTGTCAGCACAGTCGCTACAGTATGGCAGATAGGTCTCCAAAACAAGACATTCTAAACTTGACGATGTAGCAACATCTTGTTTACTCAAATGACTAGAGTAAAAAAAGATTGACAAAGCAATCTCCGATCCGAATGTCATGATTTAGAACTCCACTGCTTCATACTCTTCCCTTGTAATTATTTCTACATAATGGGACCAGTTGAACAATCTAACAGAGTCTATCCTTGTCATAATCCAAGTAGTTAGAAAAGGAGAGACGCTGTTATACTTCAAAAATTCTCGGAGACGCGCTGAAATCTCAAATAGTTAATTTAGACAAATCGCCAATGTGTTCATGCTTAATTCGTGTTTTGTATACAAATCTGGTACAGAAATTTTGAAATTCAAGTGTGATTTAAAGTTGCCAATGTGTTTATTGAGTGTGAGTGCCTCTAATACATTACATTCAAGTGAAGAAAGTCCCATTATATGAAAATGATTACCGGGTGGCGTGGCTGGAGTAGGGGGCTTTGGCGGCTGCGTGTTGGGGACTCCGAAAGAACTGAGCGCCTCAGAGGAGTGTCCGGTCATCCACGCCAAGAGTAGAGGCAGAATCACTGTAGCGGCTTGCTTCCGTAGGCACATCTCGAGCGTTCGCAAGTCTTGTCTATGTACGCGTAAAAATACTCATTGAAATACTCGGTCAAAAATACTCGGAGCGCGAGCGCGGCAATTTTACGTTGTACGTCGTTGTCTATGGTTCTCAAATTTGAAATGGCGATTCAATAAAGCTGTGTCCACAAGTTAGGTAGAATTAGATAAAATACGATACAGTATAGATACTCGTAAGATGGACCTAAATTAACAGGCACGTAGAGAATTTTAAATAATAACTTGTGGGTACGCTTTTTAAGTGAGAGATATTGCAATTTAGCGGCAATTGCTTTGAAACTGTAGAATATATAAAATATTGATATGTAAATAGAAAAAAAATGGTATTATAAAATTAGGTAGGTAAACTTAAACTAGGTAAGTATAACATGCCTTAAATTAAAATAGCAATATAATAAATAATAAATTCAACAAAATTACACTAAAACATGCACTATCTATGGATAAAGCTACCTACTAATTCTACTATACAAAATCGTAAAATAAATCTATTCAATTTACATTCACATCAAAAATAATGCAGTGTACTGTGTGTCATATTTTATACATGTAGATCTATAAATCCATAAGTTTTTGATGCTTCATATGCCTATAAGGGTCAACCAAACATGACGATATTTTAACCACAGTATCAGTTATCGATTCTAAGCATGTTTTTTAGGTTTTTTATGGTGTGAGCAATACCTATATTTTTTTCAACTCGCAAAATATTAAAAGCCTAAAAAACATGCTTAGAATCAATAGCTGATTCTGTGGGTAAAATATCGTCACATCATTTTGCTTGACCCAGTATATTCTGTCACACAATATTTAATAGTACCTACTACATGCTGTATGTACGCGTTTCAAAATGAGCCCTTTAGATTTTTCATATATTATTTCTTCAAATTCTATTATAGAACTAAGTGTTTGGTAAAATTATCTTGGCTTCGTCTTCCGGGATTTAACTTAGCTAAATATCTTCCTCGAAAGTTAGGATCGAACTTCACTTCAGGTAAGTTCGTTTAATCATAAATAATGAGTGTGTTTCAAATGAAATATGATATTTTTATTCTTAATTAATTGAAAAGGGGAAAAACGTAGTTATGTAAGTATGAACGTATACATTTTTTAATAACAAAAAAAGCATAATTTACTTTTTTAAAGTATACGTAGATAAAATTATAATGTAAATTCACTTTTTTACAAGGTCAAGCAAAATGTTGTGACGATATATTACCCACAGAACCAGCTATCGATTCTAAGCATGTTTTTTAGGCTTTTAATATTTTTCGAGTTGAAAAAAATATAGGTATTGCTCACACCAGCAATACCATACATTTTTTTTATTAACACGAAAAAAAACCTATAAAACATGCTTAGAATCGATAACTGATACTGTGGTTAAAATATCGATTGGTTTTTTTTTCGAGCTGGTTAAAAAAATATTTTTGTATGGCCCGGTATTGGATTGATAATGTGAGCGATACCTAAATCCCACACAAAACATTTTTTTTACCAACACGAAAAAAAAAACCTAAAACACAAGCTTAGAATTGATAGCTGATTCTGTGGGTAAAAATAAATATCATCACGTTTTGCTTGACCCCGTATATGCAAATTATGCTGTAATTTTATATATCGTGAAATAAATGTTTATGTCTATGTCTAAAACCGGCTAAGAGCGAGTCGCACTCGCTTATATGAAGTTCACGTTTCCGTAGCTACCGAAATTATTCCAAAATTATCAAAAACTACGCCACCGATTTTGTTGAAACCAATTTTCTTTTGCTTTTTTACCCGTTTAGAAGCGAATAAGTATGTCACAAAGTATTGGCAAATTTAAAAAAGTTGTTTAGGAATCTTCATATCATTTTTCAAGAGCCCCCCACATGGCTATATTCTCTAAAAATAATTATTTTCATACCTCAGTATGTATATGGAGTGCCACCCTTGGTAAATTTTATTCTCAAAATCGTACTCCATCTTTTTGTAGCGGTTCATAGAACACTCCTACCTCCCAAATTTCAACTATACAGTACCCATAGTCTCCGAGAAAAATAACCGTGAGGTAGGTACCGACTCACAGGCACACAGATGGACGTGACGTAATTGGCTATGGGTGAAAAATGACAATGTGCTCGATTATTTTTTTAAGGATAGAAATAACCTTCCGTATCAAGAGAAAAAAATCTCAGAATTTTTCGTGCTGTAGAATCTGCGTAAAAAATAAAATTGGTTTTGCGTTATGACGATTGAAATAAAGGTGTTTCCTTGGTCCACGTATGTAGCAGTACTTCTTAAAAAAAAGTGTTGACACTATTGACATTATTGATTTTTTCAAGAAGTAGTGCTGCATACTTGGACCAAGGAAACACCTTTATTTCAATCGTCATAACACAAAATCAATTTCTTTTTTTCTTGATACGGAAGGTTATTCCTATCCATAAAAAAATAATCGAGCACATTGTCATTTTTCACCCATAGCCAATTAGAAGGGTTCCGTTTTTCGCTACGGGACCCTAAAAACGTATGTGACAGTGATAAGACATGCTTTTAAAATGTAAAGCAAGCACCAAGCGAGTGAAGTATTTACAAATACAAAGGTATATCTCATTAAGGTTTTTTCACTTTTCATACATATTAACTAAGCATGAGAAAAAATCTTAGTAAGATAAATGGGTAAAGATTCAGTATTCATTTATAATTACAATAAAACATGCATTACAGATGGGCCCGCCGCAGAAAAATTTTTAGATGAAAAATTTGGATTCTTACGATTATCAAGAACATCAAGATTTAAACATATTTTTGTGAAAAATACGTCGTATGATGTAAGAAATAGTATTGTTACATGTACATATTTAAATACATGTATAAATACCTCTTTGTTACTGGCAACAAACAAAAAAATCCGTCGAAAAGAACCCAAACTTTCAAAATCGGAACGGGCCCGCCATCACTAAAATAAAGAGAAGCGTGCGTATGCTTTTAAAATTGTTTTAAATCAGCGTTTAACCATAAACAATCTGATGCTTTAGTTTTGTTTTTTTAATTTTATCTTTACACGGGACTAAGGTAATGTATTTACAGTCACTGGAGCGGTTGGAGGCGCGTTCGCCGCGGTACTGAGGCAAGGTGGCCGGTGGTTTGGCAAGGTCGAAGCTTCTTGGGCTACAGGATGGTTTTTAACACTGATTTATTAGGCTGTAAGTAGGTAGTATTTTAGAACTTATTGCTTACTTTTTATTCTGTTTGTAATCTAAGAGTTAATAAATGCTCCATAATACAAAAATTAATTTCCATACATTTATTTAAACGTAACTATCCAAACACTAAAATAAACGAAACATGTCACACTAAACTATCTTAAAGCTGTTTCAGAAAAGTAAATGCTAGTAACCCAGAGTTCACTTATTCGGGGTAGTACGGTACCGACTATAAATCAGAGATTGTGATACCAGTGGCAAACGTTTCTTTTTTCCATGGCCACATTTTGTAGACTGCATCGGTGGTAATTATTGTTTTCCAATGGTGAACTTGGATATTCCTTCAAGGAGGCTGATGTACGCGGCGTGTTCGTATCCCGTGCTGAAGTCAGACAGTTTCTGAACGAAATTGTTGCTGATGCTTTTCTCCTCAAGGACGTTCATCAATAGATCGTAGAGGTACCCATCCAATACGTCACCAAATTCAATTCAAAATTCAAATTCAAAACATCATAAATACTTAGAATAAAATAATGTAAAACGTATACCTATTATAACCAAACCTTTGCCATATAGGTACTGCAAACCCAACCAGTACTAAAAAACAGTTATTTAAAACAATATTTTTGTAGGACGAGCCTCCTTAAAACAGGGGCTCTATTCGAAACGTTACATAAGGAAAAGGAAATTCCCTATCCCTACCGTTAAAGCGTCACGGCGGTGAAACCAAACTTTAAGCAGCTAGATTTAAAGTTCAATTTGAGAACTTCACACGGACGAAGTTGTGGGCAGAAGCTAGTTAATCATAACATTTATAAAAGATGATCAAACAATAAAAAGATAATATTATTTTTATTCATCAAGAGAAAAAAAAATCACTTTTTTTTTACTTCAAGTAACACGTAAAGAAACACCCTGTAGTTTGCAATTAAAGCAAAGGGGGGACCACCCCCACTAATATAATACTCGAAATGAAGGCAGCGGGGAAATAATACATTTGGTAACTTCTTGTGAGGAAATATTTTTGGTTTTGGTAATACTGAAGCTTCCGTCTGAGATATGGAGGGTTGAAGTACAGGAGCGCAATCTTTATAGTTCCAAAAGTGGACACCAAATCGGGTAGGTGGGGGGCGCTGCGGTCGCCACTCCAGTCAAGCCACCTAGGCGGATAGTTTTGCAGTAGCGCCTTCAGATGACGCTGCTGAGGCGAAAACGGTTGTTAGGAGAGTGGAGAGTGTGTTTTGTTTTGTTGCTTATCAAATCCGCTGGACACGTTTTCAACTGTTTCGCCATATAAGATTACGCTCGCTCCTTACCAAGACATATTCTACTACTACTATTACTACTACAGCCTATTTGCGTCCCACTGCTGGGCTCAGGCCTCCCCTCATCATGAGAGGGTTTGGGCTATAGTCCCCACGCGAGCCCAGTGCGGATTGGGGACTTCGCACACATCTTTGAATTACTTCGCAGTTGCGTGCAGGTTTTCCTTCACCGAAAAGCTCAGTGGTAAATCGGGCATTCTGTGCGTAGCGCTCACTCTTTCACTCGTTGCACGAGTGACAGAGACGGCTGGTTTGGGTATAGGAACGGCCTTAACTACTCAATGTGGGCCACCGTAGTCCTGGTCACTATTTGGCTCCACTCTCTGCAAGGTGGTGGCTGTCAATGTCGACGTTTTGTCATTTCATACAATAGTGTCAATGTCACTGTGACATTTAACGTTTCGGAGACCTAATAATATGGCACATATAATGTGCTAAATTGGCAACATTGCACCTCACAGGACAGCAAGCGCCTCTAGCGGCGGTTCGCGGTGACTCTCATACGCTAAATTGACTAAACCAATTTGGATGAAGTTTGGTACCCACATACTCTACAACCTGGATTAAAAAACGGGGCTTTTATCCCGGAAACCTTTTATATGATCTTATTTTGTTAGTGGTACGGCCTGGTGCTATAGGTCCGTCCGGGGGTACCACCGTCTTTCCCCCTACTTTCCCGGTAGGGGGTTAAGGCAGCCGGTGAAATTTCTGGCATAGAGGCATTCCATCTTAGGCCTCAGGGTAGGCAACGCATTCGAGATCTTATGGGAGGCGGTCATAAGATTTCGGTGTCGATGGGCCGCAGTGACCACTTACCATCAGGTGCGCTGTGCGCTCGTTTGCCTATACCATTGATATGAAAAATATTAAAAGGGGGTTAAGTAGGCTAGCCTCGGATGGATATTTGCACGTCGCGGGTAAGTAAATGACTAGGTTTGTGCTCTTGTTGTACAATCTACTATTCTATCTTGTACGTTTGTTTATTATGCCGATTGTATTAAATATGATTACATCAAAACTAAAACCTTTTTTTGATTTGCAAGAAATAGATTGTTCAAACATTAAATTAAAATGCAATGCAATCACTTATTTTAATTAAGGTTATGCATAAAGCGCGGGACGGGAAAACTGACAGCCTGCCGCCATCTTGTTTGCTAAGACAACATGGCGCGCCGTTCAAGCTCCATTTTAACACGATCAAAGTTTACTCAGCTATTCTTAACCTTGGAGTAAAACTGTACTTTTTTAAAATTTAACAGCCGTTTTTACATTAAAATATTTAAAACGACTAGGCGAACTAGTTTTTTTGTAACGTTGGATATTGAGATTTAATGCGTGAAATGAAATGGTACACTTAAATGTCACATTACCCCCCTCCCCCTCTATAAGGCATACTTAAAGACTAAAGTAAATAGTAAAGAATTTCAGATGCTACGCAGAATTAAATTCGTAGGAAGAATGCAGTAGCTATAATAAAAAAAAACATTACGGTCTATACAGTACAGATAATTTGGTTAAATTTGAATAATTTCTATAGTAATTACCTAATTTCCTCTGTAATTGGAGCTTTTATTGATATTATTACTACGCCTATTGGTGGTGGTATTTTACACCGTCCATCATTAATATTCTTTTCGCATTCTTCTGCACTTTCCTAAGGTTGAGGTTGACAAGAAGAGATCGCTGTTTAGCGATAAGTCCGCGTGTTGTTCACCTATTAACTGCTTATCCTTCCTGTATTTCCTGCGTTTTGTTTATGGTGTTCAATAAAGAGTAGGTATTATTGTTGTTGATGTAGCCTTAGTGGTTTGATCTACCGCCTCTCCTGCAGAGGGTCCGGGTTTCGAATCCGGCTCGCAGCTGTGAAATGTGATTTATGTGTGAAATACAAATTGTATTTACCCCTGAGCTTTTCGGCGAAAGATAACATCATGAGGAAACCTGAAACTGTTCAGTGCGAATTCATTCAAGGAGTTGTGCGAGGTCCCCAATCCGCTCTGGACCCGCGTGGGGAGCATAAACCTTACCTTACCCTATCGTGATGTGTGGAGGCCTGTGCCCAGCAGTGGAACCTAATAAGCTTGTTGTGTTGTGGTGATAACAGGGGCTCTATATAGGAAACGGTACATAACGGATTTGAAGTGTAAGTATGTACATTTTCTGCCTAGTCACTAATACGTAAGATAATACCTAAGATGAGATAATAAGAACTGTTTATTTCTTCCAATACAAAATTTTGCACTTAAAACTCTAAACCTTAAATTAATAGATTTTTTGAGAGTTTTAATTGAATTTACGTTAAGTTAGTATGACATATTATGTTAAGTCGTCGCGTACAATTAATGTAGCTTTTTCAGTAATTATGGCTAAATACGGAGGGCATCACTGATAGAATAATAGTATAGGATATACTATCTCGCTAAATATGGAGAGAGTGCATGTCATGTGTTTTTATTTTAGGGATATGTTTGCTCAAGTAAAGTAGGTAATGATTTTTTGTCCTTTTGATTACCTATTGGATTTTTCCAAATGGCGGATGGAGAGTTCGTAATTAATGTTTTAAAATGATTTAAGTTATGCGTACGTAGTAGCGAGGTCTACAGCTCTCAGCAGAACTATAGCAGAGAATATTCAATAGTACTACATACAGAATGGCCACGGAATCACCCGCCTGAATCTAGCCGGCGCGCAACTCGCGCCCAACTCCTTACCGCCATTTGTTTCATCCGGAGATGGAGAGTGAATCGCTGGCCCGCGCAGTGGCACACACACATTTACAAGTGTCCCTACTGACGTCCTCGCACGCAAACATTGACACTTCATTCGAACTGTGTTCGAAATCGTGCTTTTATAGGCCGTGTCCGCCGTGTGGCTAGTTAGTATTTTAAGGGATATAAAATAGGTCTTTCTTTTCTTCTTGAGCTCGGACTCCGAACGCCCAAGGTCGTCGGCCACCTAATTGGTGCTACATATTAATACGTGCTAACCTTTCTACGTTGCGTGCCGATGCTATCGCCGAAGGAAATCGTAAATACAGCGTATTTATTATAATAATGGTACCTTCGTCGTAGACTTATGTAAGATCACGCACGCTTCATCATCATCATTTCAGCCGAAAGACCTCCTCTGCTGGACATAAGCCTCCCCCAAGGCTCGCCACTCAGACTGGTCCTGTGCTACTTGCTTCCACCGGTTTCCCCCGACCTTCACGAGGTCGTCGCTCCATCTTGTTGGAGGCACCGACAGCTCGTCTCCCGGTTCGCGGCGCCACTCGAGAACTTTTCGGCCTCCACCAGCCATCAGTCCTGCGAGCAATGTGCCCCGCCCACTGCCACTTAAGGCTCGTAATTCTTCGGGCTACGTCGGTGACCCTTAGTTCTACTGCGGATATCCTCGTTTCTTCATCATCATATAACTAATATTGTTGAATTTCACTGATGGACGCTTACCACAGTTTAAAACCACCGCTGGGCACAGGATCCTATAATAGGGATGACGACAGGGTGAAGAAATTGAAATTCTAATTAGTCCGTCAGTCATAAAAAATATTAGACACGTATTTTTTGTTTTATCAAATTAACAAAGAATGACTAAGTTGAAGCGCATTAAAGTTGGAGAGTGGGGGCTAACTACGTCACCGTTAGGTATAAATCGTACCTAACCGTGACGTCACGCGACATTTCAACTCAATATATCTCCGTATAAGTTTGATTACGTGAAAAAAGAAAAAATACGTGTCCAATACTTTTCAATAATCTTCCTGATAGACTAAGGAAAAAAAGTTGTCGTCATCCCTATTTGACGGCAGGTTTGGCTCGTCAACTGAGCTAGGGGCAAACTTTGTGTGATGAGCATAAATGTTTGTACTCGAGTCATGGATGTTTATTATTTATCAGAGACAAGGTAATTATTATAAGTAGGCTGACAATCTCCTGCCAGCATTAATAGGGCCTTCCATTGCCGTCATACATCGGAAAAGCTCTGTTTGTGTACAATATCATATCATACAATATCCAGAGGCGCTTCTATAGTTATTTGTGCAACAAGAGAGCAAAATTGTTTTTTGCTTCGAGTACCATGTTTGAGTCCTGAGCTAGCGAAAGATTATATAGTTGAATCACGAGCGTTCAGCGAGTGATTCTAGTTTAGAATCTTGAGCTTAGCGAAGGACTCAAAGGCACGAGAAGTAAAAGAAATTGATCTCGAGTAGCACATACAATTTTTCACCTCAGTAGCGAAAACACATAAAAGGTACTTGCAAAGAATACTTACAACACGAAAAATATGAAATAACATTTCTTCTTCACTCCTTTCACTCAAATTATTACTTGAATTTCATGTTTTAAAAGAATTACTTTAAAGTTGGTTATCGAAAATTAAGGAGAAAGACATGATTTGACATGAGAGAATGGCGGCAATTTTCCAAACGTATGTTCGGAAACTAGTAGGTACTTGATGTTAAATTTTGAATTTATTCGATAATATTTGAAAACTTTGAGTTTACTTCAAATTAAAACTTTAGTTTAAAATGATTACAAATAACATAATTATATGAAATACAAAAAAAATCATCATCGTCATTTGAAAATTGTAAGATTTTCAGAAGTTAAATCAACGTATAATTTTAATGTCTAAAAATACGGCGGTACTGATGCGTTGCGCGTATCCGAACGTTTCTAATCCAGTTTTTTTTTCTACGAAAACAGATTCGCAGTAAGACTTGCCTAGTATAATTCTACCTCTTTTCTTAAAGAAATGAAAAGAAGAGAGCGGATAAAATCAAGATAGTTTGAATTATTGATATAAGAAGTAGTTACTAGTTAGATGCCGCAGTATGAAAAAACCATTCGCAGTAATGAAATTTAAAAAAAAAGCGCGAAAACGATTTAACTGTGGCTGCAAGGCTTAGGCCTTTGCCTTTGCCTCATGGGATTGTTGTCTGATGGCATAAAAGGATTTAAAAAAAAAACAAATTAAAAAAATACTTTGTCTCACTGAGTGAAACAAACACGATTTTGCTCACTAATTTCTGACAGCAAAGTCTACTTGTTCGAGCTGCTGAGGTGAAAATTGTATTTATTTATTTATTTAAACTTTATTACACATAAAGAAAACTTACAAAAGGCGGACTTAATGCCTTGAGGCATTCTCTACCAGTCAACCTTTAGGCAAAGCAGAAAATGGTTAGGGGCGGTGCCAAAAAAAAAACCAACATTACTGAATATACTTAGACACTAACGCCCGGTTCCTATATCCAAACAACGCCTCGTTTTGCCTACGGACGGTTAAAATTTGACAGATTCTCTATGGAACAAATGTCAAAAATCAACCGTCCGTAGGCAAAACGAGGCGTTTCGTGGATATAGGAACCGGGCCTAAGCAAAGAACAAATATACTTACATAAAATAAACATACTTAAACTAAATACATCTACATATAGGTACTTACATAAATAAGACGAACAAATACATAAATAATATATATATATGTACGAGCAAAGATTATATAAAAAATATAATCGGTGATTAATGATAAGGACAGAAGAAATAAAACTTAAGGAATCTGCTTAGTGAGATATAAGATATAATTTTCGTACAGAGGCTACGTAGACAGTAACATCTATTATCACATATTTTTTAACACTTATTTCGGGCGTAAGTACGCTGATTGGTGTGAAGATTATCCTTCTAGGGATTATCTGTTATGTTTGGTCTTTTTTAGGGTCCCGAAGTCCACAAGGAACCCTTATAGTTTCGCCATGTCCGTCCTTCCGTCCGTCCGTCCGTTTGTCCGCACTATTGCTTGAAAGGAAAACTATCACAGCTAAGTAGGCTGTACAAATTTACGAGTCATTAGTCGAATTATGAAATGATTAAAAAACCAATGATTTTTCTCGAGAGACAGGGGCGTCGGGCGGGCACGTCATACCAGGCTAGCTAAGAGGCTAAATAAGTCTTAGAAAGGTACTGTGGGCATCGTCAACTTCGGAACCCTATACTTTGCGCGTGGCCCGACACGCACTTGGCCGGTTTTTTACTTCTTAATTCAAAATATCTTAAAATAAGACAATAGTTTGCTCGAAGTTGTAATCCTGAAAAGAGTATTACTTTGAATGAAGTGTTAATGTTTGCGTGTGAGGACGTCTGTACACTTGTAAATGTGTACCAACTACGCGGGCCAGTGATCCACTCTCCGTCTCCGGATGAAACAAATGACGGTAAGGCCTTACCTTTTACAACGCGTTGGAGTTTATATTGTTAGGTATTCGCACTTTATTTAAATTATAAATCCATTTACAATGGCAAAGAAAGAACCGGAAGAGACACGCTAGATGAAGATGACCTACAAGACCCAACGATAGGGAAGATAATAGGATTCTGCAAGGCTACAGGAAGGTTCGACGGGGCAACGGCGCTGGGAGCGGATAACCCGTAATCCCAGGGGAGACCGGGGAAATGGGTGAAATGGTTCCGAATGGAGGACCGATCACCCGACTGAAACCAGGCAGTCGTCCCCTCACATAAATAATAATAATACAATGGCAATCGCCATTCTCTTGGTCGTGTTCAAGGATAAGACAGCACGATCTGTGCAGGACCCGTTCAGATTTGTTTTGAGTCGCGGAATGCATCTATACTAATCAAATAATAAGTGTGAACACAATAACGATTTCTTTAGAAAAATTGACTGTATGTATGTATGTCCGGATTTAACTACTTGACGGATTACAACACAATTTGGTATGGCGGTAGCACTGGTCAACTGGGCTACTTTTTATCACGAAAAAACGCATAGTTCCCACGGGAACACTATTTCCGAATTCCACGCGGACGAAGTCGCGGGCAGAAGCTAGTTAAATAATAAAAGTGTACAATGACAATGTTGCACCCATTGACTTACCTTCAGTGTTAAATTAAACGAAATATGTACCTCAAAATAATTCATAACATTCGCTAACACAACAAATGGGGGGTACCTCAGTATAGTTCAAATAATTGATTTAGTCAGAGCACGCGCCGTGTGTCTTATTAGTAATTCGGTAGCCCAAGCATGCGTCGGCGCCATCTTAGTATAGGTATACGGGGTGTAGCATTTGGTACGGTTAAATGATTTATTTTTATGTTTAAATTAAGTACTCCCGATAGGTACCACAGAATAAATAATAGTACTACGTACCGATACTAACAACCTACGTAGTACCTACCATGTTACACACTAACAATGATGGTCCACTTACATCTGAAAACTTGTACCTACTTAAGGCGAGTAGTGAGGCAAAAATGCAAATTCGAGGTGTTTTTGTAACCATTTTTCTATAATTGTAACAAGTTGTCATCTGCAAAGTTTACGAATATGGAACACAAATATAGTCAATTAGTGTTTCTGGTATTTTATATCGTCTTATATGTAATGATTTGTACTATGGATGTCATTTAAGAAATCCTTAATCCTCCTATATGTAACCATTTATTTCCGCTTAGGAAAAAATCTACGTTGCCAAATTTTTTGCAAGTACTTTTCAGAATTTTATCTAGGGCTTTACCTTCTGACTTATATGATAAATAGCTTTTAGACGAAAAACCTATGTGTTCCTTAGTGTATAATCACAAGTATCACAACACACATTTGCTGCGCTTCTTATGGTAGGCGTTTTGTTGAATTATGCGGCGTTTTTTATATTTTTAAATATTTTTATTTATTGATTAAAAAATATCTAAACTATCGTGATTACTAAAGAAAGAAGGATAAAAGTTCGTTTCATAAATTTGACTTTTATATTGGATTTGAAGTAGTGTTATTTTTCTATAACTTCATTGTGGTTGAGAACAAGGCGACGTTGCGAGTTTCGGCACTCGTGTTGTTTACCTCGCGGTCGCGCGCGCTGTTGCCAGCTAGGTAGGTATCCCGAACTCGATCAGAGGACACACAGCATGGTCGGCCTGCCGGCCGGCACTCGGAAATGAGTGAATAGCGAGTGAGTAACTAGCGAGAGAGTAAGTCGAGTGGAGTGATTTGTCTCGAGGATTTGCATTTTATTGTTGTTATAGATACTTATTTGTTAAGTTTGTTTTGTTACTCCGTAATAGTGTTCTTGTTATAATATTGTTATTGTTACCTAGTGTTAAAATGGGTGATAAAAAGGGGAGAAGATCACACTGCTCTATAAAGTTGATACGAAAGCGACAAGGGCGAACCGCTTATTACCTCAAGAAAGTCGCTGAAAAGTAGGGTCGCTTCGCCTGTTTGCGTCCACTTACTGGAGTTGGCAAGTTTGAAGGTGAAAATAAAAATGTTCTAATTGAAATTTTGATTATAAAACGGATGTAATGTATTGATTATATAGTCCTTTTCAATATAACTTATAGTTTTGGTCGAAACATCTGGTAGTTTTCAAATAGGCAAATTAGGCGATTTACCCAGTTTGCGTCCACTTAATCCAGATTGCGTCCACCTATGGACCAATTCGCGTCCACCAACTTAGAAAAGGAATCTGAATTGATGTTTTTATAGTAACTAGCTTTTTCTCAAACATGCTCGGTAATGTTCGTGTTACTTTCAAAAAAAAACCGGCCAAGTGCGTGTCGGGCCACGCGCAAATTATAGGGTTCCGAAGTTGAGGATGCCCACAGTACCTTTCTAAGACTTATTAGCATCTAGCTAGCCTGTGGTATGACGTGCCCGCCCGACGCCCCTGCCGCTCGAGAAAAATCATCATTATAAGTTGGTCGACTATTACTCGTAAGTTTGTACAGCCTACTTAGCTCTGATAGTTTTCCTTTCAACTACGTTATATATGCCACAACCGTGATTTTTTTCAGCCATCCAATTACCACCATTTAGCTGGCAGGGGGGGGGGGGGACACGTGACTCTAACAAAAAATAGCACTTTAAAGCTTAATATTTCACAAACGCATCACTTAATCAAAAAATGGTTTTAACAAACCCACAATATTTTTTTAAGACCTATTCAACGATATGCCGCACCATGGGGTACGCAAGAAAAAAAAATTACATCCCCACTTTACGAGTAGGGGAGGTACCCTATAAAAAAAAATATTTCTAAATTTTATTGTACCACTTTGTCAGCGTAACTAATATGCATATTCATGCCAAATTACAGCTCTCTAGACCTAAGCATCTCCGAGCAATAGTGCGGACAGACGGACGGACGGACGGACGGACGGACGGACGGACGGACGGACGGACGGACATGGCGAAACTATAAGGGTTCCTTGTGGACTTCGGAACCCTAAAAAGAAGACGCCAGGCTGTCCATTGCCGGCCTTGGCCAGCAAAAACATTATTGTCGTGTGTGTTTTTTTTTAATTCGCTTGCTATTTGAGACACCTCTGTAGAGAAACTGACAAATCCATGGAGGTAATGAGTACAACTTCCATGGCCAAATCATCCACGGTCATGGAAGTAGTAAATACTGATGTGGGGTAAGTGCGCCTAAATTTATTTCGCCCCTATGCCTTGTAAACAGCCAACTACTAGTTGAGTAATATTTATAGGTTTCGATATATTTATGTTAGGCGCACTTACCCCGAAACTGACAAATCCATGGAGGTAATAATTACAACTTCCATGGCCAAATCATCCACGATCATGGAAGTAGTAAATACTGATGTGGGGTGAGTGCGCCTAAATTTAATTCGGCCCTATGCCTTGTAAACCGTGGTGGCCTAGTGGTTCGACCTACCGCCTCCCATGCAGAGGGTCGGGGGTTCGATTCCGGCTCGCACCTCTAAGTTTACTTATGTGCGAAATTCACTTTGAATTTACCACTGAGCTTTTCGGTGAAGGAAAACATCGTGAGGAAACCTGCACGCATCTGCGAAGTAATTCAAAGATGTGTGTGAAGTCCCCAATCCGCACTGGGCCCGCGTGGGGACTATAGCCCAAACCCTCTCGTGATGAGAGGAGGCCTGTGCCCAGCAGTGGGACGCAAATAGGCTGTAGTAGTAGTAGTAGTAGTAGTAGTAGTATGCCTTGTAAACAGCTAACTACTAGTTGAGTAATATTTATAGGTTTCGATACATTTATGTTAGGCGCACTTACCCCATCCTGGCGCACTTGCCCCGACTGACCTTCCGTATTTTCTCGCTGTTTGAGAAAAGCATTATATATACCTCGGCAGCAATTGCGATTGCCGGACTCGTACTAATAGAATCGTCCGGCAATGCGCTTTTTCCAGACAGGCCAGTTTTCCTGCTGTTTGAACTTTATTATGAATGTAGTAATTTATCGGGGTTTTACCCTACATACGCATAATGCCTAATTGCATTGCATATTCTTAAACTACGACTTTGATACGAATAAACATTAAAAATATCTAAATATCACTAGTACCATGTTCAGCATGTAAATTAATTAAAAAAGTATTCAATTCATAAAAAAAAAATACAAAAAGTTATTATAAGCGGTGATTTGAACCCGCGCAAGAGGGCGCTCTCATGTACGTCATGATGAATTTGGACCGCTGGGCCACGGTAGACTTAAGACAGCGGGCGAAATTAACCATTGGTATCGTTGTAATTTACGTTACCGTATTTGGCGCGGTTATTATTGAGAGGATCGGGCTCAAAACGCTCAAGGTCATCGACGGCTACAGGCGCCTTAAGGGCCACCCAAGGAATTCTCTCGTATTTTCAAATAGTACTAACTGTCTTTTTACTCATTTGACAATCTTACCTCGTTCCGTTACCTACAGTTAATCCTTTAATTTATATTGATTAAGTAATTATAAATTCGATTAAGTATTTTTTTTTAGTAATTATTAATTTTGAAGTCCCCAATCCGCACTGGGCCCGCGTGGGGACTATAGCCCAACCCTCTCGTGATGAGAGGAGGCCTGTGCCCAGCAGTGGGACGCAAATAGGCTGTAGTAGTAGTAAGTAATTATAATAACTTAAAAGCACTTCCTGGTTACATTCTGTAGGTAGAGCTTAGAGGTTTTGTTAAGTTTTAACTGGCTGTGTTATAAATTATCATTTTCGGGTGTTTTGCATCAGAATAGCCTAATTAATCTCCACCTATTGTCCCTTCTAAGGACGATTCGACCAGAACGACAAAAACGTATTTATGTATATGAATGAATCGATATTAGAATGGATGGAATATATGTATATACATATATATATATATATATATATATATATATATATATATTCACTATGGGTGACTACTAATAGGTCGTAAGTATTCATAAAAAATAGTAATACAATGTAAGTTTCATGAAATTGGTAATTTAATATATAATAAAACTAATACCTAATCAAAGCTGCCCACCTTATTTTTTCCATTCAGGTTAAGTCGGGGTAGAGTTCAAGTGAATTTTGACTTTAGGTACATTTAATAACTTAACTAAAGACTATTTTTTATTTAAGATACTTAATCCCATAGTTAATAATTTATTTTCCTGGTTTATTGAGATCGGTTGTGTAAATAAATAAATATAGCTCGATTAAAGTAGGTACAAGATTATGTAAATATGTCTATCGCGATTGTCACAATACAACGTTACCTCAACGAACTATACGAACCCACATTTAGGTGTTTTGTACAGATCTAATTAGTTGATAACAATGCATGCAGTTGGCGCCCGAACTTGCTGTCTAACTTAGGGAGAGTGTTTTGGTAATTAACACTTACTGACCTACAGTAAGTATCTGTGCAAATGACGCATGTTAAGCATGATGGTCTTCTAGGGTCGATTTTTCAAATATCATTAAAAGGCTCAAAGTCAGTCAGAGGGAAATAGAGAGGGCTAAGCTCGGGGTTTCTCTGCGTGATACTATCAGAAATGAGGGCATACGCTGTAGGGTCAACGACATAGTCTGAAGAATTGCGAACTGGCAGTAAGACGGGCCAGCAGGGAGGTTCCGTAACGCATGCGCTCACGCGTCGCGGCGGGTGTTGCAACCGAACTAGAAGTAGCTAGATTAAAAGTTCAACCTGAACGCCGTGACGCGTAATAATAATCCCACCAAAAACATAAATGTAAAAAAGGAGAGCCAAGTTCAATACAAAAATTATTCTCTGCTGTGGGCTTCGCCGCAAAAAGAATGGAGATCTGAGATTGAGTGCCAAGTTCTATGCAAAATCCAAATATGTAGTCTAAGGGCTGACTTGGCTGGTTTTCCCATACGAATTATTATTAAGTACCTACTTTTACACAGTCATGGAAGAGCCTTATGTCCGATGGGTAGTTTCTACCAGCAAGCCAAATTTTCGGAATAATAAAATAAGAACCGAAAGGTAACAGGTTTAGAACATGCGAAGGCTATATAATTCGTATGGGAAAACCAGCCAAGTCAGCGTTTAAGCGTTCATAATAAAATCTAATTATTTAAAAATTGCCAGTTTTTTATTTATTCCTTTGTATTCATCTAATTACCTATCTGCATACCAAATTTTAACTCTCTAGGTCATCTGGAACTGGGTTAGAGTTTTGGTCTATAGGTCAGTCAATGATAAAAATGAGGAATTTTGGACATTAATATCTAAATAACCGTTTGAGATAAGCTTATGAAATTTAGAACACATATGTATCTCGCAAGTCTCAATATATGAGCCAAATTTGATACGTTTATGTAAAATAGTTTTTGATTTATGAGGGGGTTAAAAGTGGCTCCAAATGGTTCGTGTAATATTACACACGGTGCGGCTCGCCAGTTCTGTTTCTTGAACTTGGCTTGACACGCTCCCGCGTGTCTAGATAACCATATAGAGGAGGGGGAGCCTAAATTAGATGTCCTCTTATTAATGACCTTTTGAATATTAGACGGCTATCATACGACAAGACCTCTGACCCACTCGTTTGACTAAGTATTCTCTAACGAATATCTATAACCCTACTCATTATCATTATTTTAATCTTTTCTCACTTGTGTCATACCGTAAGCTGAGTAATAAACTATAAATTTTATAACCATTATCCGCTAAATTTTGACGGTTATTCGTTAAACAGTCTTTTCTTAAATAAATTCAAGGAAATAACAGATTTGAAAACCCACTGTAAACTCACTATGGCTCTGAAAGAATCGGGTGCTTTCGGTACAACTAAGGGGTCCTACCGAATTTCATCACTAGGCGTTCACGCTGGCCAAATTATTAAGTTTATTTATCTATTACTTTGGGTGAGACTCTTACAAACTCTCACCCGGGTGTCTTAGGCGCGAGTTGCGCGCCGGCTAGATTCAGGCGGGTGATTCCGTGACCATTTTGTATGTAGTACTATTAAATATTCTGTGCTAATTTCATAGTGATTCTTTATGGAACGTCAAAGCGTCACGTCACGGCGCTCAAATTGAACTTTAAATAATTATCTTAGTTTTGACTTTCCCTACAGAATCCCTATGGAATCCCTTTGCTTCCTGAATGAAGATACTGCGCGTGGTTAGGTTGGATGTGTTACATGTTACGAATTTTACGGATTTTACGGTGTGCCAGAGTGCAGCTTCTTTTCTTTTAAAAAACGGCTCCTGTCCATGCAAGACAATTTCAAAAAAGCTGAATCAAGTGAAAATGGGGACACTCAACAAACGTCAACATCCAACTTGACGACGGCCGTTGAGCATCCTACGTGGGCTCTATTCAAAACGTTACATAGGGAAAGGGAAATTACGATCACGCGTCACGGCGTTGAAACCGAACTTTAAATAGCTAGATTTAAAGTTCAACTTGAGCGCCGTGCGCAACGATAGGGAATCTCCCTATGGAACACTTCGAATAGAGCCCCAGTGTGCATCCGCAGGGCTGCCAGATTGTACAAAAATTTAAAATTTTCCACTGGCAGCCCCGCTCCTTACGCATGACAAGCACACTGTAGACCGTACATTATGGAGTGTGGAATGTGTCTTGGTAAGGAGCGCAATCTTATATGGCGAAACAGTTGAAAACGTATCCAGCGGATTTGATAAGGAACAAAACAAAACACACTCTCCTCACAACCGTTTTCGTTGCGTTTTCGCCTTCAGCAGCGCCATCTGAAGACGCTATTACGGACTATCCGCCTAGGTGGCTTGACTGGAGTGGCGACCGCAGCGTCCCCAATCTACCGGATTTTGTGTCCACTTTTGGAACTATAAAGATTGCGCTCCTTTACTTCAACCCTCCATACCGTACACAAGTCCCAACAAACACAGCACCAGGGGCAGACATGGGTTGCAACAAGGAATTAAATATACCTAGACACAAATTATAATTATTACCACTTTTACTATAAGTGACGCGTGCAAAGCTAGGTGTCTACCCCAAGAACAATCGGTCAGCAGTTTTCCAATAAATCCGAGTAAGGGCACACGCCTTGCCTGACCTTTGGCATAACACGGCAATCCTTTACATTCCGCTTAATTTAAAAAAGAAAACTAATCCGAAAGACCCAAACAAAACAACACCTTAACATGAAAGAACGAGGTTCGTTTTTGATCACACGTCGACGTAGCTTCGGTTGTTTGGAAATGGTACCATAGAGAATTTTCTTATTTTTTTAATCGGACGTTTCGTGCTAGATGCCTATGTGCGTGATTGCCCTTTGGTGTTAATTTGAATAAAGAATTTTGGAGAGAACGCTAACTTGGCCGGAAAATATTTAAGAAATTAATACGACTAGGTACTCAGTTTACTTTCTATTTTCTTGTAATTAAATTTCTTCATACAATTACAAGTGATGACTAATGGCCGATGGGGCCAGAAAGTTCGAGAGTGGCGTCCGCGATCCTGTAGACGAGCTGTCGGTAGGCCTCCAACAAGATGGAGTGACGACCTTGTAAAGGTCGCGGGAACGCGGTGGATGCGAGTGGCACAAGACCGGTCTGAGTGGCGCGCCTTGGGGGAGGCCTATGTCCAACAGTGGACGTCTATCGGCTGAAATGATGATACAATTCCAAATACTCAGGTTCAAATAAAAAATCTTTTATTACCTACTTACTGACTGACTGACTGACTGACTGACAGAAAACGCACAGTCGAAACTACTGTCGTAGCAATCTGAATTTTGGCATGTACGTTCCTTGGGGAGTGTAGGGGAGCGCTAAGAGAGGGTTTCCCGAAATTCCCACGGGAACGGGAATTGGGACCTACGCGGGATGCCGCGGGAGATGGCTTGTATGTCACAAAGTAAACTGAACAACCAACGCACAACGGGAAAAAGTTCAATATATCTATGAAATTTCACACATTCGAAGTCGAGGGTACTTACTTAAAGCTAGTTGTATACGTAGTTTCCCACCTTTTGTTTCCATTTAATTGCTTTCCAGTGCGAAATGAATTTTCACCTCGCATTTAAAACCCATTAACATTTACGAAGAAGACATTAAAAAACTATTAGTCACGTTACAAAGGCAGCGTTATTTCTTACTAGCTCCTGCCCGCGACTTTGTCCACGTGGAATTCGGTTATAGCGCCCCGTCAGTTTCATGAAAGAAAAAGTATATACTTAAATAAAACAGTCAAAAAAATGTTTGCGGACGTACAATAATTACCTAGAAGTCTTATATTTCATATACCTAGGTTTAGGATATAATGTTATTATTATATTATTTATAGAATTAAATTGTTGTTGTGCCAAAATATTCATTTAAATCATAAATTTCATCATTTCAATCATCAAATCATTTTAAGCATTAAGAGGTAAAGACTGACGTACATACAGAGTTTGTATTTGTAATAATAGAGGGATTAAAAGCTTTAACAGCATAGTTCCTTAAGAACAGTGCCATCTAGCGTAGAATGGCCATTCAATTGTTTCTTGTTTAGTACTGCTACTGGACTGCAGATGTCACTATGCCACCTTTAGTTACAACATTTTTCCTAGATGGCGCTAACGGAAAGTTCATCAACTTTAGCTTTGTGATTGCCGCAACAGTACAGCTACTTGCCACTAGATGACGCATTACAATACCAAGCAATATTATTATTTACGAACAAAGACACTACTGTAAAATATAGTAAATTGTAATAAGTGTATTTTAGAATATTAATCCTTAATTATTTCGTTTTAAAATAAAACAATAAAAAGTCGATATGGACAGTAACTCCAACGTCTCCAACAAGTCTCCAAGGCTGCGTTCCGAATCGCGCTCAGAGCGCTCACAGCACCTTGCATCTTTTTTCCTCTTGAAAGTCGACTCTCAAGAGAAAAAAGGATGCAAGGTGCCGTGGGCGTTCTGAGCGCGATTCGGAACGCAGCCCAACAGTTCCGTCTCGTTGGATGACATTGTCAATGTCAATGTCAAAATCACGCTGTGCGTCTGTGCATCGTGATATCGTAATTAATTTTAATTTTAATATTTTTTGCTTCAAAAACTAAAATGGCTAAAGACCCGCTCAGCGAATTAACACAGTTTCTGAAGCCCGAATCCAGGATAGACTTGAAACACATTGCGCTGGACCATTTGGTCGGATTATCGGGTAGCGAAGAAGGGATAAACACACTGTTGAAGAACGAACAAGTTATCGCTAGTATTATCGAGCTAACCAGTGATAAAGTGGATGAAGTAGCTAAAAATGCGCTTTTAACTCTTGTAAATATTACCGCTAACTCGAAAGGAGCGACAGAGTTACTAAAATACCGACCTAGTACGAATCGAAACATCATAGAGTTGCTTATAGGTTATGTTTTGGATCCTCAAAAAAAGGACGCTGACGCGGCATGTATGATCCTGTCTAATCTAACTAGGCTTGAAGACGCGCTGGATGTGTGTTTAGACACGTTAATACCGCAGCTGAATGATATTTTGAATGTTTACGTGAACATTGATTTCAATAAAACCGGATCCAAATTACACTATTTAGGAGCAATGTTTAGTAACCTGAGCTGCAGCGGTAGAATACGCAAATGGCTGACAGAAGAAAATCCTCACGTGCCATTAATAAAAATCCTACCTTTCTGCAATTATGAACAGTCGAACATCCGAAGAGGTGGTGCCATCGGAACTATAAGAAACCTCTCGTTTGATGTTGAGTACCATGATATACTGCTAAATCCAGATTTAGACATACTGACATACCTTTTAAACCCTATAATGGGCAACGAAGACTATCCCGATGAGGAAATGGATGTGTTACCGATAGCACTGCAATATTTGCCCAAAGAAAAACGGAGAGAAGTCGATGTTGATATACGGAAAATGATCCTCGAGACACTGAACAAGCTGTGTAGTAAACGGAATTGTAGAGAAATTCTACGAGACAATGGAGTGTATTATGTATTGAGAGAGTACCATAAGTGGGAAAAAGACCCCAAAGCCTTGCTATCATGTGAAAATGTAGTGGATATACTCATTCAAAAGGAATCAGAAGTTGGGGCAGAAGATTTGTCAGCTGTCAGTGTCCCGGAAGATTACAAAGAAAAGTTTGAAAAGATGGATGAGGAGTATCTGAAAGATGCTGCTTCTTCATAGTTTTGTAATTCAATCAATTAAAAAAATATGTTCATATTATTTAAACTAAGGAACTTCCTTGTGAGCATAAAAATTTTAGAGGTTATGATATTTTGTACATAAGCTTTATGTAAGAAATAAATGCATTTATTTATACTCGTTTCATTTCATTTATGACTATGTATGTAGTTGATTCAGTTTTAGAAATTGATACCAACAATCATACACACACTAAGAAATTTTTAAGTCCCTCGTTTTTTAGAGGGATCCATTGAAAATTATGGAACAGTCTCTCTGTTAATAGATCATCAGAACTTCAGAGATCAGAGTTACGAGCACCGATGATTTTAGTAAGGAAATCCTACATGCCAAAAGGCCGTCTGCGGCCTATTTCCAATGGGAGAAAAAATCTCAGAGTCCGCCGCAATGGCGCTAAGAGGTGCGGACTAGTGGGAATTGGCAGTTGCATTACTATTACCATTTATTCGCACTGCGGAATCTGCGAACTGTTGGAAATAGTCAACTTTCCAGGTCCCGAAATCCTTTTACCCTCCAAATACCTACAAGAGAAATGCTGGCCAGACAGTTCTCGAGTGGAGTGGCGTCCGCGAACCGGGAGACGAGCTGTCGGTAGGCCTCCAACAAGATAGAGCGACGACCTCGTGAAGGTCGCAGGAAACCGGTGGAAACAAGTAGCACAAGCGATCTGAGTGGCGAGCCTTGGGGGAGGCATATGTCCAGCAGTGGACATCTTTCGGCGAACATGATGATGATGACGATGAAATACAAGAAAAGCTATCAAATAAAAGACAAATTTTGGTGCTTACATTTATTTACATCCAACAGTTAACATTAATTTGGTAATATCAATTTTTTCTTAGTAAATAGAACTTAAAAATAACCTTTAGTTAGCTCTCTAATAGTCAAAAACGTATCAGAAATAGGTCAAGTCATTGTAAAATTGAAGTCATTTTCGCTTTATTTCTAATTTAATCGTAACAAATGCTTCTTAAATAGTTCTTGTTAGTTCTCCATAGGGTCCTCTTTCGATTTTGCAAATAGGGACTTTATAACCAAAATTAATTAAAAAAATCTTCCTCCCTATTTACCGCAATTTTATTCGAATACTATCCCAATAGACTCATTACAATTTAAATAGGAGTTCCATTTCCCAGGACGGCTGATAAATGATATACAATCTTGCTAAAAAGGGAGAAAGTAAATAGTTTTGTAGGGATATGGTAGGTCCCATATTATCCCCATTTACAAATTTGAATGAGCCCCTGTAATATTTGCAATCGTGCAATTACTTCACTCATCAATCTTATCATATTAAACTAAAATTTTTGTGTGGACAGTCGAGCTTACTAATGACTTACCTATATTAAAAAATAAAAGAAAAGAAAATTTCCAATTTTTCGTCACTTTTTGTCATTTGTGGAAGGCCTCACTTGACAGACGGAAACTATTATTATATGCATGTGTTTTTTTATTTATTATTGAGTTGGTATATTAAAAAAGTAACTTTTTCCATATTGGAAAGTAGATCTAATATAAGTATGTTTTATGAAAATAGGAAAAATATGTTACTAACACACGACTAAGTAAGTATAATCATGATTGTTACGGATATTCTTGAGTCCTTGTAATGATCGACCGGACATAGTGTGGATACCTACAATCTTTTTGAATGCAAATATTTGTTGTTTGGAATAGACACATTACTCATTTATGATTTTATAGGGATATAAATAAAATAATTGACAATGTTACTATAAAAAAAAAACAATTCTATCATTTACAAAGACACAAATATCAAGAAGCGTTGAAATGCCTTAAGGCGGAATTTCAATGAGACGCACGGTCACACAACGATACTATTGAACGAGATTCTTCTTATAAGTAGATTATTTGTAAATTCCGAACACGTGCGAATCAGTGAGATTCCGCATTAGATTAAATATAACCTCTATAAACATCGATATAAATATTAATAAATCGTTTCAAGACGTTTAAGTCTGGTAAATACTTGTTTCAAAAACACCAGGAAAACACTCTCGTCAATTTTGGACATCACAATTGAAAAGAAAATTAATTCGGCTAAAAAACAAAAGCGCAGTTTGTAGGCTAGACAAAAAAAGAAAGATAACAAAACAAAAATATATTTCAAATATAGCCGAAAGAGCTGCCAGCTCAGCGATATGCTGCGGCACGGAACCGCAGCGCTGATTCTCAGCTGGACCCAAGAGAGAAAAGAGAAAACAAAACATAGGCAAATTTAACTATTTGCTAGGTATCTGCTTACAAAAATGCTGCACAACATAGTCTTTGTCTTACAAGTGGTGCTTATTTCTACTTGTAGGTACAGATAATGAAACAGTTTTTTTATCTTCTGTTTTTATGATCACTTCCTGTCTTGCTGGGTTGCATCAAGAAAGTTCACAGCGAGAAAAGAAAAGTTTTACTATTATGGTATACTATTAAACGAGCAATATGGTATATTATATTTATGTATATACAGTCAGCAGCAGAAGTAGATAAGCTGTCCAGGTGTTCAAAATGACCTACACAAGCTCTTAACGTCTTAAGAATAAGGTCGTGTGTAGGTCATTTTGAACACCTGGACAGCTTATCTACTTCTGCTGCTGACTGTACATGGTGGGTCAGATCCTATAGCAAATAATTAACCCACAGTATCGGCTATTGATTCTAAGTATATTTTGTATAGGTCTTTAATTTTTTTAGAGTTGGTAAAAAAAATTGTATGGGATTCAGGCGTCGCTAACACAACCAATGTTTTTTTACCAACTCAAAAAAAATTAAAGACCCTTTGATATTTCAATGGTTATTATCCTATTCGGGGCGGAGACAAACACAAAAAATCAAGGATCATCGCAATCGGTTCGGCCGTTCTTGAGTTATCAGTAGCGTAACTAACACGACTTGGTTATAAAACCAATCTATATATAAATAAATATATAATATAAATATATTATATATAAATATATAATAGATATACACAGATGCTTGGCGATGGATGGCTGTTTGCCTTGAGCGCTCGGGTTCATTTCGTCCACATTCCCATTTCGTCCACATTCTCATTTCGTCCACATTCCTGTCTCGTCCACACATTCCCATCTCGTCCACATTCCTGTCTCGTCCATATTCCCATCTCGTCCACATTCCCATCTCGCCTATTTATATGAATTCGGTTTCCTACATGAGTTATAAATGCGGACGAGTTGATAATGTGGACGAAATGGGAATGTGGACGAGTTAAGAATGTGGATGACATAGGAAGTAGAGTGGTATTGGTATGTGGACGAGTTGGGATTATAGCCAATATAAATAAGAGCTCCAGTATTATTTACAAATGTATTTTTCGTGTAGTTTTATTTATTTCTAATTTAAAAGTGTATTTGGTGTTCACTGTAATAATGTTTAAATATATTGCTCGATAAATAAATAAACAATACGAGATAATCGCTGCGAGTGACGTTTCTGGATGGAATGACAGCTGGCGGCCATATTAGTGTACTAACCATAGCTCTAAGTTTGTAACTACTAACCAATATGGATTCGGTCCGAAATAAATGATTTGTATTGTATTGTTAACAAATGATGAGTCCTTCAACTTTTTTAATGCAACCCAACCTTATAGGGTCCATTTACTCCGCCAATGGTCTGTAATTCTTAACACCCTCCATGCGCGCCTTACGGCGTTCCGAGGGAGTCGCCCCCTTGACTTTTGTTATGATGTGCGCCCCCTTTTTAGCTGGATTAGGCACGTAGGAAGTTGTTTGCACCTGACGACAAGAATTCAAAATTCAATCATTTATTCAGCAAATTGGCCACATAGGGGCACTTTTACACGTCAGAAAAAGAATTTACCAGCGCTTCGTAGACGCATTGCTTGAGAAGAAGCGCCGCAACAAACTCAGCAGAAGGCCTATATAAATACAAAGATAATATAAAAATGTAAATGACGGGAAGAGATGTCTGTTACCAAATCACGCTTCAACCGCTGGACCGATTTGGGTGAAATGTAGTATGGAGATAGTTTGAGTTTGAGTCCCGGGATAGAACATAAGGTACTTTTGTCTTGGAAAAACGCATAGTTTGAATGCGACAGACAACCGAATTCCACAAGGGGGAAGTCGCGGGCAGAAGCTTGTGTGGGATGTATTAGGCTGTTGTGGTGGTGGTGGGTTGTATTAGGCTGTTGTGGTGGTGGTGAGATGTAATAGGCTGTTGTGGTGGATGTGGTGGGATGTAATAGGCTGTTGTGGTGGTGGTGGGGTATAATAGGGCTGTTGTGGTGTATGTGGTGGGATGTAATAGGTTGTTGTGGTGGTGGTGGGATGTAATAGTCTGTTGTGGTGGTGGTGGGATGTAATAGGCTGTTGTGGTGGTGGTGAGATGTAATAGGCTGTTGTGGTGGATGTGGTGGGATGTAATAGTCTGTTGTGGTGGTGGTGGGATGTAATAGTCTGTTGTGGTGGTGGTGGTGGGATGTAATAGTCTGTTGTGGTGGTGGTGTGATGTAATAGGCTATTGTGGTGGTGGTGGGATGTAATAGGCTGTTGTGGTGGTGGTGAGATGTAATAGGCTGTTGTGGTGGATGTGGTGGGATGTAATAGGCTGTTGTGGTGGTGGTGGGGTATAATAGGGCTGTTGTGGTGTATGTGGTGGGATGTAATAGGTTGTTGTGGTGGATGTGGTGGTGAGATGTAATAGGCTTTTTTGGTGGATGTGTAGGGATTTAATAGGCTGTGTGGTCGTGGTGGGATGTAATAGGCTGTTGTGGTGGATATGGTGGGATGTAGTAGGCTGTTGTGGTGAATATGGTGGGATGTAATAGGCTGTTGTGGTGGATATGGTGGGATGTAATTGGCTGTTGTGGTGGTAGTGGGATATAGGCTGTTGTTGTGGTGGATGTGGGGTGTAATAGGCTGACTCACATCATCCCACAGTTCCTCGTTGCTGCCGCCGGCGGAGGCCACGGGCGCGGCGGGCACCTCGCGGGCCGGCACCCCATCGTCCACCGCGTACACTTGGTTGTCGAACATGTCCCGTTTCTTGCAGGTGCACACATGGTACTGCCACAGAAAATTTAATAGTACTACATACAGAATGGCCACGGAATCGCCCGCCTGAATCAACTCGCGCCAACTCGCCACGTCAAATGTCACAGTGACATTGGTATGAAATGGCAAAACGTTGACATTGACAGCCACATTGCAGATAGCGGCGCCATCTAATGAACAGAAATACAGTGGCTCCCATAGACAACTTTAATTTTTTTCTAATATCTATATTCTTTTAGCTAGTTGGAAAGTTTGAAAAATTTAAACGGACACGTAGTTTTTGTCCTTTTCGGAAATCGTAAATTTCATACTTAAAATTGAAATTTAAGAACTCCTCATTTTAATAAAAGGGCGTAAGACACACACACTCAACAATTACAACATCCTTCAAAAATACATAAATGTGATGAGACAACGAGGAACGTTAGGTATAGGTACAGGTATACGCGGGCTAGTTTTCCGCTACTCAACGACTCAATTGCGCCTATTTTGCGTGGTTCGGGACGGCGGTGTTATTCCTGCCATCCCAGCTCCTGAAGGAAGCCTAGCAGACTCTTGATGTTGCCGACGGCCGTGAGGAACGTTAATACTTACATCCAACTCGGCATCCCTGACTTTATGGGTGGCGTCGAAGGGGCAAGACATATTGGAGGAGCTAGGGTACTGCTTCCGGCATTTCTGCAGGTGGATGTGCATACGGTAGTGCTCCACCTGATGCGCCGGGTTGTACGGGCAGGTCATGAGCTGGTGCGGCTTCGGGACCACATTGTGGCTGGAATAAAAGGATGAATAGGTGTAATTTTATAGGTATAATTTTAATTTAGTTTTCTTTACTTCTTTCTTGTTTATTTATTTATTTATTTATTTATTGAGGAGTACCAACAGCTACATTAATACAATGAGTACAGAATGAGTAGAACAAAAAGCCAGTTACAGGAACTCACAAGTAGATGCGGAATAACATAAAATAAAACTTAGTGGTAAGCACTACAACGCAGTAACTACTTACATGTATCTACGGTGTTCAGACTCAGTCTCGTGCTACATTTCAAACATTTAGATGTATAAGCACTACTAAGTATAATATATATGTGTATCTTGTTTATATGTATATCGTTTTTTATTTTTTAGTAGCCTGTAGAAAATAATGAAACGCAATACAAGGTATTGCGTTTCATTATTTTTTCATATATATTTTTTATCGTCTTCTGTTTTATATGTGTAGCCTGCCGTGGTTTCACCAAATGGTCCCAATGGAAGACCAGCGCTGGCGTAATGCCAGCATTGCCAGCATAAGCTCAGTTGGGATTTCATGACTCAATATGTTCTGTTTACTTTGTTTGTTGTTTGCTTGTCACAAATAAATGTTTTTTTCATTTCATTTCATAGGTATGGATGGAAGAGTCGTTGCGTTTTTACAACTGAAGGGCCAATAAGCGCTGCTCCCATAGGCATGGTCACTATAATGTTATTCTCCACATTTAAACTTTATTGCACATTACAAAAAAAAACTAATACAAAAGGCGAACTTAATGCCATAAGGCATTCTCTACCAGTTAAACCTTTGGGCAAAACAGAAATTGTTGTGGTGGTGCAAAAAAAGCCGTTATACAGTACCTACACAAAAGAAAACATACTTATACAATAAAAACAAAAAAATAGACAATAAATATATAGATACACATACCTACTTATATACACGGTGGGTCAGAAAATATGGCAAATAATTAACCCACAGTATCGGCTATCGATTCTAAGTATATTGTATAGGTCTTTAATTTTTTTCGAGTTAGTAAAAAAAAACATTGTATATGGGATTGGTTGTGTGAGCGACGCATGAATCCTATACAAAATATTTTTTTTTACCAACTCAAAAAAAATTAAAGACCTATACAATATACTTAGAATCGATAGCCAATACTGTGGGTTAATTATTTGCCATATTTTCTGACCCACCATGTATAATAAGGCACATATACATAAATACATACACAGATACATAAATATATACATATAGATGCCAAAGATGTAACAAGATAAAATAACAACTTGAGGAAGATAAAATTCAAACTAGGTCTTATATCTAAAATGAAAGTAAAAAATATCATGACAAGACAAACACAAACGTGAAGCAAAAAAAGCTATTAACAACTTGAAACAGTGATAAACAAAGAAAAGAGGGTAGTAATATTCGACATCCACCTCGCATATCATATTGATTTTTACATTTTCGTTGTATTTAGAGATGAAAATTTTAAACGAAATAACCACAACTGAATAATCATGGCCTTCAAGTCGAAAAGGGAAAACGATTATCTAAAAAGACTGAAGAGAAAGGGCTCTTCAAAATACATGTGTTGAAACGTTACCGATATTTCCTA
This sequence comes from Aethes cnicana, assembly GCA_963971205.1. Taxonomy (NCBI): domain Eukaryota; kingdom Metazoa; phylum Arthropoda; class Insecta; order Lepidoptera; family Tortricidae; genus Aethes; species Aethes cnicana. The sequence goes on from OZ020299.1 coordinate 2,920,350, forward strand.
TTTTTGCTTGATGTTGATTACATTGTTAGTTTATTTAGTCATGCCTTAGTAAACTAACAATGCAAGGCAGCAAAAATATGAGTAATTAAGTTTTACTTACGCGTACATGGTTGGAGATTTTATTTACGCAGATCGCAGATGAGTGTCTCGTCCGGCCGAATCAGCGCTGGTAGTGAAGTGATCCAGGTGATAAGAACACGAAGTAATTCAAGTAATCAATCAATCTAGTCCTGCGTCCTGCACCTATCCCAATTTTCCCATACCTTTCCGAAATTAGCGTAGAAAAATATTTAGATATAGTATTTGTATATATTGGCCAAATATCGAGCCTTTCCAGTATCCAGTATTTATGTTATGCTAGCACACAGATTGGTAAAGTAACATATGTCTAATGGTCCGTTTACATGAACGGCGTTCAAAACGACATTCACGGGCGCGTTCACTCACGGGCACAGTACACGTACCCGAGCACGATCAAATTCACTTTTGATCTTTGCCGAAAAACTGCCAGCCGACCTTAGCAGCCGACCGATCGACAGCGTTCATGGCGCGTTTACATGAACGGCGTTCAAAACGACATTCACGGGTGCGTTCACAGGCACAGGCGTGTAAACAGGCTGATTTTGAACGCGCTCGTGAACGCCGTCGATCGGTCGGCTCTCGGTTTCCTATCAGTTGTTCGACAAAGATCATTGTCTGTTTACATACACGGCGTTCGAACGACGTTCAACGGGCACGTTTACGAGCCCGGGCGCGTGTTTGTAAACGCACTATCACGTTCACGTTCACGAGCGCGTTCAAAATCAGCCTGTTTACACGCCTGTGCCTGTGAATGCGCCCGTGAATGTCGTTTTGAACGCGGTTCATGTAAACGCACCATTACGATGTGGCTAGCATAGAGAATGAGATGCTAGCGCACTTGCACAGCAGGTAAATAAAAGGGAGGATGGGATGGGACATTAAGAATGACGATTGATTAGTGTAACTGCGCCATCTATTAGCTGTGACTTACACTTTTTTGATATATATTTTTTAAATAACAGTACATTTATTACACATCAATAGGTACGGTGGATTTCAAGATAATTTTCATTTATTTATTCAATACAACCATATTAGATCTTAAATAGTAAATATAGTAGCGTAAATGGACCCAAAAGCATATATTTAGTGTCCACTTTTGGAACTATAAAGATTGCGCTCTTTTACTTCAACCCTCCATACATTGAAGTACCATTGATACCAAGACAAAATGTCATTCCATAGGTACATATTTTGGTCTGTGGCCTATTTTTCTCTTTGTTTGGTGTACGCTAATCTGTGGTTGTACGTGTCTTCTTTAGACATATCTTCTAATCTGTGGTCTTGTTGAACCTGTTGAAGTGTTGTTGATGTTTTTTTAATAAAACTTTCCTGTTATGTTACCGTTTATGTTATCAAAATTAAGTAGAAAATAGCAACAATGGATGAATTTACAGATATCGTAGAACCTGTTCAACTGTCTAAAGGCATTAAACTAAGGTTTGAAGTCGTTTTAAGTTTTTTATAAGCACCCGCCACTTCACTGATTGATTAATTATTTGCTCTTAAATAAAACAGTATTTATGTTTTGGTTTTTAGGGAATTAGTGAATTCAGATACCGAATTTCATATTGACTTGGATTTCAAACAGAAGAAATTAGATTTTGACGATGGGCTATTTGAAGTTTTTGATGAAGATGATGTCAGGTAAGTTCACCACAACCATACCCACAGAATATTTAATAATATTACGTACAGAATGGCTACGGCATCACCCGCCTGAATCTAGCCGGCGCGCAACTCGCGCCCAACTCGCCCTCGTCATTTGTTTCACCCGGAGATGGAGAGTGAATCATTGGCCCGCGTACTGGTACACACACATTTACAAGTGCATAGACGTCCTCGTATGCACACAGACGTCCTCGCACGCAAACATTGACAGTTCATTCGAATTGGGTTCGAAATCATGCTTTTATAGGCCGTGTCCGCCCTGTGCCAGAAGTGATGTATAATACATTGTCAATGTCAAAACTCTGCCTTGTGAAAGGGATAACCAATATGTTTTTTTTTACAGCAGTGACGATGAAAATGTCCTGAAAGGCATAGAGAGCTCGGCGGAGCAACTGATGCTGTCTTCGCCGGAGTACCTGTCGTTCAAGGATCTCTCTGCCAAGATGACGGACTGCGTCTCCAGCGGAGACTGCAAGATTTTAATACTGGAAGAGGGTGATTATGGCTTTTCGCTATCTACACTCCAAGAAGTCACGTAACCAGTGTATTGTATTTTATATATCTACATCCACAATAGCATATGTAGATTGGGGACTTCACACATCCTTGAATTACTTTGCAGATGCTATAAAGAACTACTGAATGGATTGACACCAAAATTAGAATGGGGGTAGACTGTAACACTGGTCAACATTTATAGGCTACTTTTTATATAAAAAAACTTTGAATAATATTTTTAGATTTTTTTTAATATTTGTAGAGGCTTTACACTAATAAATTATAATTTTATGAGCCAAAAGGCATCTAATGTCTCAGATGTATGTTGTATTTTTTCTATGTTTATAAATTAAATTAAAAAAGCCTTCTTATTTGGGGACATCGGCTCAAATTGCTAACAGAGCTTTGTCATAGCAATCCTCGGAAATACTTCTTAAGCAACAGAGTGATTCATTCATGGAACAAGCTGCCAGAAGACGTAATTTCAGCACAGAACATTAACCAGTTCAAGAACAGACTTGACAAATTCTTTAACAGGTCAAGAAATACTTAAATTGAGAACAACTGGGATACAGGCATTTATCAGTTGATCAACTGCCTGCCAGTTAATATAATATAATATAATATAATAATAATATATAATATATTTTACAATCTACTTATAGGAATATTTACCTTATATTCATATTCGTTCATTTAATCCTTTGCAACCATGGTATTTATTAGATGTTACAGAAATTTCCAGAAGTAAGTATTAATCTATAGTTTGTCCCTAAAGGTGATGGTCCATTGGTGCCCGTGGATGCTGAGGTGACCATACATTATGCAGCATACTGGGAAAAAGAGAGGATACCTTTTGATTCCACCTTGACCATGAACTATGGTGCTCCCATGGTAAGTTATCCTATTACCTCTACTTGTACTGTCGGCCTCAACATTAACAGCTTACAGGTGCTTACCCACTAGGCCGTACCATACCATGACCGTAATCGTAGCTTCGGTATACAACGGTGCTCATACGTTACAGTGTCCATGCCCACTGTAACGTATGAGCACCGTTGTATACCAAAGCTACGGTTACGGTCATGGTATGGTACGGCCAAGTGGGTAAGCACCTTACAGCGTAAAATACATATTGATCTAATCTCACATTATTAAACTGGATATGTACTCTTTTTTGTTTGACGGGGCGATGTTATAGTTTATGAAAATAGAAGATTGAAAATAGAAATTCTGAAAATTGGTCACACACCGGCTTTTTTACATGAGTGACTTAAATGTATCTACAATCGGTGGCGAGTCCCATTGCGGAAACCAAGACCTTTAAAAAAAAGAAAAAAAGTAGATGGTACAGCAATAAAACTTGCCCTAATTAAACATTTTTCTTAACATGACAGTGAACTCCTGTTACCAGCCCAACAGTTGTTTCAACTGCCAGCCTTTTTTTTTTATATTTGTAGTGGAAATATAAAAAAAAAAATGAATTCTCCTAACGAGTTTTAACAACAGAACTTCTTAATTTTACCTAATTATTTTTTGTGGTACTAATATTCTATTTATATAAATTGTTATTGTCTTTGTGTCTACAGAAAATTCACCTAGGCACCGGCAAGATCCTCCCGGGGCTCGAAATAGCCCTCACCATGGTAAAGGGTCCCTCGGCTCGACTCCACCTGCTAGTGGCACCCAGCCTCGCTTGGGGCCCCCTGGGGGTGCCGCCGCGGATCCGCGCGGAGACCGCGCTGTTTGTTATAGCGCTGTATAGCGTGACTGATAGACGGGCACCGGAGACGTGAGTATATACAAAGATAGTCTTGTTTACAGTCACCTGCTAGTGGCACCCAGCCTCGCCTTGAGCCCAACAACAACAACAACAACAATACTCTTTATTGAACACCATATATACAAAACACAGAAAACACAAAAGGAATACGCAGCTAATAGGTAAACAACAGGCGGACTTATCGCTAAGCAGCCGGGGGTGCCTCCGCGGATCCGCGCTGTTTGTCATAGCGCTGTACAGCGTGACAGACAGACGGGCGCTGGAGACGTCAGTATACATACATGTTCAAATTCAGTATACATAATTGTTTATATTTACTTTATTCACGTCAAAACGGCTGGACATATCTTGATGAAATTCGGTAGGGAGTCAGTGTGAGACCCTGGAAATAACATAGGACAGTTATTATCCCGATGTTTCCATAGGATCGGTATTTTCACGGATTTATATAAGTACTACTAAACTATTATATTTGTATGAAGCACCAGGTAGAATATTTTTTCATTTGTTGTACACAAACCTACCTGATCTTGATACTATTGTGACCAAAAAAGAATTGACCAGAAAGCATGCAGCCATTTTCAAGTGTATATGTATTTATGTATGTATGTAAAACCTTTATTGTCTATAAATCTTAGAAACTGTTATGTAAAAAACCTATTTTACAAAGGCGAGCTTATCCCTTTAAAGGATCTCTTCCAGCTAACCTTTGGGTGAAGGAGAGGTTATATACATAAAAAGCTTGATGAAAGGATAGACAAACTAAATTCGTAAGTGATGCTTTGACAAAGATTTTTGACGATTCATTTTATGGAAAAAAATACCGCCTTCAAACTCCGACAGACTGCGATGTCAATGTCAAGTTCACTATATGATTATCATTTCCAAAGAAATAACGGTCGGTTCACTTGACACCGACTTCGCAGTCTGTCGGAGTTTGAAGGCGGTTTTTTTATTTTATTTTTTTGCTACAATTTTCAAACATTACTATAGAAAATACACAAGTAACTCTGAAGTCTTCGAAATTGACACCAAAATTGTCTACGTGCTAGCAAGTTTTGAGGAGTCCCTCCTTTTCTCATGGATCCCATCATCAGAACTGAACCAAATTAATATAATATATAATATGGGACCAACTTGGAAGTACCACCTTTCGAACAAAAAAATAAATAATCGAAATCGGTTCACGCGCGTTTACTATTTATTTTTGGTGAACATACATGAAAAAAGAGATTCCGACGAGTTGAGAACCTTCTCCTTTTTTTTCGTCGGTCGATAATAATGCTTGACAACTTCTGTTACAGATTCAATAGTTTACCAATGGAGGAGCAGCAGAAATACGAAGTAGCAGTCAGAACGGTCACATCCCTCCACACGGAAGCGAAAGAACTGTTCAAGAAGAAAAAATACAAACCCGCAATGAGAAATTACCAACAATCCATGTCCATATTAAACATTTCAAAAGCAGAAACCGAATTCGAGCAAGCGGAGATAAAAAGACTGAGAATCAACACCTACGTCAACCTAGCTATGTGTTATTATAAAATAAACAAGCCCAACTATGTAATTTCCATGCTAGAGAATCTAGATTACGTGACAGACGTAGACAATCACTGTAAAGCTTTATTCTACTTTGGTAAAGCGTATCAGTCACTGGGCAACAGCGAAGAAGCCTTAAAATACTATAAAAAAGCTTTGAAACTCGAACCAAAAAACAAAGACATAGGCAAAACACTGGCCGATTTGGATGAATATTTAAAAAAGTCGGCGGTGACGGAAAAAGTTTTGTGGCAAAATGCGTTCGAGTCGGAGCCTAAAAAAGAAACGATTGTCTATGACGTCGATGAGGAATTCAAAAATGGCGTCCGCGACATGTGTCAAAATTTGGCGGGAAGGAACGAATATACAAAGTTCGATTTGCCGACAGGTTTGACTAAAAATGAAGTGGCTTGTATTAAATCGTTAATAAGCGATTTCGAAGGATTAAAATTGCTCGAAGAAGGAGAAGGGAAGAAAAAGAAAGTATCAATTGTTAGGAAAATATTGTAATGGAAATGAGACTTAAAAAAATTGAAGAGTTAAAGATTTTTATTGATAGTATGATATAAGTATTGCTTATTGTTTGATAACTGTGAAACATATTGAACAAAATGTTGATTTGGATGATAATTATACTTTTTAATACAGGTGCTCAAAAGTAAACATTTCGATACCTGTTTAACGTGCCAAAAGTTTGTCATTTCCGAACGAGCGTTTTTTGTTTTTTGACACATAGTGAGCGTGCCTAATAAAGTTGTTTTTTACGAACTAGTGCGTAAAGTTTTTTGATCCTCATCCTGTTCGTTTATATCTTTATTCTTTTTTTTCGCAAATGTATTAAAAAATGTCGTTTGATACACTTGCGAAATTGCTACTTTCAGTCGTCCCTAGTGTTAGCGCTCGCTTTCGCTCGTGCCAACATAACTAGGCACTCGTGATAAGATGACAAACTTTTCGCACTTGCATCAAAATATACTATTTTTCTATGATCGAATTTTTAAGTACAAAGTGTATAAACACTGTTTTTTTATTAAGCATAAAATATGCTAAATACTTATATAATTGAAACAAGTCAATGTGCCATTTAATATAAGATCTAAGTGTTGTTTAATAATTTAATAAATATCATTGACTAGAAATGTTCAGATATAGTGTCCTATGCTATGTCCCATTCCATTCCACCGAGGGCCACCGTATTCCTGCTATACGCCTGCAATCCCTCTCGTGATGAGAGGAGGCCTGTGCCCAGCAGTGGGACGCAAATAGGCTGTAGTAGTAGTATTCCTGCTCACTACCTGCATCGCCTCTATCTGCAAAAGGTTGCCGGACTGTAAGGGGCGAACTTTGATCATTTCTTGCCGAAAATTTCAAACTTTCGTTAAAAGTTCGTTACACTATGTACACTCAAATGTTGCTAGGAAAAAAAAAGTATAAACGATTAAACATTGAAGTGATATCAAAACTGTTTAATTTCACATATTTATAGGAGTTATTATCAGATGAATCCATTTCATTAAACTTGAAAGTTAAATGTTTCCCAATATTATTTTGTGCTTTCAAGAACACATTGCGAAAACGAAACGCACGAAGTGTCAAATGACGTATGACATGACACCTATGACGTGACGTGTCTACATGATAACTTGTTTGAAGTTTTTTGAAACGCTCGCGATTTACAAATCGGCTTACATTATCAGAATACATTGATTCGATAAGCATTTTATCGCCATTATATCCACGTAGCTCACGTTCGGAGTAAAAATCAATTTGGCACGCATTCTACGTGAATAAACACGTAGGTTAGAAACATTGTTCTCTCATTAGTTGTAACCCTGTTTTTATCGTATTATTACGCTGAAATTGGTAGCTTTGTGAAGCGAGAACCGTGGATCTATAGTATCTGATTATCATATATACATTTCAGGTCGAAAACATGTTGCGTTTAGTATTTTTCGCTGCATTTCTGCAGTGCACTATTTCGCAACAATATCAACAGAAGGTGGCTCCTGGAGTGCCTCCACAAAACTATCAGGTAATTAATTCATGCTCAAATTATAGTTTAATGAGTCTACTAATTAACCATGTCTTAAAGCCAGAGCTATCTATTCGTTTCGTATCATCGTGTGCGAATGTGACGCACTCGCCAGGCTCAGAATGAAACTCCTAGGTAGCGGTTACCCTGAACCAGGGGATTTCAAAGCGCTACCATTGCACTCCATCATTAACCTATTGGTGAAGGTGGAGGAAGCAATGGGTTAGCTGCACGGAGAGGGGTAATTACACAAAAGATCCCAATGGGTCGAAGTGTATCCCCAAGGACCCCACAGTCTCAAGATAAGATAAGATCTATTTGTTTAGTCGTAGTGATCTCTTGGGAAAACCTAGCTGCTTAAACCCTAAGAATTTACTAAATGATCATTCTAAAAATGTTTCTTTTCAATTGATTAGAATTTTATCATTACTATTGTATTGCAATATCACATTCCTAAGACTTTCCTCTTGTGTCCAAAGAAGTCTTTTTTTCTTAATTATAATAATAATGTTATGAAAACTCAGCTAGTCATTTGGCTTCACAAGCAAATTCAAATCTAAATGTCACTAATGGCCTATTGAAATGCAAATTTCTAACTCTCATAGTTCTCATAAGTAAGTTGTTAGAACTTGTTACCAAAGAAAGTGTCAATATTGTTACTATTTTAAAGCTTGTGCATTCAATTAATAGTTGTAATTTTAAAGATTTACAACTTTAAATTGGGCAAATTGTTTTTGAAATACCTAAGTGTATTGGGCCGACTTGTACCAAACCGCTAACCTCAGTTTAGCCTCCTAACTCGAGTTGTATAAACGTAAGTTAGAGGGTAACCAGTGTTTAGTAGGCTTTGTGCGAATGAGCCTTGGCTTTATGATTAAATGATCCATTTAAATGTATTTTTATTATATAATAAAGTAATCAGTGTGTGATTCGTTGACGCGACTGTGAATACATATACATGGTGGGTCAGAAATTATGGCAAATAATTAACCCACAGTATCGGCTATCGATTCTAAGTATATTGTATAGGTCTTTAATTTTTTTTGAGTTGGTAAAAAAAATATTTTGTATAGGATTCAGGCGTCGCTCACACAACCAATCCCATATACAATATTCTTTTTTACCAACTCGAAAAAAATTAAAGACCTATACAATATACTTAGAATTGATAGCCGATACGGTGGGTTAATTATTTGCCATATTTTCTGACCCACCGTATATACTGGGACAAATTATGTCATTGTTAGGTCAAAATTAAAGTACTAGAGTTTCACTAGGACTTTTCTTTCTGATCTGGTTCCTCCAAGGTGCCCTTTAACAGGCCTTAGCTTGGCCCCGCTACTTTTATATCATCTTTCCAGCGGGTTATTGGTAGAAAGACTATTATCATCACTTTTTATTTTTAGCAACCAAACTACCAGCAGCCTCCTCCCCCGCCACCGCCCCAAGGTCATCAACAGGTAAGATGTTATTTAAATAAAAAATTAAAATATCATACTTTAAACTCGCTAATCTTAATAAAATAAAATAAATATCTTGGAACATTTCACACAAATTGACCTAGTCCTAAACTAAGCAAAGCTGGTACTATGGGCGCTAGACAACGATATAAATACTTATATAGAGATATACATACTACTACTACTACTACTACAGCCTATTTGCGTCCCACTGCTGGGCACAGGCCTCCTCTCATCACGAGAGGGTTTGGGCTATAGTCCCCACGCGGGCCCAGTGCGGATTGGGGACTTCACACACATCTTTGAATTACTTCGCAGATGCATGCAGGTTTCCTCACGATGTTTTCCTTCACCGAAAAGCTCTGTGGTAAATTTAAATTAAATTTCGCACATAAGTAAACTTGGAGGTGCGAGCCGGAATCGAACCCCCGACCCTCTGCATGAGAGGCGGTAGGTCGAACCACTAGGCCACCACGGCTTCATTTGGATATACATACATACATATATAAATACTAAACATCCATGACTCGAGTACAAACATTCGTGCTCACCACACAAAGTTTGTCCGGAGCGGAATTCGAACCCGCGACCATCGGAACAGAAGGCAGGGTCACTACCAACTGGACCAATCCAGCCGTCAAATATTCATCTTTTTCCGATTCTTACTAGTGTTCCTGCCTGTCTGTCATCTTTTATTCATAATCCACTTAATTGCTTTGATTAGAGGTGGATGAAAAGTCGAGGAAGGAAATGCGACTTTATTTTTTATTTTCGCCTGTGCAGGCAGAGCTAGGATGTATCATGAAATAACTGCTTTGCAAACTAAACTTGGTATATACACTTATATGAGTTAATAGAAAAAGTGTTGTATATTTTTAATCGACTTCAAAAAAGGAGGAGGTTCTCAATTCGTCTGTATGTTATTTATTTATTTATTTCTGTATATTCTGCGATTACTCCGTCAATTGTGCACCGATTTCGATGGTTCTTTTTTTTAATCGAAAGGTGGTATCTCCGAATTGGTCCCATATTAATTTGGTTCAGTTCTGATGATGGGTTCCATGAGAAAATGAGGGAACTCCTCAAAACTTGCTAGCACGTAGATGATTTTGGTGTCAATTTCGAAGACTTCAGAGTTACTTATGTATTTCTATACTAATGTTTGGAAACTGTAGCCGAAAAACCGCATTCAATCTCCGACAGACTGCGAAGTCGGTGTCAAGTGAACCGACCCAAAGAAATGATAATCATATAGTGAACTTGACATTGACATCGCAGTCTGTCGGAGTTCGAAGGCGGTTTTATTTTATTATTTGAAAAAATACAGTTAGTAGTTAAGTAACTATGATATCAATTTACAAGCGCAGTGGGAAAAACTAAATTATTATTTAATTATCATAGCCGCCACCGCCTCAGTACCAGCAGCAACAACAACAATACCAACCGCCACCACCACAACAACAACAGTACCAGCCGCCGCCGCAACAACAGTATCAACAGCCGCCGCCGCAACAACAAGTCAACGTGCAACAACAACAACACGGCCATCATGGTGGTAAGCACACAACAACAACAGTACCAGCCGCCGCCGCAACAACAGTACCAACAGCCGCCGCAACAACAAGTCAACGTGCAACAACAACAACACGGCCATCATGGTGGTAAGCACACAACAACAGCAGTACCAGCCGCCGCCGCAACAACAGTACCAACAGCCGCCGCAACAACAAGTCAACGTGCAACAACAACAACACGGCCATCATGGTGGTAAGCACACAACAACAGCAGTACCAGCCGCCGCCGCAACAACAGTACCAACAGCCGCCGCAACAACAAGTCAACGTGCAACAACAACAACACGGCCATCATGGTGGTAAGCACACAACAACAGCAGTACCAGCCGCCGCCGCAACAACAGTATTAACAGCCGCCGAATTCAATAACTCGATTTTTAGGGTTCCGAACCTCAAGAGGTAAAAACGGAACCCTTATAGGATCACTCGTGTGTCCGTCCGTCCGTCTGTCACAGTCGATTTTCTTCGAAACTACTGGACCTTCAAACTATATCGTGTGACATATCAAATGAAAGTACTTCTCATGAGGATCTCAAATATATTTTTTCATTTCTTTTTCGATCAATAGTTTTCGAGTTATTTAAGAAAATAGGCGAAAAATTATATCAAGGGTCGGAATCCTCTCCATGCGAGTTTAACTCGCTTCTTGGCCGGTTTTTGAAAGAGAAACCGACTGCATACAACCTTTGATATACAGTGTTAATCTTTCAATCAATACGAATCTAACGAACCCTCATAAGCTAAAATCCATCAAACCGTTTAGGCTGCAGAGCTTGCCAAAGAAATATACACACTACCCATCTACATTACATACACTCGAAAAACATAACCCCTCCCTCTGTCGCAGTCGGGTAAAAATGGACCGGGAAACGCAACCTTACCAACATCGTTATTCCGTTAAGAGGATAGACTACTCAGAAACCTGCCAAGAATCGAGTTAAACTCGCGTGGAGAGGGTTCCGACCATTCATTATTTTATATAGGGTCAAGCAAAACGTTGTGACGAAAAAAATGAGCGAAATAAAGCTTCGCGTTGTGTTTCACAGGACAAGCTCTTTTATATGATAAACTAGCTTCTGCCCGCGTGGGATTCGGTTATAGCGTTCCCGCGGGAATTGAGCGTTAAACTATAACGAATTATATACTTAAAACGTTCCTCTTGAATCACTCTATCTATTAAAAAAAACCGCATCAAAATCCGTTGCGTAGTTTTAAAGATTTAAGCATACATAGGGATATAGGGAAAGAGAAAGCGACTTTGTTTTATACTGTGTAGTGATTTAAAATACCATGGACGTCTTAATAATTTTCCTGTAATCTATAGGTCAATAACTATTCTCCGTATTTTTTCCAAAATTTTAGGTTTAGTAGTTTTGGAAATAAGGGGCTGGGGGGAGAGGGTAATTTTTCGCCTATTTTCTTAAATAACTCGAAAAGTATTGACTAAACAATAAATTTTAAAAAAATATTTGAGACCCTCATAAGAAGTACCTACTTTCATTTGATATGTCACACGATACAGTTTGAAAAACATATATTTTTATTTTTTCAAAATAAAAGGGTCTATGTTTAAAATTTGCATCTTTGGGTCACGAACTTACATATACGTACCAAATTTCAACTTAATCGGTCCAGTAGTTTCGGAGAAAATCGACTGTGACAGACGGACGGACAGACACACGAGTGATCTTATAAGGGTTCCGTTTTTACCTCTTGAGGTTCCCTAAAAAACCCTACCCTAACCCTAAAAAAAGGTATTTGAATAGTCTAGAGGTATTGCCGTCGCTCTGCGCTCGCTCTAAGCGGCAATAAGTAGTGCAATAGGGACAACTGTAGCTCGGAACAACTTAACATACAAATTGGGCGAAAACAGGGTTTCGTAGTCCCCTATTTCCTCTTCCAAAATGGACCAATTTGAATTTTCCTTTCACATATGTTATAACAATAGTTCTGGCTATGCCCCTGTTTTTGGCTTTTTTATTTTTATTTATTGAAAATTAATAAATCTTACAGAAATAAAAAACTTAAAACTAAATCATTTTCCCGCAAAACTACTTGTACGAGTATGCAGTTTGTCTGCAGACAAGAAAATATACATATAGAGTCTTCAATTTGACATTCCTTAATTTTAATATTACCTATTTACTACTATTATTATATGTTATATATTGTTATTACATATATTATTATTATATTATTTGGTCTGAGTGGCGCGCCTTGGGGGAGGCCTATGACCAGCAGTGGACGTCTATCGGGTGAAATGATGATGATGATGATTATATTATTTTAGCTATTTATAATTTAGATAACAGATACTTTTTAAGTTTTATATTCGTTGTTTTTTTTTACTGGACGTCCGTTTACGGCACTTGAAATGTGGCAATTTTTCTTAAAATACAATAATTATTCAGAAAAACAAAACACACGGGCATGGAAAAGGCAAGGATGGATTTGTATAAAAAAAAAACATTGCCCTAACGTAATTAACCAGGTAGGAAATAGGGGACTACGTTTGTATGGAGTTACGGCCGGTAGTTTTACCTATCTCCTTTCCATTTCAGATCCTCAACTGTTGAATCCCGCCAACATTGCCCACGAAAGAGAGTGAGTACAACAAATTAAATTATTACAAATATTATTTAAAAATTTAATTTAGTGGCCAGCCTTGGGGGAGGCCTATGTCCAGCAGTGGACGTCTTTTGGCTGAAATGATGATGATGATTATTTTAAAAAAAATTTAGTAAAAATTGCGTAGTTGACAATCTGTCATACCTACGACATCAGGTAGCAATCTTTCAGGCGAAACCTTTCAGGAACTTTATAAACGCTAGTGTACTTAAAAAAAAAATGAACCATTGTAATGTGACGTCATACTTAGTATTGAGTTCCCGCGGGAAGGAAAACATCGTGAGGAACACTGCACGCATCTGCGAAGTAATTTCGTGTGTGAAGTCCCCAATCCGCACTAGACCCGCGTGGGGACTATAGCCCAAACCCTCTCGTGATGAGAGGAGGCCTGTGCCCAGCATTGGGTCGTAAATAGGCTGTTGTGGTGGCGGTGGCAGGTTGAGAATAGCGTCCAGAAGAGAAAATCAGCAAAAAGATTTTTTTAATACAGTTGCTCAAAAAGTAAACATTTCGATACCTGTTTAGCGTGTCAAAAGTTTGTCATTTCCGAACGAGCGCTTTTTGTTTTTTGACAGCTGGTGAGCGTGCCTAAAGTTGTTTTTTACGAACTAGTGCGTAAAGTTTTTTGAGCTTCACCTGTTCATTTATTTCTTTATTCTTTTTTTTCGCAAATGTAGGTATTAAAAATACGAATTGTCATTTTCAATCGTCCCTAGTGTTAACGCTCGCTTTCGCTAGCGCCAACATAACTAGGGACTAGGGCTTCCAAATCCCGGGACTATCGTAATCCCGGGATTAATATCGGGATTGGCGCAGTCAATCCCGGGATCCCGGGATCCCGGGATTGGGTACTGCTTGTATGTGATGGGAGAAAAAAATACCAAATTTAAGTCATACACAAAACATCTTAATACAAATCAAATCGCAAATTGTTTTAAACAGTTCAGGCAGAAGTTTTAGAAGATGGCTTTCATAAAACCTTAACCTTACTGAAGGATTATCCATCCTACCACCGTCTCATGATTACAAGCGGTTTTTGAGGGTTGTCGTATAGCCCACAGTCTTTCGCGCAGGTTTGACTACTTCATGAATACCAAAAAAGTCGATCTCAGAAAGGGCTACAGTACTTAGACTTACTGGCCGGATGGTCATACAGAAGACCGAAGCAAATAAAACCTTCCACATTACATGGCATTCGTGGATTACGCCTACGACGAGAAATCATTTGACTCTATTGATACCGTAATCCACAACAGCCCAAGGGCTGTGCTGCAATCTCCCCGCGCCAGCCTCTGGCTCTTTGACTGTGCCACTCACTATTCGAAGTGTTGAAGTTTCTGTATGAAAACGCCACTACCCGTTCGACACAGGAGAGCACAAATTCTATTCCTCTGATGCGGAGAATTACACAAAACTGTTTACAGCTGCAGTCGAGGATGCTTTCATGGTTCAGAACTAAAAAGGACGAGGCATCAATAATCTCATGAGGAGTTGGTAGTTCGTACTCATATTCGACTTACCGATGACAGTATAGGTAGTAAATCCTGAACCCCTGAAACCTGGAAGATGTCAGTGCTATATTTATTGATCTCAGAAGAGTCTCCAACCGACTTGGTCTGAAAATGAATACCTATGGACAAGACGAAAATTGTCTCTAATGTCCATGTTGTAGGTACCTACCAACTCCCGTAACAGTCGGTTTCTGTGCTCGAAAGGGGACGATTATGTACACCAGGAAGAAAATGCCCAAATAGGTATGTTTAGTTAGTTCAATGAGAAACATAAGTTTTTTGTCTCGGCTGAGCATCGATCGGGAGTTCGGGAAGCCTTGCAGTGGTTTTTTTATCCAGATTTTCTCAGTCTCAAGTCTTTGACTACTGTGTGTCGCCAGTGATATTTAACTAAAGGATAAGACGTGGGCGCCAATGATGTGTCTCATAAAAAAACTCAAGTTCATTCAAACGGCAACGTAGAGGGCTAATTTGTATTTGATATAATCAAAAATGATGATATGTGGATGATGTCCGCAATAGAACTAGGATCACCGACATAGTCCGAAGAATCGGAAGAATTGCGAAACTTCAGTAGTAACTCTAATATTTGAGAAAGTTCACTAATGACAACCTCAAACCGGGAGAGAAGATGTCAAAAGCCTCCAAAAAGATGTTGTGACGACCAGGTGAAGGTCCGAAGGATCCTGCGGATTTCTATGGCACAAGATCGGTCTAGCAGCTGATATGATGAATGAATATCTCAGTAAATTATCTTTACATCATAGCTGAAGACCGATTATTTTGATAGGAAACTCAATCCCGGGATCCCGGGATTGAAATAGAAATCCCGGGATTCAAAAAGCCCTAAAAAATAGGCGGGATCCCGGGAACCCGGGATCCCGGGATCCCGGGATTGGAAGCCCTACTAGGGACTCGTGATAAAATGACTAACTTTTCGCACATGTATAAAAAAAATACTATTTTGTAAATTGCAATTGTTGTAATATTAATATGATGATTTCATTAATCTTATTATATATCTCCAGCCATATCCAGGAGCACATGGACGTACCGATAGACACCTCAAAGATGTCCGAACAAGAACTACAGTTCCATTACTTCAAAATGCATGACGCTGATAATAACAACAAGTTGGATGGATGCGAACTCATTAAGAGTCTCATACATTGGCACGGTAAGTCAAAACAGATATCTCATCTAGGGTTGCCATAAGTTGCTATAGGTCTTCAACTTTGTGCCCGACCGTCCCTGTGCGCATAGAGAAATGATACAAGAAGAGTGGCAGAGCCCATACTGTAGTGCGTGCTCCGAAACCCGGGTTAACACTAGATCGACATCTAGCGTCCAGTGGCTGAACCCCGATTACCCGACCGTTTAGCAGTTGCTACCGCTACTTGCAGCTAGATGGCGAGCCGAACGCAAAGCATATTTTATTGCTTAACAGTTTACAACTTACAACCCGAAGTCTCTGTGTAATAAGAGGATTTCAAAAAAGAGTTCTAGCTAGTAAATTGTTTAGAAATACACTTTGCGTTCGGCTCGCCATCTAGCTTCAAGTAGCGGAGCGACTGCTAAACGGTCGGGTAATCGGGGTTCAGCCACTGGGCGCTAGATGTCGATCTAGCTAGTGTTAACCCGGGTTTCGGAGCACGCACTACAGTATGGGCTCTGCCACTCTTCTCGTATCATTTCTCTGTGCTGTGCGGCAGACGTTGGGGGCGAGACGACAGCGGGGACGGCGAGGGTTGCGGGGAGACTAAACACGCGCGTAACACGAAACATACTGACCGTTGACAAAAATCAGCAATAAAAGCTGCGTATGACTCGCGCGCCTAGTTATAACATGTGACTCTATGATAGAATTAAAAAGAAAAAGGGACTCATACTACTACTACTCCAGCCTATTGGCGTCCCACTGCTGGGCACAGGCCTCCCCTCATCACGAGAGGGACTCATGATACTTGTTAATTATTTTCTGTCAAATCTAATTTAGTCAAACGAAAGGATGAAAGAGATGGGGAGGTTTGATGTCGTTTATAATGAGTCCCCGTTCCGTTGTACAGAGTTTCTCGGGCGTGCGCTTGTTTAAGCTGCGCTGTATGACGTCATCAATACCACGAGCTTCCCTGCCGCCCGACCGTCTGTTACCCCCCGGGAGGGTCGGGCACGACGTTTACAAGTTATTGTAGCCTATTAAAGCTTTGATGTCTGACTTAGAGTTCAGATTCCAGCTTTTTTAGTTTTTGGAGATGGCAACTCTACTCTCTATAGAATCGTTGAACGAACAAAATTTCTTTATGGAATATTCAACCACATGTCGAATGAGTTTCCAAACTTACAGAATCAAGTGTGAAATTTCAGCAAAATTTCACTTTATACATGGAACTTAGGGAAAGTTTCACTTCAGAAACTTCTTTGTGAAATTGAAGGGGTAGTTACTAATTGGATTTTTAAAGCATTTTGCATGAAACGAAACTTTTATGAAGCTCGTGGGCATCTTAAAAGGTTAAAGCTTTTTTGTTTTTTTGTTTGGCTTTCTGGGATTTATGGTTATGGAATTTTACTTGTATTTTCAAGTACTGGGTTCATTTTATTTGTTTTTTTCGTCCTGGGAATTTATCATGTTCAATATTTATTTAACCTTTTGACCACCACACCAATTATTTATTATTATTTACGCGCGCTACAACTTGAACTATAGTATACGCCAGTTACAATTTGAATTATAATATACGCCAGTTACAATTTGAATTACAATAATGCGCTAGTTACAATTTGAATTATAATATACGCTAGTTACAATTTGAATTACAATAATGCGCTAGTTACAATTTGAATTATAATATACGCTAGTTACAATTTGAATTATAATATACGCTAGTTACAATTTGAATTATAATGTACGCCAGTTACAATTTGAACTATACAGTATACGCGCGCTATAATTTGAACCACATATACGCGTGCTAAAATTTATTACAATTTGTACCAGAGGGGCTTACTTTTCTCTGAAGCTTACTGTACTATATGTGGTGCTCAAAAGGTTAAGTAATAGATACACATAGTCTAAGCACCCGGGCTATTTTGTGTACATTTGTGTATGTCCTGTTGTTTGTCCGTCACAGAGCAAGGCCACAAGCAGCCCCAGCAGCAAGGGAGCCCACCAGTGGGCGAAAAGATCTTCGGGGATGACGAACTAGTTAACTTAATAGACCCTATATTAAACATGGATGATCATAACAAAGACGGTTACATAGATTACCCTGAATTCGTAAGAGCACAGCAGAAGAGTCAAAATAAGGAAGGACAGTAAATAATTAAAATAAATACGAAGGGTCAATTTTTAATCCGATTTCAACAGTAAAGGGTGCTTGCGATTCGCTTCAATAGATGGCGCCACAGGTTGCGGCTAAATATCTGTCGTTTGTTTAAGTAATGTAAAGTCTCTTAAAGTCTCTTAGTCACGATTCCTATATCCACAATACTCATCGTTTTGGCTACGGGTGGTTAGTATTTGATAGATTCACTATCGTATATTACATGAAATGTAAAATTTTAACCAACCGTAGCCAAAACGAGGTGTTTTGTGGATATAGAAACACGGTAGTCCTCAAGGTTGGCAACACATTCGTGATCTTGTGTTTCCTTATTTCCATAGGCCAGAGTGCTTCTTTTTCAACCAATTCTATAAAAAAAAATACACGTCATAATTCCCACTAAGTTTTGACTTTTGACAATCAATACTTTAATATTGTAAATGCCAAAGTAACTCTGTCTGTCTGTTGACCTCTTCACGCCGCACGCCTTCTTTTAAACGATTAAGATTAAATTTGGCATGGAGGTAGTTGGAGTGCCGGGAAAAGACATGGGCTACTTTTTATCCCGGAAAAATGCATAGTTCCCACGGGAACGCGACAACCGAATTAAAGGCAGGCGAAATCGCGGACATAAGCTAGTGTGA
This sequence comes from Aethes cnicana, assembly GCA_963971205.1. Lineage (NCBI taxonomy): Eukaryota > Metazoa > Arthropoda > Insecta > Lepidoptera > Tortricidae > Aethes > Aethes cnicana. Next base: position 2,939,091 of record OZ020299.1, read on the forward strand.
TATAACTTATTATGACTAAAGTCTTGAACACTAATCGTGATTGTCGAGATTCCCGATGGCAAATATTATTTGGCAAAGGTCTAAACACTTGCAAGTTTTTAAGGATCATACGCGTATACATATTTTTTATTTTGACTGTACATAGTTTGACAGATATTTTTACCGCGTAGCTTATGCGCCATCTAGTGAAAGTTTCCGAAAACCTCTCGCAAACTCAAAAATAGACTGACTTTTATATCGAACCTTTATGGTTAGTTTTCGCCTGAGAATTATCTCATATGGATTTATAATTGAAATACTTAGGTTGTGCGTCAGCATTACATATATTTGGATCTTTTAGACTATATTGCGAACAAAATTATGTGGAAAAATTCTCAAAAACACTTTCATACAATTAATAGCACTCATGTTTCAACTTTCATTTTAGCATTTATTCAACATTCATACTTCCGGGCCGAAGCTAGCATTACTACAAAAATTCTTTTACAAAAAATTCAATACAAATACATATTATAATAATTACTTAGTCCATATCAAATGTTAAGAGAAATGTTGACATTTTCATATAATTTCTATGGGGGAGGCTAAATTATGTTTTCGCCAGCTATTGTGAGATTAAACATACATTGCTTCAATAGTACATTACAGACCTAGGGTGGTGAATTCGTAAATGTCCGAGATCGTAGGTTTCTGTGGCCCGAACCGAAGGTGAGGGCCATAAATATGCGAACTGGGGCTTTACGAATTACCGCCCGTGGTTTGTCAAAAGTTTTACGTCTTGCCTTGGCCAAGAAGTGAGATTTTTTCTCCGCGTAGCGGGCAGAAAATCCCACTTTACGGCCAAGGGTGATGTAAAAGTATTAGAATCACTAGTTTTTGTCGGTTAATAGGAATTAACTCCCCCCATATTACCTCGTCAGGACGGTAATCTCGAAAAATCTGCCATACAAAAAATTACATATATATGACCTATGTCTTAACATTTTGATATATCCAATGCTAACTGCACTAATTCCAAATATTATTAAGAACTCGAATTTCTGTTTACTCAAATTTTATACTTTAGTTTTACCAACAAACACTTAAGATTTACTGTTTTTACTAGGCATATTTTTAATTGCACCTACCTACGAAAACGGCGGTAAAATAGATTAAAAAGAATTGGTTGTTGTTTTGTATATTTTTGTTAATTTTAGGGTGCTATCTTTCTTAATTAGGGAACTTGAAATCTTCTATAAAAAATCTCTTTAAAATTACTTTTTAATTTGCCATAGAGGAAAAATATCTATGATTTAAACATAAAGTGCCTATTTCTAAAGTAGGTACCTGTGTTCTATTTTACTGCAATCTGCAATCTTATTTTACTCTATGTATGTTTGTCTCTCTCTTCTTAAAACAAAAGAAAGAATGGCAGAGAACAATTCCTTTTTTTTGTAAGGCGTTATTCCATAAGCAACTTCGTTTCTTTCCATACTCAATTGTTACTGACATTATTTTTTTACCAATGAAATTACGTTTACGAAGAGTAAAGTATTTTTTTATAACTATCATCATTTATTATATCCTCTATTGATACGTCCAGAAATTGAACGGTTGTTATGATTTTCTTGTAAATTGACAACATTTAATTTTTTTAAGAGGGTTTACTCCGAAAGTTGACAACGTCGCAAATAGCTGTCAAATATTTTGCTGTTTTCATTAATTTCTGAATATTACTGAACGAAAACATGAATTATCGCTCTATGGTTGAATAAAACATTAAGTATGGTTTGCAACAGTTATCATAGGAACACGAAATTTTTAGGATTATGGAAGTATCTTTTGAAAACTTTCCATCGCATTTTCCATGCATTTTAATGTAATCTTATCATTTGAATGCCTAACCAACAAATATAAAACGAGACGCGTCATTCAACCATAGAATGATATCATCCTTTTTAATTCAGCAATATTGAGAAATTAATACAGCGAAACATTTGACAGCTATATGCGACGTTGCCAACTTTCGGGATAAACCCTCTTAAGTAATTAATGGACGTATCAACACATTTTTTTATTTACACTGACTCTGCTGTGAAAATATTTTGTGCCAATCGTGTATTATGTCTATATTGAGTTTAGGCACTTGGTTATAAATAAATAATTTCACATAAATCTTCCATTAACAACAGTATGTCAAGAATCTCTACTCATGAATTCTTGTATAGAATAGAAACAGTGAATATGTAATGTATTTAGGAGTGGGTCTATTCGAAATGGTACATAGGAATTTGGCCCATATACCTGAATAAGAGTACCTTTTTCTGCCTATATGTTGTAATGTTAAATTGGGAGATAGTAGTATCACTGATAGGATGGTGCAACACTATATCGCTAAATAGGTAGAAAGTGTATTTTTATAGGCATCTTTTGGGTAAGCGTGTTCCACCTTAGACCATATCATTACTTTCCATCAGGTGTGATTAGGGTCAAACGCAAGCCCATTCGTAATTTGAAAACAACTAGCTTCTGCCCGCGACTTCGCCCGCGTGGAATTCGGTTGTCGCGTTCCCGCGGGAACTATGCGTTTTTCCGGGACAAAGAGTAGCCTATGTGCTATGTCCTTTCCCGGGACTCTATCTCCATACCAAATTTCATCCAAATCGGTCCAGCGGTTGAAGCGTGAAGAGATAACTGACAGACAGACAGACAGAGTTACTTTCGCATTTAAAATATTAGTATGGATATGGACGCTCCATTTCTCTATGTACCGTTTCGAATAGAACCCCTGCTATTTTTGATACAATTGAAGCTACATTTTATAGAAAACGTGACAAAATGCAAAAACTCCGTGGCACTCGTTTACTTTTCAGAACGTTATCACGTTAGATTTGTATAATACGTTATACAGGGTCAACCAAAACGTTATGATTATATTTCACCCATATCATGCGAAAGTAGGTCGCGATGGTGTTAGCATTGCATACTTTTGTTACCAACTCGAAATAAATGCATCTAAAAATTGGTTGTTTGTAAAGTCGGTTTAAGGACGATAATTTTATACGTGATAACGTCACGTAACGCTACAACGCTACTTGCGTCATGTTTTTACGTGGGTGCAGCCGGCGTTCATCAATTTATAAGACTTTATCACGTCAAAAACACGCTAGCATTTCTGACGCGTGTAGCCAGCCTTAAGGGCTTAAGCTTCTAAAGCTTCCACCAGAAGACGTGACCTACAAGATAGCGTACACCGTAACGATATCCTGGATCTGATTATGCAAATAGATAGTACCCATATAGTACCTACGGAATATCTAGGTTAAAAAAATAGTACCCTTAAACTTTTCGAAATATAAGGCCTGTTCACGGTGTCCGCTACCGAGCGTCGAGCTGGCGTACACCGCGTGGATCTCTGGAACGGTTCTCGGGAATGATTTATAGCTCAAAAAATAGTACCCAAATAGTACACACCGCCGATTAAATTTCATCGTTCTATCTATGATAGAAGCTGAGATAATCAACCACTTAACTTTTTGCGAACTTGAGTGAATACTGTGCGAGTTTCCGTAGTAACGCTGCCAAATTTCGTACACCGTTAAATGTTGGCATATCTCGGCTTCTATTATAGATGGAGTGGTGAAATTTTACGGTCGTAGGGTACTATTTGGGTACTATTTATTTGCATAATCAGATCCTGGATATCGTTACGGTGTACGCTATCTTGACGGTCTCCAGAAGACTGTCACAAAATGTTGTTTTGCAAATGTCTTGTCTCTTACCTTTTTTCTGTGGGTTGTGTATGTTTATGTTTAACTGTACCTACGATGCTATAAGCGACTTCAAATAAGACATTAAATGAATAGAAAATTTAGTTTCTTGTTTATTTTAAACTAACTGCCCCGGCTTTACTAATGAATACCTACAAAAGACCCAAATTTGTAAATTTTCCTTTACAATTTTCTTGCATCATCTCACTAGCCGATACAACATGCACTGTTGGACATCGCAATGACTCGGTTGCGGGAAAACGGTGGATGGAAGTGGCACAGGACCGGTCTGAGTGACGAGCCTTGGGGGAGGAGTATCAACCTCACAAACTTATCAAAATATTTCGTTCGACGCCAAGGGAAAGACTCTTCCTTTTTCCTGTACCCTTAAAATAGGTGCCCGCTGCTGATGAGCTCACAACATTTTTAATCAATTTCTTTTTATTTCTATAGAACAAGAAGATTGGCAGAGTCTATACTATAGCGCGTGCTCCGAAACCCGGGTTAACACTAGACCGACATCTAGCGTCCAGTGGCTGAACCCCGATTACCCGACCGTTTAGCAGTTGCTACCGCTACTTGAAGCTAGATGGCAAGCTGAACGCAAAGCATATTTTACTACTTTACAGTTTACAACTTACAACCCTCTGTATAATAAGAGGATTTCAAAAAAGAGTTCTAATTATAATATTTGTAAATTGTTTAGAAATACGCTTTGCGTTCGGCTCGCCATCTAGCTTCAAGTAGCGGAGCAACTGCTAAACGGTCGGGTAATCGGGGCTCAGCCACTGGATGCTAGATGTCGATAATGTCAACCCGGGTTTCGGGGCACGCACTACAGTATGGGCTCTGCCACTATTTTTGTATCATTTCTCCATGTCTATAGGTACCTACCTAGATAAATGGATGTTTTTAATGTTCAAGTAACTTTGACCTCTTTGTAAGACAAGCTAGCTTCATCATAATAATCAGCGTGTGTTCTGGCGGGTTCTGGTGATTGCTACGGGTTTTTGGTTGCGAGGGTGATGGCTATGGGAGCTCGTAAGTATTGCCTACTGTGAACGTTTTGGTAAGGTATGGTATTAGAAAAACAAAATCGTCCGCTACGCCATTTGCAATTTGAATCAATTCGTGCAAAATACCTATACTTTAACTAGCTTTTGCCCGCGACTTTACATACATACAATATAACACGATACAAAGAGAGCGCTTGACGCTATTCGCTGCAGGATGGCGCTTATTCGAAGTGTCAGCACTCGATTCTAGATGGCGCAGACATTAATAACAATTTCATTCATCACACCAACCCCCGTAGAAACCGGGCAAATAATTGATTTAAAAAAAAGACGACTTTTTTTTATTTGTGGAAAGACAACGTTATTTGAGACACAACGTTGTATTTTAAACTTTTTGTGTGTGTTGCCAGTGCAAAAACCCCTACATGAATATAGGGTAAGTGCTGATTTGCCTTATTCCGTTTTATTTGAGCTTTTATTTTGATTTTGTGTAAGATATGTAAATACTTTGAACGACACCTATATTTTTTTAAATAAGTAGTCCTCTTAATTTGTTAGTAGCTTGGTTTTAGTTCTGCTATTAGACACGAAGGACGTTTTTGGAAACTGATATCCTACTACTCGACACTAGATGTCTCTAGTATATTCTTAAAAGATTTTATAATCGATTAATGTTTCTTTTTTAATTTTATCATATATTTTTGAGCACAAACTTTGCAAATTATGTTAGAATCAGAATATAACCTTTATTTTCAGGGCAAGTCGATAAGAACCACGCCACATATACTGACAAACAGCTCGAAGATGTGTTGGAACACGCTTTCAAACACACAGACATAAATAGGGACGGTTACATAGACTATTTGGAATACAGAGTCAGCAACTACAAGGCTAAGAAGGCGCAGGGAGCTGAGTAATTCACCATGGGCACGAATATTTAATAGTACTACATACAGAATGGCCACGGAATCACCCGCCTGAATCTAGCCGGCGCGCAACTCGCCTTACCGTTATTGTTTCATACGGAGATGGAGAGTGAATCATTGGCCCGCGTAGTGGTACACACACATTTACTAGTGTACAGACGTCCTCGCACGCAAACAATGACCCTTCATTCGAATTGTGTTCGAAATCGTGCTTTTAAAGGCCGTGTCCGCCGTGTGCCACGGTCCTGTTTTATAATGCTAAAAGAAGAAACGAGGAAATTATACATAGCCTGCCAATCTAATTACACTTATGCGGCGTACGGAGTATGGAATGTGTCTTGGTAAGGAGCGCAATCTTATATGGCGAAACAGTTGAAAACGTGTCCAGCGGATTTGATAAGGTACAAAACAAAACACACTCTCCTCACAACCGTTTTCGCTGCGTTTTCGCCTCAGCAGCGCCATCTGAAGGCGCTACTGCAGACTATCCGCCTAGGTGGCTTGACTGGAGTGGCGACCGCAGCGCCCCCAACCTACCCGATTTGGTGTCCACTTTTGGAACTATAAAGATTGCGCTCCTTTACTTCAACCCTCCATACTGCGGCGTATCGGAAAAAAATAGCACTGTCCAGGTTTTCAGATCTGTATGATAATTTGAAGCGCCCCATGGATATTGCTCATGGGAGTTCAAAATTTCTTACAGGTTATAGCACGACACAACTTAGGAGGCGCGCAGCGAAGCACTTAAGCCATTGAGCCAGAGTATATTATTGCTTAACCCGCGCGCCTTCTAAGTTGTGTTTTGCTATACTTACGCCCGGTTCCTATATCCAAACAACGCCTCGTTTTGCCTACGGACGGTTAAAATTTGACAGATTCTCTATGGAACAAATGTCAAAAATCAACCGTCCGTAGGCAAAACGAGGCGTTTCGTGGATATAGGAACCGGGCCTTAGACAGTGACATCTATTATCGCATTTAATACTTATTTCGGGCGTACGCTGATTTGCTTGAAGGTTGTCACTCTAGGTTTACCTTACTTCTTCTATGCTAAAAGTTACAAATTACAAACGGAAAGTCTATAACTCAATGTGTTAGAAGGAGACTTCCGCTTGTAACTTGTAGCTTGTGTGATTATAAAACAGACACCAGAAGGCCATTTGTAATGAATATTGAATTATATTATACCTAACTCCTAATAGATATACCTATGATTTATTCAATAAAGAAGTTAGTTCGTCATGTTGTTTTATTATTTTAAACTTCTGTGGCTGTCTTATCTAGGTATAGTAGTAATACTATCGTTTATCTTTTCAAAATGTGAAGCAATTTCCCCTATATCCATATTTAATATTATAAATGCGAAAGTAACTCTGCGTGATATAATCAGAAATGAGGATATCCGCAGTAGAACTAGGGTCACCGACATAGCCCGAAGAATTGCGAGCCTTAAGTGGCAGTGGGCGGGGCACATTGCTCGCAGGACTGATGGCCGATGGGGCCGGAAAGTTCTCGAGTGGCGTCCGCGAACTGGGAGACGAGCTGTCGGCAGGCCTCTAACAAGATGGAGCGACGACCTCGTGAAGGTCGCGGGAAACCGGTGGAAGCAAGTAGCACAGGACCGGTCTGAGTGGCGAGCCTTGGGGGAGGCCTATGTCCAGCAGTGGACGTCTTTCGGCTGAAATGATGATGATGATGATGAAAGTAACTCTGTCTGTCTGTTACCTCTTCACGCTTCAACCACTGGACCGATTTGGATGAAATTTCGCATGGAGATAGATGGGGTCCCGGGAAAGGACATAGGCTATATCCTGAGAAAACGCATAAATCCCGCGGAAACGCCATTTCTGAATTCCACGCGGACGAAGTCGCGGGCAGGAGTAAATATTATCCAGTGTTGTAGATTACGAACTTTCAGTGAAGCAAGATAAGTCAAAATGAAAATTTTAATAATTTACTGGGTACCAGGGCCTATATTCGAAGTCTTAAATAGGGATCTCCCGTTCCCTATCTATAGGATATCTAGCTGCTTTAAGTTCATGCGACGCGTGAGCGATCCTGTAGGGAACAGGGAGATCTATTTTAAGACTTAGAATGCAGCCCCTGGACCATCCATCCGGTCCTACCGTCCCTACATTCTAGCTTTACCTTTACCTACCTTTATTCCATGCTACTTGGTTCTTTCAGGCACCGATGGTGTGAAAATAGAGAGTGCATCAGTCTACAAGGACGATGATCTGCAGCAAATAGTAGAAGGCGCCTTGGGCCAAGCTGACAAAGACGATGACGGCTACATAAGCTACGCGGAGTTCAAATCCGTGACTACACCGTAGCTTTAAAATAAAATATAGGTACATAAGGTATAGGGGCTCTATGCGAATTCTTAATAGGGATCTCCCTTTTCCCTATAGGATCGCTCACGGTTCAAGTTGAACTTTAAATCTAGCTGCTTAAAGTTCACGCGACGCGTGAGCGATCCTATAGGGAAAAGCGAGATCCCTTATCTAAAGTCTTCAAATATAGGCCCAGGAAATAGTAAACGGGAGAGCTGATATGACAATAAATCTATAAAACCATTATAATCTATACTATACTACACACGGTGGGTCAGAAAATATGGCAAATAATTAACCCACAGTATCGGCTATCGATTCTAAGTATATTGTATAGGTCTTTAATTTTTTTGAGTTGGTAAAAAAAAAATTGTATATGGGATTGGTTGTGTGAGCGACGCCTGAATCCTATACAATTTTTTTTTACCAACTCAAAAAAAATCAAGGACCTATACAATATACTTAGAATCGATAGCCGATACTGTGGGTTAATTATTTGCCATATTTCTGACCCACCATGTATACTATCCATACTAATATTATAAATGCGAAACTAACTCTGTCTGTCTGTCTTCACGCTCAAACCTCAGATTTATTTCTATGAATTTGACGTGGGTTAAGAGTCTAACCCGAGGTTAGCGGCTTGGTGTAAATGGGGCTAACGCGGCTAAACTAAACGGCTGGACTGATTTGAATGGAATTTGGTATGGAGATAGTTGGATCCCCGGTAAAGGACATGGGCTACTTTTTATCCCGGAAAAACGCATAGTTCCTGCGGGAACGCGAATAATCGAATTCCACGCGGGCGAAGTCGCCGAGAAGCAAGTCTAAAAATATATCTTGGGACATTTCACACAAATTGAACTAGCCCCAAACTAAGCAAAGCTTGTACTATGGGTGCTAGACAACGATATAAATACTTATATAAAGAAATACATACGTATATAAATACTAAACATCCATGACTCGAGTACAACATTTGTGCTCATCACACAAAGTTTGCCCCGAGCGGGACTCGAACCCGCGACAGTCGGAACAGTGGACAGGGTCACTACCAACCGAGCCAAACTTGTCATCAAATGAAGTATGAAGAAAAGAGACTGTTATCGCATTCACTGCCACCGACGCATATATGCGTTTTGCTGACTTTCCCGCAGTGCCTTGAACGCACATGTGCGTTGCAATGTTCCCTTAATGACAGATGTGGCATCTGGCGAAAGTTCGTAAAACAGAAGTGGCAGTGAATGCGTTATATGTATTTTTACCCGACTGCGCTAGAATGAGGGTTATGTTTTTCGAGTGTATGTGTGTAAGTATGTATGTATGTATATTTCTTTGGCACGCTCTGTAGCCTAAATGGCTTGATGGATTTTAGCATGCGAGGTGTCATTCGTCTTAATTGTGAGAGTGACACTGGGTAAGTGGGTATATTAAAATTACAAAAAACAAAATGGCTGACTTTTGGAGGCATTTTAAACGTTTCCAAAAAAATTTTTTTTGTCAAAGCCTATCGAGTGGTGTATCAAAATAAAGGGTTTAACGAACGGATTACAAAAATATAACGTGACATCAAAAATTTGTTTGCAGTCGGGTATATATTTTTTCAAAAATCGAGTTATTTTCATCAAATTACCCCACTAACCGTCAGATAGCAATGCTCGCACTGTTGTGTTCCGGTAGGGGGTTAAGGCAGCCGGTGAAATTTCGGGCACAGAGGCATTCCATCTTAGGCCTCAGGGTAGGCAACGCATTCGAGATCTTATGGTTTCTTAATATAGGATTTCGGTGTCCATGGGCCGCAGTGACCACTTACCATCAATCAGGCGGACTGTGCGCTCGTTTGCCTATACCATTGGTATAAAAAAATGTGAGAGTTTCGCACGAGCACGAGGTACAGTCAGCAGCAGAAGTAGATAAGCTGTCCAGGTGTTCAAAATGACCTACACACGACCTTATTCTTAAGACGTTAAGGGCGTGTGCAGGTCATTTTGAACACCTGGACAGCTTATCTACTTCTGCTGCTGACTGTACAATACTCAGTAGGTATGTACTTATCAGTTAAAGCTCCTGAATATAGAAAACACATTTTTTTTACATATATTATTTAATGCAAACTGATTTCCATAAGAAACAATATCAATTTTAATAAACATTCGTAGCTTATACATTAGCCTGCCTAATGTATAAGCTTATATGTGCATAAAAAATCACTTCAAAAAAAAAGAATTCCTATACAAAGAAAAGTCTAATTAATTATCATTGTAAGTACAAATATAGCATTATGTTTTAATAGTACATTACAGACCTAGGGTGGTGAATTCATAAATGTCCCAGATCGCAGGTTTCTGTGGCCCGAACCGAAGGTGAGGGCCATAAATATGCGATCTGGGGCTTTACGAATTACCGCCCGTGGTTTGTCAAAAGTTTTACGTCTTGCCTTGGCCAGAAAGTGAGATTTCCTCTTCGCGTAGCGGGCAGAAAATCACACTTTACGGCCATGGGTGACGTAAAATACTAAAATCTTAAAGTTATAAGTAATTAAATTGTTACACATTCTTAGATCAAGTAAGTGCGAAATTAATATAATAATTGATATGAAGCCACACTCACCCATTTTAATTGTTTAAAGATAAGCAACAGCGTATCATAATAAAAATAACCTCTAAATTAAAAAAAAAAATTATAACAAACATCACTAACCTACTTACTCGTATGTACAAAATTTTAACATAAAAAAGTTCATAAAAAAAGTGAAAGTTGGTGTAATTAGTTAAAGTATAATAATAATAAGTAGATACAATAGAAAAAAGTGAAGTAAACCTAGAAGGAATTATTAATATTATTACACTATCACTAACAATTAATTTAAAATTATTCAAAATAAACTACCGTATTGCTTATAAGTATTTTGTACAATCAATATCATGCTATACTTAGTACCTAATCTTTTTTTTATGCAAATTATATTATCGTAAATAATCTTAATAAAAATAATCCAGCATAAGCCAGATCTAATCAACTTTCATCTTTCATACTTCTAATACGATAGATATAAAGATATGGAAGAAGATATAGATTAGATAAAAAGGCCTTCTGCTCGAGTTTGTTGCGGCGCTTCTTCTCAAGCAGGAAACGCTGGTGAATTGTTTTTCTGACTTGCAAAAGTGCCACTATGTGGCCAATTTGCTGAATTAATGATTGAATTTTGAATAGTTGATTAAATAACTCTGTCTGTAAGTATACTACCTATTTTATTACAATCGACTGAACTGATGAAATAATGGGGAGTGTTTGTTTATCTTTACACAATCTTTACAAATTGCGAAAGTACCTAATCTCTGTTTTTGTTTCTGAACCGATTATGGTTTCAGTTGGTTTTATAGTTTCAGTCCCTAAGACCAAGGATATTTATCTGTGAAAGCTGCTTTTAAAATTATATAAATGTTAGTTAAAGGGCTGATTTTTCAATCGTCAGATTAAGAATGTATTCGTCGAATAAACCGTACAAAATTAGAATTTGTTCCGGAATAAACTCGAATTTTGTATGGACTATCGGAAAAATATTTTTTATCTGACAAATGAAAGATCAGCACTAATAACACAAAAATTACTTTCTCGAGGGTTAGTAAGGTATATAATAAGTGCACTCTTAAATTATCAAAAAAAGAAATCACTTTAAACTAAAACAGATCACTTGTATTGTACTTTTTGGTGATACCTAACTTGCGACGTTGGATTCTGTCGTGTGTGACCGCCACCTAACATTCCGTATTTAAGAGGGTTTACTCCCAGCTGGCAACATCGCAAATAGCTGTCAAATATTTCGGTTTTTTCATTAATTTATGAATATTACTGAATGAACATATGAATTGTCGCTCTATGGTTGAATAAAACATTAAGTATGGATTGCAACAATTATCCTAGGAACATGAAATTTTTAGGATTATGGAAGTACTATCTTTTGAAAACTTTCCATCGCATTTTCCATGCATTTATTTAATGTAATCATATCATTTGAATGCCTAACCAACAAATATAAAACGAGACGCGTCATTCAACCATAGAATGACAACTTCTTTTTTAATTCAGTAATATTGAGAAGTTAATGAAAACAGCGAAACATTTGACAGCTATATGCGACGTTGCCAACATTCAAGATAAACCCTCTTAAATCAACACCGCAATCTATCTATAAACACATGAACTAACCAAGTTCAAACACTCAAGTATAGATGGCGCTGTCACCACTCCAGAGGGTTGTGCGTCGCGTGTTTGAACGATACACTGCGTTCGCTATAGAACTGGGAGAACCACACTCGAAAGGCTCTGATGCTTTTGTCTGTCCGTGCGTATGCTGGAGAACTTACGTAGCGCTTGTGGTTCCATATAGCCATGTCACGCTCGAACTGGAAATTGGAGAAAATTGATTACTTACACAGCGAATGAAATAGTAGATTGTGTGACTAGGGAGCAAAATGGTATATTTTACCGCGGGTGACGGATTGAATCCAGAGCCGCGAAAGATTCCAGAATAGAATCCCGAGCGGAAGCGAGATCGAGAGATATCTTGAGCTAGCGAGGGATTCAAGGTATGTCACCCAAGGTTTAGATAATTTTGCTATCGTGTTGCACACTCTGCTTTTCACTCCTCCTATGAGAAAACCAGTAGCAGCAGGAAACAAAATCGTACTTTTCACCCTAGCGAGCAAAATCATACTTTGCTCCCTTTTGCGGGGTAGAAATGAAGAGGGAGCAAAATCATTTTTTACTCCCTCTAAACGGGGAACAAAGTACTCCTTTTCGAATAGGAGAAGTGAAAAGAAAAATAACATCGCCATATGCTTGCGTGTCTAGACATATTTATTCTATGGTAGAGTAAAAAAAACAACAGATTGCACTCCGGGAGTGCCGGCAGAAGTGAAAACTTGCACAGGCATACATTTTCGCCGCGCGGTAGAAAGAGAGGGGGATACTTCCTCTCCTACGCCGCGCCGGCGGTCTACTGGCTTCAATGACATTGTAACAGTTCTTCGATCAGGTCACGTGTCCGTCTTACGGTCACATGATCTGTCGCGACTTTAACATTTTTTCCCCATCACAAAAAGTGCACAGCGCCGCTAAAGGAGTTTTCCTTCCAAAAGAGGGACTTATGATACTTGACAGCTCTTTCAGTCAAATCGAACTTAGTCAAACGATAGGCTGAAAGAGATGGGGAGAGTTAGATGTCATTTATGAGGAGTCCCTACGCCACCGTTCCATTGTGCAGAGTTTCGCGGGCGTGCGCTGGTCAAGCTGTGCTGTATGACGTCATCAATATCACGTGCTCCCCTGGCGCCCGACCGTTTCTTACCCCCAGGGAGGGTCGGGCACAAAGTTGACAAGTGAATAAATGTCGTGTACTTTAAATGCTAGTTTCCTCACTATATTTTCCTTCACCGAAAAGCTCATGGCAAATTCGCACGTAAACTTAGAGGTGCGAACCGGAATCGAACCCCCGACCCTCGGCATGAGAGGCGGTAGGTCGAACCACTAGGGCCAGGGCCTTTTTTTGGTGAAGGAAAGCATCGTGAGGAAACCTGCACGCATCTGTGAGGTAATTCAAAGATGTGTGTGAAGTCCCCAATCCGCACTGGGCCCACGTGGGGACTATATAGCCCAAACCCTCTCATGATGAGGGGAGGCCTGTGCCCAGCAGTGGGACGCAAATAGGCTGTAGTAGTAGAATAAATGTCATCATCATCATCATCATTTCAGCCGAAAGACGTCCGCTGCTGGACATAGGCCTCCCCCAAGGCTCGCCACTCAGACCGGCCCTGTGCTACTTGCTTCCACCGGTTTCTCGCGACCTTCACGAGGTCGTCGCTCCATCTTGTTGGAGGCCTACCGACAGCTCGTCTCCCGGTTCGCGGACGCCACTCGAGAACTTTCCGGCCCCATCGGCCATCAGTCCTGCGAGCAATGTGCCCCGCCCACTGCCACTTAAGGCTCGCAATTCTTCGGGCTATGTCGGTGACCCTAGTAAAGAATAGAGTCTAGTGAGAATAAAATGTCGTGTACTTTAAATGCTAGTCGGTGATGGAGAGACTGAACGACTGAAGAGTAAGGAAGCAGTGTCACATGCCGATCGGAAAATTAGTCAAACGGAAAGACGTGGTCTGTGGCTACTCCAGTAGAAAATAGGCGTGATTGTATGATGGTATACTTACCATGTATACCGGGAGACGAGCTGTCGGTAGGCCTCCAACAAGATGGAGCGACGACCTCGTGAGGGTCGCGAGAAACCGGTGGAAGTAAGCTGCACAGGACCGGTCTAAGTGGCGAGCCTTGGGGGAGGCCTATGTCCAGCAGTGGACGTCTTTCGGCTGAAATGATGGTGATGATACTTACCATCTTGCTCTCCGCATGGACCAGCAAGGCTACCGCCGGTGCGTTGTACCAAGGGGAGTACAGCCGATGTACCACGCGCTGCTGCAGGGGGGTGAGGGGGGTGACAGACTGGGAGATCAGCGCGGGGCCTAAGGCGGTGGACAGGCGGAGACGCACGTGGCCTGGACCGATCTGAAACAGTAGCTCATGTAGAGATCTTCTACTATCTAAAGTCCCGCGTCTTCACATTTCAAAACTCTTCAATGTATTTAAAAAGCACCACCAACACTCTCAACACATGTGTGCGTGCTGAGACAGCCAGCCATCAACTATGCGTTGAGAGTGTTGGTGGTGCTTTTTAAATAATAATAATAAAATTGAAGCGTTTTGAAATGTAAAGGCGCGGGACTTTAGATCTAAGTACCTAAGTATTTTCATTGTTACAGTTTGAAATATTCATAAAAATTACAAAATAAAAATGTAATAAACTAACAAATAATTAAGTAATATTCATACTCGCTTTCATTAAAACAAAATAAATAAATAAACCGGTCAAGAAGCGAGTTAAACTCGCGTGGAGAGGGTTCCGACCCTTGATTATTTTCAATGACTGATAAGCTCTTTTATATGATAGATTTCAATTACCACGGGCTTCTTAATAATTTTCCTGTAATCTATAGGTGAAAACCTATCCTCCGTATTTTTTCCAAAATTTTAGGACCAATAATTCGGAGATAAGGGTTGGGGGGATTTTTTGCCTATTTTCTTAAATAATTCGAAAAGTATTGACCAAAAAGGAAACAAAAAAAATTGAGATCCTCATAAGAAGTACTTTCATTTAATATGTTACATGATATAGTTTGAAAAACTTCATTAATATTTTTTTAAATATAGCCCTTTAAAAATAGGGTCTATGTTTAAAATTCATTTATTTTCGTTATACGTCCGTCTTTGGGTCACAAACTTACATATACGTACCAAATTTCAACTTAATCGGTCCAGTAGTTTCGGAGAAAACCGACTGTGACAGACGGACGGACAGACACACGAGTGATCCTATAAGGGTTTCTTTTTTACCTCTTGAGGTTCGGAACCCTAACAATAACAAAAATATGAAAAATCTTACGTAGGTACTACTTCTTTAATCTAACTGTAGGCCAACACTACAAGGCATGGTACCCAAAATGCTGGCAGCATTGCCACGTTGAATGGCAATGATCAATGTCTGTGAGAGATAGAGGCCAGCGTTTTGGTTACCAGAGGCCTTTATTTTGTGCTCAGTGTCGCTTATAGTCCGCCCGACTTGATGACTTCTTTTAATTTTCAAGTTTCAGACGCGACTTCTTCTACAGACTTTATTATTAGTATATAGATTTTACATAGACACGAGTGTGCTGAAACGAAGGGCGAGTTTCATAAGTTTCATAACACACGAGTGTTTTAAGGCCCATATTGCAGTTCAGTTGCATCCACAACTTTTTCTACACTCATTGTACGGGTTCCTATATCCAAAAAAACCGGCCAAGTGCGTGTCGGGCCACGCGCAAATTATAGGGTTCCGAAGTTGAGGATGCCCACAGTACCTTTCTAAGACTTATTAGCATCTAGCTAGCCTGTGGTATGACGTGCCCGCCCGACGCCCCTGCCGCTCGAGAAAAATCATCATTATAAGTTGGTCGACTATTACTCGTAAGTTTGTACAGCTCTGATAGTTTTCCTTTCAACTACGTTATATATGCCACAACCGTGATTTTTTTCAGCCATCCAAATACCACCATTTAACTGGCAGGGGGGGGGGGACACGTGACTCTAACAAAAAATAGCACTTTAAAGCTTAATATTTCACAAACGCATCATTTAATCAAAAAATGGTTTTAACAAACCCACAATATTTTTTTAAGACCTATTCAACGATATGCCGCACCATGGGGTACGCAAGAAAAAAAATTACATCCCCACTTTACGAGTAGGGGAGGTACCCTATAAAAATATATATTTCAAAATTTTATTGTACCACTTTGTCAGCGTAACTAATATGCATATTCATGCCAAATTACAGCTCTCTAGACCTAAGCATCTCCGAGCAATAGTGCGGACAGACGGACGGACATGGCGAAACTATAAGGGTTCCTTGTGGACTTCGGAACCCTAAAAACACACAAACCGTCCCGTTTTGGCTACGCTATGGTTAAAATTTGACATTTGCGCCGTCCACAGAGAATCTGTTAAAACTATAACAATCCATACCCAAAACAGGATAGGAAAATTGTAGATCCAAATGCACTAAAAATAGCTGATAGCTGTACAGTTGCGGTGTGGCTTGCTGCACTAAAACTAAAGGCTTTACAAAAGCATTTCGATATGCCACTATCCAACCGTTATACAGTGTAAAGCATCATAGTGGTATTGAAATGCCAATATAAAGCGTCGAGATGCTCGGTGAACTTAGGTATATAAGAGTTTATACGGACCTTAAGTTCTACATGAGTGTACTATTGTTTTGTTATAATGCTTACTGCCTTGTTACTTGGGCCGGCCTTAAATGGTTTGTTGCCTCTGAATGGCGTGAAAAATGCGAAGTTTACAACACACAACAACAGATGCCGCTACCTGATCAGCAGTGACCTCCATCTGGAACAGCTCCAGCTTGCCGAGCCTGTACCGGTGATGCAGATCCATCCTGGCCTGGTGACCTTCGCCCCTGGCCCACTCCGCCGTCCAGGAGTGTTGACCTGGATGATGAAAAGCTGGAGTTTAACTAGCTTCATCCCGCGACTTCGCAAGCGTGGAATTCGGTTATGGCGCTTCCGCGGAAACTTTTTTTAGTAAACTTAGCCATAAATTGTAATAGAAAGTATTGTATCTACTTTTTTCGTTTTTGTAACATCAAGTTGTTGTAAGGGGGGGAGCGCTGCTTTTCCTAAAGCTCAGGTTTAACTTCTTAGTTTTTATTTATTTATTATAAGCAAGCATTGACCACGAAACCACGATATCACCTAATGGTAAGTAAGTGACGATGTAGTCGAAGGTGAAACATGCTTACTTATTATATAATACCTGTTCACTCTCGAGTTGATAATATCCAAGTTATAACTATCGCCCAGTGCGGATTGGGGACTTCACACACATCTTTGAAATACTTCGCAGATGCGTGCAGGTTTCCTCACGATGTTTTCCTTCACCGAAAAGCGCAGTGGTAAATTCAAATTGAATTTCGCACATAAGTAAACTCGCGTGGGGACTATAGCCCAAACCCTCTCGTGATGAGAGGAGGCCTGTGCCCAGCAGTGGGACGCAAATAGGCTGTAGTAGTAGTAGTAGTAGTAGTAGTAGTATAACTATCGGGGAAGAGACCGGCCGGTAGAGAATTCCACTCCTTAGCTGTTCGCATGACGAAGCATGAAGCGAAGCGCTTCGTGCGCGCTGGAGGAATATATCCACAACATAAGGATGGAATCCAAGACCACGCCTAGTCCCGTAGTGACGAAACGGGGGGAACCTGGGCCTATATTTTAAGTCTTAGGGATCTCGGTGTTCCCTATAGGATCGCTCACATGTCAATTTGAACTTTAAAGCTTGCTTAAAGTTCACGCGACGCGTGAGCGGTCCTATAGGGAACAGCGAGATCTTTATTTAAGACTTCGAATATAGATCGTTTTCTTACCAATGAAGTTAAGCAGGAAGGGATGTTTCTCCGCCAAACTGGAGAGTAGGGAAGTAGAATGCACCGGGTTTAGGTGGGCCACGTCCGCCCCATTCTCTGGAATATCCTGTGGAAGAAGAATAGGCTATTATTATACACCATTCAAGGAAAAATCGGCAAGTACTGATTTATGATAGAGTATATAAAAATGCTACCCAAAACATCAACTTTTAATCATAAAAATGCATAAATAATTTTATATTAACATTTATAAAATGTTGTTTTTTAATATGTCCCAAAACGGTAGGCGCCATATTGATAGCTGATGTGACGTCTTTTCTGCTGTAAACAAAGCGTTACAAAGACTTTACTTGTATGGTTACTATGTACTTATTTACCATCCTAGTGACGTCACAGACCATGCTAACATGGCGGCTAGAATGAAAATTTAAAAGTACTTTTTAAGGCATTTATCCCATTCAGAACATCGAAATAAAAAATCTTGTGATTCAATCCGACATAAGGATCATTTTAAATTACATTTCAAACAATGGTGCAATTCCCTATTAGGAATTAGTTTTTTCTCTGAAACCCCCGGGTTTAGTATTTCATTTATTTTAATTTATTTTCTTTATTAGGGGCATCAATAGCATCACAGAAAAAAATATACAAAGAAGTATAAATAAATACTGTTAACAAAGCCAATAATAGATGTCCACAAAAATACAAAAATATTTTCTAAAAGTAGGTAGTTAATAAATACAGGAAAACATAAGAGATGAGCACTGGGTTAATAATGAGTATGTATATGTATCTGTGTGTGTGTGTGTGTGTGTGTGTGTGTGTGTGAGTGTTTGGGTGTATGAATCTACTGGCCGTTGCCCGCGACTTCGTCCCGCGTAGACTTTGCCGCAAATTTGCGTTACCTAAGCTACCTGATGATAATTATACAATCTCTAATATTAGGTCCTTACATATGAAATTGGCGTTTGGCGAACTGGCAACTTTGATTCAAAATATGTGGCGTTCGGCTAGGAATTCCAAATTCAAATTTATTTCAAATTTAAGACCATGTATTTCTGTGTTCGAATTACGAAATTTATTTGTTATCGCGTCATTTGTTTTTCTTTCACATCGTTCTGTTCACAATATGGAGAACTTAAAATATCGCTATATTTACGAATATGAGTTTCACCTCGGCACTAGTGCTGCAGAAACGGCTCGTAGGATTAACAATGCGTATGGGGAAGCTACTGCAAAAGAAAATACGGTACGTTATTGGTTCCAACGTTTCCGTTCTGGAAATTTTGACCTACAGAACAAGCCTCGTGGACGGCCGGAGACACAAGTTGATAACGAAGAATTAAAAGCAATTGTGGAAGCAGATCCATCGCAAACCACGTCAGAGTTAGCGGCAGGCTTCGGTGTGAGTGATAAAACCATTTTGATTCACTTGAAACAAATTGGAAAAGTGAAAAAACTTGAAAAATGGGTACCGCATGAATTGAGCGACGCAAACAAAGAAACACGCGTCGAGTGTTGCGTTTCACTTCTCAACCGGCACAATAATGAAGGCATTTTGAATCGTATCGTTACTTGTGATGAAAAATGGATCTTGTACGACAACCGGAAACGTTCTTCACAATGGTTGAACCCAGGTGAACCAGCCAAATTCTGCCCGAAACGAAAGTTGACTCAGAAAAAGGTACTGGTAAGTGTCTGGTGGACTAGTGCCGGTGTCATCCATTACAGTTTCTTAAGATCTGGGCAAACAATCACGGCTGATGTGTATTGTCAACAATTGCAAACGATGATGGAAAAGCTAGCCATTAAACAACCCAGACTGGTCAATCGATCTAGCCCACTGCTGCTTCAGGACAACGCTCGACCACATACGGCACGTTTGACGGCCGCAAAACTACGGGAGCTGCGACTGGAATGTCTTCGACACCCACCATACTCCCCGGACCTTGCTCCAACTGATTACCATTTTTTTCGGAATTTGGACAACTTCATGCAAGGAAAAAAATTCAATTCTCACGAGGCTGTCCAAACGGCCTTCAAAGATTTTATTGATTCTCGCTCACACACTTTTTTTAGTAAAGGAATCAATGAACTACCTTCGAGATGGCAAAAGTGCATAGATAGCCATGGTACATACTTTGACTAAATAAAAAAATAGTTTCATAAAAAAAAATCGTTTTCATTTCTGCCATATGAAACGCCAATTTCATATGTAAGGACCTAATATATACAATTCTCGTGTCACAGTATTTGTAACCAAACTCCTCCGAAACGGCTCGACCGATTCTCATGAAATTTGTGTGTATAGTGGGTCTGAGAATAGGACGTACTTAAGCTATTTTTCGTAGCAAAAAAACTGAGGCGGTACGAAGTCCGCTGGGTTAGCTAGTAAATACATACGAGTATAAGTAGATGGTTATAGTAAAAGAAGTATTGAAAAACTGGTTTGACCCGCGAAATAAGCCCCCAGGAATACGGCGGCTCTGTTTGGTTGGATAAAGTCTACTTACCATGATATGCGAGCCGACAACGAACTCGTTCCGCCCTCTGTAACCCCAGGTCTTCAACTCCTCAGCATCCTCCAGGGTCCAGAGTGGACTTCGACCCTCGGCGTCGTGCCACATCCACACAGCTCCGTCCGCTTCCACCACCGGCCAAGTCTTGATGGAGACGCCACGCGGCGCTGTTCGGGAGGATACAGAACTTAAAAAACAAGGAGTATACATCATCAAGGGTTTGCTAGGCTTTCTTCAGGAGCTGGGTTGGTAGGAGTAACTCCGCCAGCCCAAAACCAGGTCTAATAGGCGCATTTACTTTACACGTCGAGTTGCGGAGACCCTAATACATCATCATCATTTCAGCCACTTCTGGACAAAGCCCTCCCCCAAGGCGCGACCTTCAGACCGGTCCGTATGTCCTTGCTGTTACCTCTTCACGCTTAAACTCCTGCAGGGATTTCGATGAAGTTTTGTATGGAGATAGTTGGACTCTCTACATTTTATCCCGGAAACACACATAGCTGCCGCGAAAACGCGACAACCTAATTCCACGCGGGCGAAGTCGCGGACAGTAGCTAGTGTAATCCATACTATCCATACTAATATTACAAATGCGAAAGTAACTCTGTCTGTCTGTTACCTCTTCACGCTTCAACCGCTGGACCGATTGAGATGAAATCTGGCATGGAGATAGTTGGGATCCTGAGAAAGGACATAGGCTACTTTTCATCAAGGAAAAACGTATAGTTACCGCTGCAACGCGATAACCGAGTTCCACGCGGGCGAAGTCGCGGGCAGAAGCTGGTAATATATAAATTAAGAACAAGTGGTGAAGGTACTTACCTCGGGTTAGCCTTAACTCAGGTTTAGTTGTATCAGTACCTCGTATGTGATGTGGCCAATTGGATGAATGAATGATGTGAATTTCCATGATGCTACTCCATCACCACTACCACGACAGCCTATTTTACGGCCCACTGCTGGGCACAGGCTTCCTCTCATCACGAGAGGGTTTGGGCTATAGTCCCCACGCGGGCCCGGTGCGGATTGGGGACTTCACACACATCTTTGAATTACTTCGCAGACGCGTGCAGGTTTCCTCACGATGTTTTCCTTCACCGAAAAGCTCAGTGGTAAATTCAAAGTAAACTCACGAGGTGCGAGCCTGATTCGAACCCCCGACCCTCTGCATGAGAGGCGGTAGGTCAAACCACTAGGCCACCACGGCTGGTTGCTGTTACTCACCGGTGTCCAACCCCGGTACATTGACGCAGGCCCCATCAGCTGCAAACCTCCACCGGTGGAAGGGGCACTCGATACAGCTCCCCTCCACTCTCCCCCCCACCCCCAGGTTGGCTCCGAGGTGGGGGCAGTATGCGTCCACGCACCGGGCGACGCCGTCCTCACCGCGGTATACGCAAAAGTTTTGACCTGTTGTGAAGACGCAATACATAGGCATTTTTTTATTGAAGACATATTTACAGAGGCTTAAGTATGGTGTCTTGGTATATAAGGAGCGCAATCTTATATGGCGAAACAGTTGAAAAAGTGTCCAGCGGATTTGATAAGCAACAAAACAAAACACACTCTCCTAACAACCGTTTCCGCTGCGTTTTCGCCTCAGCAGCACCATCTGAAGGCGCTACCTACTGCAGACTAATCCGCCTAGGTGGCTTGACACTTGTGGCGACCGCAGCGCCCCCAACCTACGCGATTTGGTGTCCACCTTTGCAACTATAAAGATTGCGCTCCTTTACTTCAACCCTCCATAGGCTTATGTACACTAAAGTGACTGCCAGCCTCATTGGAGGACACAAGAAAACAAAAAAATGAAAAGTTTGAGGAGAATTCCCCCTACAGGGAGATCATCGGATAAGGAAGGCATGCTTTACAAATCTATAGATTTGCAAGACATCATTACGTAGACATAGGATTTGCAAGTAAGAAATTCATCTGATCCTACACAATGGTGGTGCATTGTGTAGGATCAGATGACCTAGAAACTTATCCCTAATAGAACGGTACAGGCACAGAATAAGTAATAGTACTAAATACAGGTCACATTCCGCACCAAAAAATGCACTGTCATCTATTTTGAAGGCATTTATAATACGTTTTACAACGCTTTTAGTACTTGGGTCGTCGTATAAGTAATTATCTCGGTAACTATAAATAACAACACTGTAGCACAGGGCGGACACGGCCTATAAAAGCACGATTTCGAACACAACGCGTGCGAGGACGTCTGTACATTTGTAAATGTGTGTGTATCAACTATGCGGGCCAGTGATCCACTCTCCATCTCCTAATGAAACAAATGACGGTAAGGGCGAATTGGGCACGAGTTGCGCGCCGGCTAGATTCAGGCGGTTGATTCCGTGGCCATTCTGTAACTATGTAGTACTATTAAACATTCTTTGCCGTAGGCAGAGACAAGGTACCTATTACTTCTTCTATGCTTGTAGTGTGGAATGTGTATTTGAATTTCGAACGGCTAGTTCAAAACGCGGTCCGACATGACAGTTTTCTCGCGTAGTTAGGTGAAAAATTGTGTGTTTTCTTTCAGCATCAAAGTTAATTTGCGTTTTGTATTACAATAAGCTTCGCTACCCTTGGTTTGCTCAGCTTTCGAAACATGCACTCACGGCGGGTCACAACTTTGCAGGCTTTTATATAAATAACAATTTCAACTTACCTAAAGCGTTTACTGTTTTCACCCTTCCTATTTTTAGTTCGCAGCTCTCCACCAGCGCAAACCACCCGTTGGGGTACGGTGGTGGTATTTTCACCCCCACTCTTCTTGCCCGCATTTCCCTGGCTATCCTTACTTCTCTTTCCGGTCCTTTAGGTATGTGATCAAAGCCTATGTCTGTTAGTTCCTGAAAAAAAAGTTAAACTTGTATTGCCAGATTAAATACCTAATAGAATAGAATAAAGTAATGAAGAATTTGTATGGTTATTTTTATGTATTTTTAATTATAAAAATAAATACTGTTGTACACTTACCTTCACATACAATACTGGACTCCAATACGACTTAAAAATTATATAAAAGAATAAAACTAAAATCACAGATAACAATATACTAAGTCTATGCCCGTTTATTATCTCTATAGCGGTCCGGAGGGCCGCCCACGCCAGTTTGAAATAAAAAAGTAAAACGTCGTTTTCTATTTGACAGTTCAAGATGGCCGAGTGCGGTTTGGAACAGCCGTTCCATGACGTTTCCGATTTTGAAAATTGTTTTTTTGGAAAGTTCATGGTTGCCTGTAAAAGAAAAAAAATATTTCATTTAAGTAAGTATATATTGGTATAAATAAATAATCTGTTAAGAGGGTTTATCCCGAAAGTTGGCAACGTCGCATATAGCTGTCAAATGTTTCGTTGTTTTTATTAATTTCTCAATATTACTGAATAATATTGCTAGAGTCGAATAGGCAGAGAATACCTCAAGGGCTTAAGAAATAATTCCGACATTGTATGGTTTTTATGCAATAAGGATTAAATTACTAATGGATTAAATTAACTACTACTAAATAAAATGGATGAAAAGGGGTTCACATACAAATTCGGCGACTTAAAAATAAAATTCTATGGTTGAATGACGCGTCTCGTTTTATATTTGTTGGTTAGGCATTCAAATGATAAGATTACATTAAAATGCATGGAAAATGCGATGGAAAGTTTTCAAAAGATACTTCCATAATCCTAAAAAAATCGTGTTCCTATGATAATTGTTGCAATCTATAGTTAATATTTTATTCAACCATAGAGCGATAATTCATGTTTTCATTCAGTGATATTCAGAAATTATTGAAAACAGCGAAATATTTGACAGCTATTTGCGACGTTGCCAACTTTCGGAGTAGGTAAACCCTCTTTAGACGATTGGATGCAGGCGATAATGTATTTTTTGTTTATTTTCAAGTATTTTTACGAGCACACAGGTAGATATTGTTTAGATGGTAAGCGGTAACTACGACCTATGGACCAGTGAAAACATGTCTAAGATTTCAATAATTTCTTCAGCTAATTGGCTATGGGTGAACAATGACAATGTGCTCGATTTTTTTTAAGGATAGGAATAACCTTCCGTATCAAGAGAAAAAAATCTCAGAATTTTCCGTGCCGCAGATTCTGCGTAAAAAATAAAATTGGTTTTGCGTTATGACGATTGAAATAAAGGTATTTCCTTGGTCCAAGTATGCAACACAACTTCTTAAAAAAAGTGTTGACACTACTGACATTATTGATTAATAATAATAATAAAATAATCTGTTAAGAGGGTTTATCCCACAAAATTAGCAACGTCGCATATAGCTGTCAAATGTTTCGCTGTTTTTATTAATTTCTCAATGTTACTGAATTAAAAAAGAAGCTATCTCTATGGTTGAATGACGCGTCTCGTTTTATATTTTTTTGATAGGCATTTAAATGACAAGATTACATTAAAATGCATAGAAAATGCGATGGAAAGTTTGCAAAAGATATTACTTCCATAATACTAAAAAAATCGTGTTCCAATGATAACTGTTGCAATCCATACTTAATGTTTTATTCAATCATAGAGAGAGCGATAATTCATGTTTTCATTCAGTAATATTCAGAAATTAATGAAAACAGCAAAATACTTGACAGTTATGTGCGACGTTGCAAATTTTGGGATAAACCCTCTTAAGTGTACCTAACATTCGAGCGTATCTCGATTTAATCAGAACTGATACTTACTAATTCTAAAATTTTTAATTTTAATTTATGATTATTATCCCCACTCTATAACAAAAAATAAACCTTTCATGCGTTAATAAGTATTTAAATTGACTTACCGGAAGTCAATTTTACTGCAGCTTTATTTATTTTTTAATTCTAACATGTGGTCTATGGCTAGCGTACGTTCAGCCAATGCTGGCGCAATACTGGCCGTGTACAAAATGAAACCACTTTATATATGTAAAAATAAGAGCTCCTGACTGTTTTTGATTTCTAAACGATAGCCACCAGTCATCCAATTTTGAATTCAATGGTCTATATACACAGTTGCATTTTCCTTAAGAAGAGGAGTGAATCTTAAATGTTTATGACGCCTCGAAGCTAACGTATGTAACGAATTCAAACTTTTTTCTGGATCGAGAGGAAGGAAAAAAAAGTTAGTTTTTGCGTGTTTTCAAGTGAATTATACTCTCAAATACGCCGGGGATTGTGTTTTGCTCTTTATTGTTTATTTAATCTGGATAGGTACAGGGCAGGTACATATGTACGTAATAATAGTACATTATCGCCAAGTAGCGCATTGCTGGACGAGTAGGAAGGCTGCGCGAAGCCTTCTATTAGACGAGTCCGGCAATCGCCGTTGCCGCCGAAGTGCCTGTGTATAATCATCATCATCATTATTTTAGCCGAAAGACGTCCAGTGCTGAACATAGGCCTCCTCTAAGGCTCGCCACTCAGACCGGTCCTGTGCTACTTGCTTCCACCGGTTTCCCGCGACCTTCACGAGGTCGTCGCTCCATCTTGTTGGAGGCCTACCGACAGCTCGTCTCCCGGTTCGCGGGCGCCACTCGAGAACTTTCCGGCCCCATCGGCCATCAGTCCTGCGAGCTATGTATAATGCTTTCCTCTAACAGTGATAAAAATTACATAATAATGATAATAATAAATAGACCAGTTTTGCTTCTTCCCTTAAGTCCGGTGGTGTATTTAATCGATTCTATTAGTTTCTTTTTACAAATGGCCGCTAAAAAAAGTCATTTTTCTTCATACAAAGTCACCCAATGCCTTTACAACCTTTACAATATGAACTAACGAGTGGGTACGAACGATGAAAAATATCATGAAAATAATACATGTAGATATATTATTTTCATGATATCGTATTGAAATGTACCTACCTACTTATTTAAGTAGGGCACGGACGATGGTTAGCTTAGTTATAGTGACTTTTCATCTACTTCCTTATCAATCTAATATATAAAAATAATCCCTGACGCTATAACTCCAGAACGCACGAACCGATTTCCACGGTTTTGCATTCGTTGGAAAGGTCTCGGGCTCCGTGAGGTTTAAGGCGGTACGAAGTCCGCGGGGTCAGCTAGTTTCTTATGATACCGATATAACAAGGGCCGCAGTGACCACTTACCATCAGGTGGGCTGTACGCGCGTTTGGCTATACGCTCGTTTATGTCGATGATAAAAAAAACTACATGATAAGTCTGTAGAAGAAGTCGCATCTGAAACTTGAAAATTAAAAGAAATTATCGTCGAGGGGACTATATAAACGATACTGAACACAAAATAACGGTTTTAAAAAAAAATGTCTGTATGTATGTCCGGATTGAACTCGAAAACTACTGGTCGGATTACAACCAAATTGGTACGGGGGTAGTTTATAACACTGATCAACATATTATTATTATTTATTAT
Source organism: Aethes cnicana (assembly GCA_963971205.1). Lineage (NCBI taxonomy): Eukaryota > Metazoa > Arthropoda > Insecta > Lepidoptera > Tortricidae > Aethes > Aethes cnicana. Next base: position 2,966,066 of record OZ020299.1, read on the forward strand.
TATTAGGAGCCTCTTTTGTTCCACTACTGAGCAAAGGCCTCCCCCCATATAGGCTATTTTTTATACGAGAAAAACGCATAGTTCCCGCGGGATTAAAATAAAATTAAAAGTCAAGATGATCACTAAGCGCTCTTATTTTAGGCTCTGCATGAGAAACTGTAGGTGTAAAAATTTTACGAGGAAGGAAAAGATGGCTGAGATATTCGTTTCTTTATTCCAAAAATGGGGAGATCCTGCGCACGTTGTAATATTTTATTGCTGTTTGAATTTCAAGCCATGGTAGCCCGCAGTGGTGTGACCTACCGCCTCACATGCCGAGGGTCGTCGGTTCGCGTCCGGCTCTGAAATTATTTATGTGCGAAATTCAATTATAATTTACCACTGAGCGTTTCGGTGAAGGAAAACATCGTGAGGAAACCTGCGCGCATCTGCGGAGTAATTCAAGGATGTTGTGTAGAGTCCCCAATCCGCAATGGGCCCGCGCGGACTATAGCCCAGACCTTCACGTGATGAGAGGAGGCCTGTGCCCAGCAGTGGGCCGTAAATAGGATGTTGTGGTGGTGGTTGGAATTTTGGTTCGTCCGGGGAAGTACCGCTCTCTTACTGTCACAAAATATCAACTTGAGGTGAACCTGCTGCTATTGGGTTTCGTACTATCAGGGGCTCTATTCGAATGGGGAGCGTCCTTATCCCTAAATACTTAATAAATACATCGTTATTTTTCAGCATGTGAAATAGCGGCAATAGCTCGTCCTTGTATTACTTCACAAATGCGGGCAGATTTCTTCACGACGTTTTCCTTCACGGAAAACCTCAGTGGTACCCAACTAACAGCACTTTACATTCATGTTGAATTCCGCACAGTAGGTACTTAGTAAACATTAGCATCCTTCTGTTCCGTTGCCCAGGGGACAAAATGAGAGAACAACTGCTACAACATAGACTTCTAAGATGCTTAAATATTTTAAATAAAAAAATAGAACCGACTTCAAACTCCGTCAGCCTGTGAAGTTGGTGTCAAGTTCACTATAAGATAGTCATAGCTTTGGGGTGGTTCACTTGACACCGACTTCACAGGCTGACGGAGTTTGAAGTCGGTTCAATTTTTTTATTTAAAATTTTTTTTCGGCTTTAATTTCCAAACATCTGCACGATGGGACGTAAGTCTCACTGAAGTCTTTGAAATTGATGCCAAAATCATACACATGCTAACAAATTTCGAGGAGTTCCCTCGTTTTGTCATGGATCCCATCATCAGAACTAAACCAAATTATTAAAAGGGTTCAAGTTTGAGGTACACCTTTCAATTAAAAAAAGAATCATCGAAATCGGTTCACAATTGACGGAGATATGCGTGGTCATACATAAAAAAAAAATATACGCGTCGAATTGAGAACCTCTTCCTTTTTTTTTTCGTCGGTTGAAAAATGCCTCACCTTTCGTGTACAAAAACCCACAAAATCGCAGTTAAAAGGTGGTCCAGGGGACCATAATCATGGCAACTGGCAAAGTTAGTGAAATAAAAAAGTTGATTCACTCAAGGTACGTCAATTCAAAGTGCCATATCACACTGAATTATTTTCAACACTGGCAAGAAAAAAAAAAACTCGATTTTCAATTGAATCGCTGGCGAATAACAAAACTGATTCCAAATTCAAAATCAGAGTCGGCGAGTGACGCAGATAGGACATTAATATTGTATCCAGGTGAGAAATGATTCCAGAAAGTTCGGATAGATTGTACATGTGCATCATAATAAATAATCATCGTCTGTAGATTTGTGCTGCCCTAGCTTTTGCCTGCGACTTCGTCCGCGTGGCTTATTAGCGTTCCCGCGGGAACTATGCTTTTTTAATGATATATGACGACAGGTTTGGCTCAGTTGGTAGTGACCCTGCCCACTGTTCCGACTGTCGCGGGTTCGAATCCCGCTCGGGGCAAACTTTGTGTGATGCGCACAAATGTTTTCACTTCTCATGCTCTTAAAATGTTACTTTAGTCTCTGCACATCGGGACTAAAGCTCTTTTTTAGTCTCTAGGGACTAAAGTAATTTTTTTTTAATTGACATTGGAAACCCGCCTAAACAGCCAACCACAGAGTTTGTGAAAGGAGGATTATTCCCATTTCCAGTGAACCTAGAGAATTTCTAAGGCGTGAAAAAACGATTTAATTTCGTGAAACACGATGTAATAATGATTACGAATACCTATGAATCTTGTTTTATTTAAAGTGAATACGTTTAATAATGCATGACCCAATTAGTTTTAAAATATTTTGAATCTGTTGGCTAAATATCATTCAAAACGTCACGTGATAAAAAACAGGTCAAGTGCGAGTTGGACTCGCGCACCGAGGGTTCCGTACCTACAAACTTGATGATGCAAATTTAACAATACAAACTTATTATTTGCGGTTGCTGAAGTAGACACGGCTACTGCGCCAACCGCAAATGATAAGTTTGTATTAGTAAATTGGCTGTTTTTGCACCAAATATATAATATTTACGGTTATCAGATTTATTCCTGTACGTGTCCTGTAAGACCTTGCTTCTGGCCAAATTTCATGATTCTAGGTCATCGGGAAGTAGCCGGTTATCTACTTTGTTATAATAAATATCGTAATTTTGTATGGAACTTCGTTTTTTTTCCTCGCATTCGAAGTGAAAAGCAGAGTGTTTAACGCGTGACTAAACAACCATAATGACACTCGAACTATAGCCACCCTCGCTCTGCTCGGGTGGCTAAACATCTCGTGTCATAATGGCTTGTTTTAGTCCCTTGATAAACAATCTACTATTGTGTATTCGAGTCATGGATGTTTAGTATTTATACTTATATGTACGTATTTCTCTATATAAGTATTTATATCGGTGTCTAGCACCCATAGTACAAGCTTTGCTTAGCCTAGCTTAGGTTTAGGTTTTAGGTTTTGCTTTGGCCTAGCACAGAATAAGTAATTTTCTAAGATATTTATTTATATAATACCTCAATACTATGACGTCATATAACAATGATTTATTGATTTTTAAAAGTACTTAATGATTTCGATATATTAGTACTATGATAAGTACGTCACATTTATGCTATTGGGCGGCAGGTTAGCTGCGTACATAACCCTATCTTTTGTGTCGGGCGGGACTCGGGACTTAAAAATAAAGCGCAAAAGAGACTCTTTCTGTTATTCTTGACCAACGCGGTGATTGACTTCTACCTCACCTGATGGTAAGCGAGATGAGACCAAAGCCAAAAGCCACGGGGTCATAATTCACTCTTTCCTTGAAGACTTATAGGTTGTAACTGTATGGGAAAACAGACGTTGGAAGCGAGTATACATAAACACAACTTGGAAACGAGAAGAAAAGCGAGTATAAATAAAAACAAATAGAACTTAATCTGCACACTAATAAGACAGTGTACAAATACGTGCGCGTGTCCGCGTGAACCTGTTTAGGGTTGGCGGACGGAACGAGCGAGCTACCTACTCTTATTGTAAAGTTATGTAATCACTTGTTACTCGTAACTGAGTGCTCGTTCCCGGCGCACGTTCGCCGCGGGCGGGGTAAGGTAACTTGGCATTGGTGCGGGGGGGTACGCCTCGCTACTGGTACATAGTTCCTATTTAGATAGGTATACTGTGCTTAAGCTGTCGATGTATAGTCTGTTATTGCTTAATCAGCGCACCTTATAAATTGCGTAGTGCATATAAATCCATCCATATCCATACTAATATTATAAATGCGAAAGTAACTCTGTCCGTCTGTTTGTCTGTCTGTCTGCCTGTCTGTCTGTTACCTCTTCACGCTTCAACCGCTGGACTGATTGTGATGAAATTTGGCATGGAGATAGTTGGAGTCCCGGAAAAGCACATACTTCCCGCGGGAGCGCGATAACCGAATTCCACGCGGCGAAGTCGCGGGCAGAAGCTAGTTAATATTATAAATGCGAAAGTAACTCTTGTCTGTCTGTCTGTTACCTCTTCACGCTTCAACCGCTGGACCGATTGAGATGAAATTTGGCATGGAGATAGTTGGGGGCCCGGGAAAGGACATAGGCTACTTTTCATCCCGGAAGAACGCATAGTTCCCACGGGAGCGCGATAGCGAAGTCGCGGGCAGAAACTAGTTTACCATACCTTCAAACTTAACACAGAAGTAGGACAAGGTATCGGAACGCAATTCAAAATGGCACCCGCCCGTTAGGGACGTCAACTTGAAACAGTGTCAAATGTTGTTTACCGAACATTATGGACGGCAGACAGTTAGATGTATACATGAATTATTTAAGCTGGAAACCCTGTCTGTCTCTTGTAGATTGATGCATCGACTGATGTAAGTAAAATTGATTTATAAGTAGGTATAAGACATGTTTATTCAGCGACGTTTAGACGAGCCGTTGGTGGCCTAGTGGTTCGACCTACCGCCCCTCATGCAGAGGGTTGGGGGTTCGATTCCGGCTCGCACCTCTAAGTTTACTTATCTGCGAAATTCAATTTGAATTAACCACTGTGCTTTTCGGTGAAGGAAAACATCGCGAGGAAACCTGCACGCTTTTCCGAATTAATTCAAAGATGTGTGTGAAGTCCCCAATCCGCACTGGGCCCAAACCCTCTCGTGATGAGAGGAGGCCTGTGCCCAGGAGTGGGACGCAAATAGGCTGTAGTAGTAGTAGTAGTTTAGAGCTATACTTAGAGGGGCTCTAAATACTTCACAACTGTCAGGCGGCAGTCCTAACTATGGAGGGTTGAAGTAAAGGAGCGCAATCTTTATAGTTCCAAAGGTGGACACCAAATCGGGTAGGTTGGGGGCGCTGCGGTCGCCACTCCAGTCAAGCCACCTAGGCGGATAGTATGCAGTAGCGCCTTCAGATGGCGCTGCTGAGGCGAAAACGGTTGTGAGGAGAGTGTGTTTTGTTTTGTTGCTTATCAAATCCGCTGGACACGTTTTCAACTGTTTCGCCATATAAGATTGCGCTCCTTACCGAGACACATTCCACACTCCATAGTCCTAACAACAGTATCTACAGTTCAACACATGCAGTATCCATACTATTATAAATGTGAAAGTGTGTTTGTTTGTTTGTCCTTCCTTCACGGCGCCACGAGTGGACTGATTTAGATGAAATTTGGTATGGATATAGTTTGAGACCCGAGCAATAACTAGGATATTTTTTATCCCAATATTTCCACAGGAACGGGGTTTCCACGGGTCAAACCAATTTTTCCCTACTTCTATAACTATACCTATTTATAAATGTGAAAGTAACTCTGTCTGTCTGTCTGTCTGTTCATGCTTCAACCGCTTGACTGATTGAGATGAAATTTGGCATGGAGATAGTTGAGAGTCCCGGGGAAGGACATACATAGGCTACTTTTTATCCCGGTAAAGCGCATAGTTCCCGCGGGAGCGCGATAACCGAATTCCACGCGGGCGAAGTCGCGGGCAGAAGCTAGTAGAATATTAATATGAATATAATCCCTGTCCTAGGCAAACTTATAATTAAAAATCTCTACTCTTTTTGCCGCCGTTCCCGCTAGAACTATACGTTTTTCCGGGATAAAAATTAGCCTATTTCCTTCCCCCCAGTCCTATAATAAGTTGACCTATAATAAGTAATAAAATAACATATGGACGAACATTGCCTAACAGAATATGTCATAATATATGGGGTAACTGACATTAGAAAATACGTTCCAATACTTCCAATATGCTAATAACGCCTCTTTATAACGAAGGCCAAACGGGTGCCCCAGCTGTTCAGGCACCCGTTTTGACGGGGCCATTTTTCTCCGGCTGATTGTGAATCCTTCAGTCTTAACTATAATCTTACCTCATCAAATTCAGTGCAGTGGTTTAGCCATGAAAGCGTGACAGAGAGACAGAGTTACTTTCGCATTTATAATATTAGTATGTTAATATTAGCTTTTCCCCGCAACTGCGTATGCGCAGAAATATTAAAATGTAAAATCCCGTTTTTTTTCCGTTCCCGTGGGAATTTCAGGAAATCCCCTCTTAGTGATACGTTCTCTAAGGAACCTACATGCCAAATTTCAGCTCTCTACGACCAGTATATAGTTTCGGCTCTGCGTTGATCGATCAGTCAGTCAGTCAGTCAGTCAGTTTCTTCTATATATAGAAGTTTATTCGCAGATCTTTATTTTACGTCCTTTAAAAACGATCGATTGTTAATTAAAGAATAATTACTTTTCAAAATCAGATATAAATTCTGGGAATAATGAAATTCTCCTAAACTTCAAACGATCACTTTCTGATACTAAATCAATCAGATCCAAACATGCTAAAATATCCCCTATTACAATGCAACGAGGTTCTATAAAATTACTTGATGTTTGTTCCGAGAAAGTATTATCGATCCTTTCTTTTGAAAATCAAATAAATATGACCGATAAAAATGTAGACCGAAGAAAGTTATAGACGTCACAATTATTTATTTTGTTTTAATAAAACCGTTTCAAAGCAAAGTTAAAAATATGAAATAAAAAACATATGTCATATTTATTTATATCACCTTACATTGACAGCTTTCGTTACACGTTTCACGAAACTCGAAACTTCGCTCGATACAATTTAATACCAAAGTAACCTCCAACTCGTCACAAAATGTTTTATGTTTTACTTATTAATCTTAATCGTTGAGCTTAAGACCATTATTATTATTAATTGTAAATGCTTAGAATAAGTTTAGTATAAGTAATTTCAAACACAATTATAAAATTGTTAAATGAATGAAAATAAATAAAAATAAATAAAATAAATAAATATGAAATTAATTAAATGACTTATGTGAAAATTACAACCAATACATATAAACAGAATGCAAGTTAGGTACAGTCGAGTTCATTAATATGTGTACACTTCAGGACCTTATTACAACGTGGTAAGGTGCAAAAGTGTGTAAGTATATATTGGCGAACTCGACTGTACATATTTTTTTCCAAGAAATCGATTGACCATTAATTTCCCTCCCAACCTTCTATTAATTTCCAATTGTAATAAAATATATGTTTGGGAAAGTTTCATAAACTTTTCGATTAACAATTTAACCTTTTGCTTGGTTCCGAATGCTTACGAAAACGACTACGAGACTTTTCGTTTTGATAAAAAAAAAACTTGCAGTACATTTAAATGTCAGTTCTTATATTTTCATAGCTCTTGATACACCTGCGCACGCGACACGCATGCATTGACTTATGCCAATAAACGCATTTCTTCGCAATTGATATTTTAAACGCTACCGAATGAAAATACTTATTAATTTTTGCATTAGAACCCTTGTAGTACTTTGTTCTAAGGATCAATATTGGAAGTACTCTTATCAAGGTTTGCATTAAAATAATATATGGTTGTATATTTATTTTAAGTAAGCAAGTAATGAAAGTGTTTTCTTAGTATCGTTTAGCAGAGGAACGTGTAATTCTTCATGTTGGGTTGTATTTGTTATCGATGTTATTGTATATGTATATCAGCTGATTGGAATTACTATTTAATGGTTTATTATGGATATACATTAGTGTATGTATGGAAAGGACACGGCCTATAAAAGCACGAATTCGAACACAATAGGGATGACGACAGGGTGAAGAAATCGAAATTCTAATTAGTCCGTCAGTCAGGTAATAAAAAATATTAGACACGTATTTTTTGTTTTATCAAATTAACAAAGAATGACCAAGTTAAAACGCATTAAAGTTGGAGAGTGGGGGCTAACTTCGTCACCGTTAGGTATAAATCGTACCTAACCGTGACTTCACGCGACATTTCAACTCAATATTATATCTCCGTATAAGTTTGATTACGTGAAAAAAGAAAAAATACGTGTCCAATACATTTCTATAATCTTCCTGATAGACTAAGGAAAAAAAATGTCGTCATCCCTATTCGAATGATGTGTCATGTGTCACGTCTGCGTGCGAGGACGTCTGTACACTTGTAAATGTGTGTGTACCAGTACGCGGGCCAACGATCCACTCTCCATCTCCGGATGAAACACATGACCCCATGCATGATGCCCAGCAGTAGGACGCAAATAGGCTGTAGTAGCATATCTAGTCCCGCATACTTGCGCCTTTTGAGGGATTCGGCTGATGCCGCCGCCGCTCCAGCCCTGGACCCCGTTCCGGAAAGATGGGACGGAGCGAGCGTGTCAACGCACGTTGCGTCCCACACCAGCGGCCGCCCCATCCTCCAGGGAACAAGGGTCATTCTATCGGGTCTCTTGCCATCGTCTCGCATCGCGTATCGGATAGCCGGCACTGACAAGATCCCTATGGAGTGTGGAATGTGTCTTGGTAAGGAGCGCAATCTTATATGGCGAAACAGTTGAAAACGTGTCCAGCGGATTTGATAAGCAACAAAACAAAACACACTCTCCTCACAACCGTTTTCTCTTCAGCAGCGCCATCTGAAGGCGCTACTGCAGACTATCCGCCTAGGTGGCTTGACTGGAGTGGCGACCGCAGCGCCCCCAACCTACCCGATTTGGTGTCCACTTTTGGAACTATAAAGATTGCGCTCCTTTAATCAACCCTCCATAAAGATCCCTACGGATGATGTCATTATAGTTATAAATGTCATGGTAATTTGCCAGTCTGGGACTATATGCGACGCAGATTATTCTGCCGCCGAGACCGGAGCTCCAAAAAAAACAATTTCATATGAAAAGGTTACAACTTAGGGATCCACAGTGGAAAATGGTACCTATAGAAGTAATTTTCATATAACTCATATGGTAAGTACAATTCAATTCAATTCAATTCAGAGATTCACATACAAATTCGGCGACTTAAAAATAAAATAAATGAATTAAAAATAAAATTTAAAACTAGAACTAAAAATAACTATAGAAAAAACACCCCTTCCAAAATTTCATTTTGCGGCATGGTGTCCATAACGCTGGCGGCGTTACCTCTCTGGATTGTTAAAGAAATCCTTTGCGAGAGGTAAGCGCCAGCCCTTGGGTCGCCGGTTTTGTCGATCAAGTGGGCCGACAACATCCTCATGAAAGCTTTCATGTCTGCCGACCAGGGACCCAGAGTCTCAACCGCGAGAGCCGCAAACTCATATTCATGCATTATGCATGAATACTTTCGGCGCTTGAGGCTCTGGGCCTGGCCAGCAGCAGCGCCGGCTTGTGACCGTGTGGCATTAATATGAGACGCAGCGAACGTGTCGACACACGTTACGTCCCACACCAATGCCCTCCCCAATTTCCAAGGCACCAAGGTGATCCCGTCAATTCAATTCAATCATTTATTCAGCAAATTGGCCACATAGCGGCACTTTTACACGTCAGAAAAAGAATTTACCAGTACGAGTAGTTCAACAAATATACATACCTACATCGAAGCCTGCCTTATGAAATCCTCTATCTGTTATTGAAAAACCCATAGTCCGTGCAGTACTTTTTGAGGTGATCGCGAACAGACAGACGGACGGATGTGGCGAGGGATTCAATATGTAGGTACCTAGTGAGTAGTGATAGTCATAGGTATACGAGTACATACTTACTTAATAACATAAATGCGAAAGTAACTCGTCAAGCTTAAACCGCCGGACCGATTTGGATGAAATTTGGTAGGTATGGAGATGGTTGGAGTCCCGGGGAAGGACATAGGTTGAAAAGTAGTAACTAACTAACAATCCATATCCATATTAATATTATAAATGCGAAAGTAACTCTGTCTGTCTGTCTGTTACCTCTTCACGCTTCAACCGCTGGACTAATTGAGATGAAATTTGGTATGGAGATAGTTAGGGTCCCGGGAAAGGACATAGGCTATTTTTCATCCCGGAAAAACGCATAGTTCCCGCGGGACGCGATAGCCGAATTCCACGCGGGCGAAGTTGCGGACAAAAGCTGGTTTGTATATAAATTTGTAGGTAAGTACCAACCTATAGGTACTCAAGTTCTCGAATGATTACGATAAAATTTTGAATATTATACCTATAGAAATTTGCGGGGGCGAAAAATCGATCTAGCTACCGTATATAATACCTAGCGAATTTTTCAAGCCATTTTCGCAACGAAAATCAGGTTACTTTATACAGGCTTCGGCAAGGCTACAGGAAGGTTCAATGGGGCGACGGCGCTTGGAACGGATAACCCGTAATCCCAGGGGAGACCGGGGAAAGGGGTGAAATAGTTCCGAATCGAGGAGCGATCACCCAACCGATCCAGGACGTCATCCCTTTCATATAAATAATAAAGTAATAGTTGGTAGCCGGTAGTTGTTTCTGCGAACGATCTCATAGCGAAGAGTCTCGACTCACACCTCAAGAGACTCGGGTCAGATGCAGAGGGCGGTACTTCTGGGCACGGCGCGCATCGTCAGGAGGTTCCTCTCTCTGTGGCTGTCACCACCGGTAGCTTGAGCCCGCTTCGCTGCCGGCGGCATTCTAGGTTAGGATTTTATAATGTGTTTATATTTTGTATTATTATTTGTATTTTACTTTTTATATTCATATTGTAAAAACCTAACTTAAGAAAATCACTACATAGTATGAAACAAAGTCGCTTTCTCTGTCCCTATGTCAATATGTATGCTTAAATCTTTAAAACTACGCAACGGATTTGGATGCGGTTTTTTTAATACATAGTGTTTCAAGAGGAAGGTTCACGTATTTATATTTGTTATAGTTTAACACTCAATTGTCTATGGGTGAAAAATGACAATGTGCTCGATTATTTTTTTAAGGATAGGAATAACCTTCCGTGTCAAGAGAAAAAAAATCTCAGAATTTTCCGTGCCGTAGATTCTGCGTAAAAAATAAAATTGGTTTTGCGTTATGACGATTGAAATAAAGGTGTTTCCTGGGTCCAAGTATGCAGCACTACTTCTTGAAAAAAAGTGTTGACACTATTGACATTTTTTTACGCGAAATCTACGGCACGGTAAATTCTGAGATTTTTTTCTGTTGATACGGAAGGTTATTCCTATCCATAAAAAAAATATTGAGAACATTGTCATTTTTCACCCATAGCCAATTCCCTCGGGAACGCTATAATCGAATTCCACGCGGACGAAGTCGCGGGCAGAAGCTAGTAGTTTAATAAAGGAAAAATAATAGTATGTACCTATATATGTATTTTTATACATATTAATGTAAATGTGATGTGAATCTGTATGTTTAAATTTTGAAAAAGCTTCTGCTGAGTTTGTTGCGGCGCTTCTTCTCAAGCAATGGGGCTAAGAAGCGCTGGTAAATTCATTTCTGTTAAATTCATTTAAAAGTGACGTGTAAAAGTGCCCAGATGTGGCCTATTTGCTGAATAAATATTTTCATTTTCATTTTCAAATAATACGCATTTATACCTAATCAGAACCCTTCTTCATACAATATTTTCTCGTGAATACGTCCGAGAATGAGTGTAGTTCGGAAGGCCAGGTTATGAATGTATTTTATGTACATATTTATGTGCAGGCGTTTCCGCACTTTTGGGTGAATAAATTGGGTCAGACTGGCAAAAACCCGCAGGCACGTTCCAAACTGTACATACATACTAGATTTACGAATTGTTGCTATGGCAAAATAATCTTTTTGTAGATGCCATTTAAAAATCAGATAGTATTTCTATGGGCAAGTAGCAAAACATCTCTGTTATTTCTAAGGCCTAAGCTATGAGGTTGCTACGCGTGGTTCACCCCGTCGTTTCTAAATACAACTAACCCACCCAGCCAGAGGTATGGTACGCAACCGTCCTAAGTTGCGTACCTGGTTTGCACTGGAACAAAATAACAAAGTAAGTACCTTTTTTATATCAGTGGTATGCACATGAGCGCACAGCCCACCTGATGATAAGTGGTCACTGCGGCCCATGGACACCGAAATCCTATGATCCCCCATTAAGAAACCATAAGATCTCGAATGCGTTGCCTACCCTGAGGCCTAAGATGGAATGCCTCTGTGCCAGAAATTTCCCCGGCTGCCTTAACCCCCTACCGGAACACAACAGTGCGAGCACTGCTATTGAAATTGTTTACCTACAAATCCTACAATTAATATTTTAATTGTTGTACCTACTGAAATTGTTTCGATTTTAATTTAAAAATCATTATAAAAACAATATTTAACTAATCTAAAGCTCTAGCTCATTTTTACAACGCTTTTAAAGTCGTCGTGTAATAGTACATTACAGACCTAGGGTGGTGAATTCGTAAATGTCCCAGATCGCAGGTTTCTGTGGCCCGAACCGAAGGAAAGGGCCATAAATATGCGATCTAGGGCTTTACGAATTACCGCCCGTGGTTTGTCAAAAGTTTTACGTCTTACCTTGGCCAAGAAGTGAGATTTTCTCTCCGCGTAGCGGGAAGAAAATCCCACTTTATGGCAAAGGGTGATGTAAAGGTATGTAACTTGGGGTGACAATGCAGTAATATGGTACCACCGAGCTGATCTGACTATTTTTCATTTGATTTGATAAGACTGTTCTTTTTCAGGATCAGTATCACCTTATAATTTACAGGGTTGACAATAGGTAATTCTAAAATGTCACTGAAAAAACTGGCCAAGTGCGTGTCGGGCCACGCGCAATGTATTGGGTTCCGACGTTGACGATGCCCTTAATACCTTTTGATGCATCTTAGCTAGGCTGCGGTATGACGTGCCCGCCCGACGACCCCCCTGCCGCTCAGTATGCGTATAATGGAATTTTACTTTTCCGTACCTAACGTATTTTTGCTTGCTTGCAGTTGGTCGACTATGACACGTTAGTACTATTACTTATTCTGTGCTATGACCCGGAAACTTGTATAGCCATCTTAGCTGTGATAGTTTTCCTTTCAACTGCGTTATATATGACACCGCCATGAATTTTTTTAGCTATCTGAAAACCACCATTTAGCTGGCAGGGGGAGGGGACAATTGGTTCTACCAAAAAATAGCACTTTAAAGCTTAATATTTCACAAACGCATCGTTTAATCAAAAAATGGTTTTAACAAACCCACAATGTTTTTCCAAGACCTATTCAACGACACCCAAATCATGGGGTACGCATGAAAAAAATATATACATCCCCAATTTACGATTTACGAGTAGGGGAGGTAAGTATCCTAAGAAAATATATATATCAAAATTTTATTGTACCACGTTGTCGGCGTAACTAATATATATATTCACTAGCTTCTGCCCGCGACTTCGCCCGCGTGGAATTTGGTTATCGCGTTCCCGCGGGAACTATGCGTTTTTCCGGGATAAAAAGTAGCCTATGTCCTTTCCCGGGACACCAACTATTTCCATGCCAAATTTCATCTCAATCGGTGAAGCGTGAAGAGGTAACAGACAGACAGACAGACAGACAGACAGAGTTACTTTCGCATTTATAATATTAATAATAATATGGATGCCAAATTTTATTACAGCTTTCTAGAACTACGCATCTCCGAGCAATAGTGCGGACAGACAGACTGACGGACAGACATGGCTAAACTGTAAGGGTTTCCTTGTAGACTTCGGAACCCTAAAAAGCGAATGTATCTTGAAATTTGACCACGAGACGCGGCTATGAAACCGAGCAAACGTCACGCTTTACAGCGGTGGTCCAACACCGCTATACACATCAGATTGTGAAATATGTTTATCCGTCTATATCCGGTGGGATATCTATGATGCGATGCGACCTCCACCCGGGAAAGTGGGGCATGGCATTACCAATGACCAAGCCCGTTGGCACTTGTCGACACGCGTGACTCGGGATTTCTTTGGAGAGAAGAATGTTCAATGAATTTGCACGTCAAATTAAATCAAGGCACATCGATGAACGATGATTTAAATCTATAGGTACCTAGCTACTAAACTCATAATAAGTATGTAGAAGAAGTCGCATCTGAAACTTGAAAATTAAAAGAAATTATCAAGTCGAGGGGACTATATAAGCGATGCTGTTGGCAATAGGGATGACAACAGGGTGAAGAAATCGAAATTCTAATTAGTCCGTCAGTCAGGTAATAAAAAAACATTAGACACGTATTTTTTGTTTTATCAAATTAACAAAGAATGACTAAGTTAAAACGCATTAAAGTTGGAGAGTGCGGGCTAACTACGTCACCGTTAGGTATAAATCGTACCTAACCGTGACGTCACGCGACATTTCAACTCAATATAAAGGAAAAAAAGTTGTCGTCATCCCTATGCTGGCCATAGATATGCTTTTTTATAAAATATTTTTAAAATTGATGTTTGACGAGATGTTTGTTTTGTATGTTCGTTGTATTTTGGTTGAACGTTGAATAATTAAATCTATAGGTACTTACCTAGCTACTAAACTCATAATAAGTATGTAGAAGAAGTCGTATCTAGAACATGAAATTAAAAGAAACTATCAAGTCGAGGGGACTATATAAACGATGTTGTCGGCAATGCTGGCCATAGATATGTTTTTTTATAAAATATTTTTAAAATTAATGTTTGATAGAGATGCTTGTTTTGCATGTCAGTTGTATTTTGGTTGTATTAGAGTGCTTGTGAAGATCTGGAGTTTCCGTGGTTCCCTCGGGGACAGATGCTGAACACAAAATAACGATTTTAGAAAATTTACTGTATGTATGTAATTATGTCCGTATTTAACTCGAAAACTACTGGACGGATTGCAACAAAATTTGGTATGGGGGTAGTTTACACTGGTCAACATACAGGCAACTTTTTATCCCGGAAAAACGTATAGTTCCCGCTTTTTCCGTACATGGAAGATATTCGAAAAAGAGTTGGCTGGGGATACTTAGAATCGGTAACAGAACACATTCCAACAGTTTTTAGAATTTTTGTCTGTTTATCTGTTTGTCTGTTTATTTGACCGCGCATCACGTGAAACACTGGACCGATTTTGATGAAATTTGGTATGAATAAGATAGTTGGAGTCCCGAGAAAGGACAGGCTATTTTTTATCCGGAAAAAACGCATAGTTCAAGCTAGTAAGAAATAAATAACTGCATTTTTTTCACTATTCACACAATAAGTGATAAGTGGAGCACATTCAAAATGGCACGTATGTCTCATAAATG
Source organism: Aethes cnicana (assembly GCA_963971205.1). Taxonomy (NCBI): domain Eukaryota; kingdom Metazoa; phylum Arthropoda; class Insecta; order Lepidoptera; family Tortricidae; genus Aethes; species Aethes cnicana. The sequence continues at coordinate 2,981,080 of OZ020299.1, forward strand.
CGTTAGTTTTGTGGTTAGTCATCGTTTCGGAGAAAACGAGCATTTTAACTTTCCAGGTCGCATTCCAAACACCTTTTAAAAAGGTATACCTAGGGTGCAAGACACTTGTTTTTTAACCGACTTCAAAAAAAGGAGGAGGTTCTCAATTCGTCGGAATCTTTTTATTTTTCATTTTATTTTTATGTAAACGTGAACCGATTTCGATGATTCTTTTTTTGTTCGAAAGGTGGTACTTCCAAGTTGGTCCCATATTAATTTGGTTCAGTTCTGATGATGGGATCCATGATAAAATGAGGGAAATTTGCTAGCACGTAGATGATTTTGGTGTCAATTTCGAAGACTTCAGAGTTACTTATGTATTTCTATGTTAATATGGTTTAAATAAAAAATAAAAAACTGCCTTCAAACTCCGACAGACTGCGAAGTCGGTGTCAAGTGAACCGACCCAAAGAAATGATAATCATAAAGTGAACTTGACATTGACATCGCAGTCTCTCGGAGTTTGAAGGCGGTTTTTATTTTTTATAAAAAAAAATATGCTATCGATTCCAAGTACGAGGGGCGTTCAAAATATTCTCGGTATTGATATCTTATAACCTCTTTTTGAATTTGTTTTGTTACTGGCTGGTAAGGTTCATTCTTTGACATTAAAAAAAAGTATAATTCAAACCGAGATGTTCTTTTGTTTTTCTGCAATTTCTGAACAAACACGAACACAATGAGTGAATTAACAATGTTAACGAAATTAGAACATCGTTCCGTAATAAAATTCTTGACGAAACATGGTAAAAACCAAAAAACCATAAAAGAGGAAATGGATTGTGTTTACCGTGAGTCTGCTCCTTCTTTATCTACAATTCAAAAGTGGTCAAGCGAATTCAAACGTGGCAGGGAGAGTATTGAAGATGACCCTAGACCTGGCCGGCCTGTAGTAGCTACTTCACAAGAAAATATTGATCAGGTGGAAAACCTTATATTGGAAGATGGTCGAGTGAAGATAAAATCAATAGCTCAAGTAACCAATCTTTCTATTGGTACCGTACATGACATTATCCATGACCATCTTAATATGTCAAAGGTCATGTGCAAGATGGGTTCCGCGAATGCTGACTCGACTTCAAAAAGATGTGCGTGCAGCTTGCTGTTCCGATTTTATTGACCTGTGTGGTGAAAATCCTGATGAGGTGCTGCAAAAGATAGTTACTGGAGATGAAACCTGGGTTCATCATTATGACCCAGAGAGTAAACAGGAGTCCATGCAGTGGCACATTAAGGGTTCAGCTCATCCCAAGAAGTTCAAGGTCGTCCCTTCCGCTGGCAAGGTCATGGCAACAATATTTTGGGATTGTGAAGGAGTATTGTTGATCGATTATAAAGAAAAAGGTGTAAATATCACGGGACAGTACTACGCGAATATTCTACATCAATTAAGGGACGCAATAAAAGAAAAAAGGCGAGGAAAGTTGTCTAAAGGTATTCTGCTTCTGCATGACAACGCCCCTGTCCATACTGCTCATATTGCCAAGGCAGCTATTGCTGAATGTGGGTTCGGAACTATAACTCATCCACCGTATAGTCCGGACTTAGCCCCCAGCGACTTCTTTTTGTTCCTCAATCTCAAAAAGGATCTGCGTGGAAATCGATTTTTTGACGATGAGGCGTTGAAGGCGGCAGTAGAGGAGCACTTTTATACCAAGGATAAAAAATATTTTTATGAGGGATTAAAAAAAAAAAATTATCGATCTTTTAAGTGTATTAACATAGGGGGGGAGTATATTGAAAAATAAAAAATATCAAACTGTTCATACTTGTTTGTTTTCATTCCAATACCGAGAATATTTTGAACGCCCCTCGTATATTGTATAGGTCTTTAATTTTTTTTGAGTTGGTAAAAAAAAATATTTTGTATAGGATTTTCAGGCGTCGCTCACACAACCAATCCCATATACAATTATTATTTTTACCAACTCAAAAAAAATTAAAGACGTATACAATATACTTGGAATCGATAGCCGATACGGTGGGTTAATTATTTGCCATATTTTCTGACCCACCGTGTATATACTTATACAATTTATCAGTGAGCATCATGCAATGTATAGAACATAGTTTTTGGTGAAGCTTAAAGGTTTCATGTTAGTTAGGTATGTAATTAGATGTAAAAATTAGGTTTAGGTTAGGCTTTACAAAAATATTACTACTAAAATATGCTTAGTACAAATATATCGTTTTTTTGGGTGTCTATTTGAGTTCACGAAGTGATTTTATAGCGTACGGAAAGGGAATCTCCCTATCGCTCTCGGATAAATCCGTTATTCGGGACGTGAAAAGTGATTGCTAAGTGAGTCAGTAAATCCTAAAGCCCAAACAACTTTCGGCTCATAAAGTGAGATAGCGGACCGCCGCGTGTAAGCTAGACCACAGAACTTTTATACTAGGTCTGTCTTTGTTACATTCAAATCAGATCAAAATTATCGATGATTCTTTTTAAATGTTTAAGAGTAACCGATAGTTATAACTTGGAAACAGGTACTATCTATGTAGGCATGTATCAGTATCACCCTCGACCGCATAGTCACTTACCATCAGGTGAGATCGTGGTCAAATGCTTGCTTATTATAATTTAAAAAAAACTTACAACCCCCCCCCCCCCCCTCCCTCATTAAGAGATGAATTTTTAAAAACTATTTATCAATGCATTTGTACTTTCTAGGTCGTCTGTAGATACTCCTTAGAGGTATAAATAAGTATCTTGAGTTTTTGGGTACCTTTCGTGTAAATCGAATCTTTTCTTGAAAAAAAAAACACTTTGATCCGGCTATGTTTAGCGTTTAGTGAGTAGAAAAAGGTAAAGTATTAAGGGCCTATGTTGAAAAATAGTTGAAGCTATGGAGGCGTGGCTTAGTCGCGCGCGTCCCGCGCGGGGCGTGCTCCCCCCGAGTGTTCCCGCGAAATTCAAAACACCTACACTAATTCTGATTTTGCGCTAGTTTGGTAAATAAAGTATGTAGATTTAAATATCGAAGTCATTACTTTCGGATTCAATACAAAGTACGAAACAAATAACAAATTTATATATACCTACACAAACATTAGAAGCGAATATTTTATTTTTTTCATTTTAGTGGGATATAAAATTAATTCATTAATTTAAATTTAATATCTGTGATTAACAGGGATCGGAAATTCGGATACACATTTACCCAGAGTTTGACCGCGTGAACGGTATGGGGCCGGACTCAATTTAATGTTCCTATAAAAAAGTCCCGGGAATCCCGGAATTTCGAAATTTAGTGTATGCCTTGGTAGGTATACAGTCATAGTTATGAACTAAACATGTTTAAGTATTTTAAGTGTAGGACCCAATTATGAAAAAGTCTTCAAATAACTAATTCCGTGTGACCTATCTCTCTAGGCCATACGTACAACCGGTACTGCCTAAATCGGCATGGCCAGTACCTATACTACTACTACTACTACTACTGCCTATTTGATCACGAGAGGGTTTAGGCTATAGTCCCCACGCGGGCCCAGTGCGGATTGGGGACTTCACACACCTATACTAACATAGTCACAAAATAAAGTTGATGTGAGCATCTCAATTACCTTCGTGATTATAAAGATACACGTAGGTACAATGTTTTGTACATTTGCTTGATAGCCCAAATACATACCTATTATTTTATTACCTATTCATATGTGAAAATATTGCAGTTCCAATATTATTACAAAGGTACATATGCGTATTGAGTAGATAACCTCCTTTTTTGAAGTCATTTAATTATTCTCATTACAAAATCTTATTCATTTAAAAAATCAGGTAGATATTGAATATATTCTGTAATTAACAGGAATCAGAAATTCGGATACACATTTACCCAAAGTTTAACCGCGTGAACGGTATGGGGCCGGACTCAGTTTTTATTTGCCTAGTAATATTCTCGGCATTTCCGGGATTCGTAAATTTAGTAACCAGGCCTCGAAATAGCTTATTTAGGTATGTATATACATTTATTTATTATAATTACTAGCCGATGCCCGCGAACTTCGTCCCGCGTAGACTTAGAATTTGCGTACCCGATGACACACACAGACTACACATACAGACAATTATAGTTATAGAAGTATTGAAAAATTGGTTTGCCCCGTGGAAAACCCATTCCCGTGGAAATATCGGAATAAAAAGTATCTTATGTTATTGCGGGGCCTCAAACGAGTGGACCGATTTGGATGAAATTTGGTATGGAGATATCCATACCAAATTTCATCCAAATCGGTCCACTCGTTGCGACGTGAAGGAAGAGCAAACAAACAAACACATTTATAATATTAGTATGGATTTTTAGTGTAGGAATTATGAAAATCTTCAAATAACGAATTCCGTGGGACGGTCTACCTCGGCCATACGTACAACCGATATGGCCTAAATGGGCATGTTCTCTAGAATACAAAAAAAAAGTAGTTGTCACCCCCCAAGAGTAAGAGGGGGAGCTACGACGTTACAAAGATGGCGGCTGGGCCTTTTCTACTAGCATTATTTCTTGGTAACTACTGGACCGATTTTATCAAATAAGGTGTCATATGAAAGGTAATATAATGTAGATTGTTTGTTGTCTATATTTAGTCACAATAGTGTGCAATAAAAAGAGAAACTAGACCAAAAGCATCGAATAATGTAAATAAATTCGACTCTGTGAATGGACCAAAAATAGCCTGACCTATTAGTTACATGGTGACAGGTTGGACCGTTCTGATATTCTTCTATTACTACCAGAACAAGTTTTGATATGAATTTTTTTTTCATGATAACCGAAATTGAGCAAATGAGCACATAGGTCACCTGATGGAGTAGTCTGTTTGTGTGCCCATGGACATACGGAATAGTAAGTTTGCTAATGCGTTTTCAATCTCGAGGACCAAGATAGAATTCCTCTATGCTGATAATTTTACCGATTTTCTTACCCCCTTATCGGGACATAACAGCGATAGCACTGCTGTTTGCTCAGTTATTTTTTAAATTAAATACCTAATAGGTAGCTACCTTAAATTACACAGAATCGCCTACAGCCTACAGCTACCTAATTTAAAGAAAAATATCAATGTATGCTACGCTTAGGTAAATCGCTGCTATTGGTCTGGGTTATAAAACGAAGTTGTATGTACCACTGAGCTTTTAGGCGAAGTTCAAACAAAAGTACTTATGAAGAAGAAGAAGAATTTATTTGCTTGAACATGTTGAATACCTCTATGTGAAGTATTCGCACTGTTCCCGCTTGGGGACTATAGCCCAAAAATTCTCGTGATGAGAGGAGGCCTGTGCCCAGCGGTGGGACGTTAAATAGGCCGTTGTGGTGGTTTCTCTCACACACAAATTCGTGATGAGGCTTCACCTGACCCTCTGAACATCTTTATAAGATTTTTAAATTTCTCCGGTCTCTAGAAGTTTAATGTATGAATGAATGAATGAACTAGTATTTCATTGTAATAATTTATTGTGTAGGTATAATCTACATCCTATAATTTCCTGTATCCATATACAGGCACTAATATTGGCCATACAAGAAATATATTACTTGTTTGTTGGTTAAATATATCGTGAAATTGCACTTGTAAGTAATTTTGAAAAACGCTTTCTGTTGTTTTTTGGTTGCCCGTCTCGTTCTCAGCAATGGGCTATCAAACGCTGGTAGATTCATTCAATTTTCTGACGTGTAACAGTGACGTGGAAGCCGTGGTGGCCTAGTGGTTCGACCGACCGCCTCTCATGCAGAGGGTCGGGGGTTCGATTCCGGCTCGCACCTCTAAGTTTACTTATGTGCGAAATACAATTTGAATTTACCACTGAGCTTTTCGATGAAGGAAAACATCGTGAGGAAACCTGCACGCATCTGCAGTACTGGGCCCGCGTGGGGACTATAGCCCAAACACTCTCGTGATGAGAGGAGGCCTGTGCCCAGCAGTGGGACAAATAGGCTGTAGTAGTAGTAGTAGTAGTAGTAGTAGTAAAAGTGCTCGTATATATGACCAATTTGGCGAACAGACTGTATTGGTTAGACTACGATTATGCCCCAGCTATGTGGGTCTAGTTTATCCTTTAACTTTTCTCAGAACTGAAAGACATTAGACATCCGCTGCTGAAGGCCTGCCACCCGTAAATCTAGAGCATCCTGTTCTCAATGAATAAATCATAACGGTCAGGTCGCAACCGATTTCGGGAACTCACTAGAAAACGGGAAAAAATCCCGCTTTATCCGCTTCGTCCAATCCGAACTGGGCCTGCGTGGGAACTATAGTCGAAACCCTCGTGTGATGAAAGGCCTGTGCCCAGAAGTGGGACTTAAATAGGCTATTGTGGTGGTGGTGGTCTGGGAATGAAGAAATAATTCATGTTTTTCAAATCAGCGTACGCCCGAAATAAGCGTTAAATGCGATAATAGATGTCGCTGCCTAGGTAGCCTGTATGGACATTAGAAGGGCCCCCTGGATATTTATTTATTTAGATATTGCTCACGTACAGAGTTTTTCAATTTTTCAATTCAATTATTTATTTATTCATGGAAAACCAACAGCTGTATTATATCTAAATATGTTTAGAAACTATAATCTTAAAAGGCAAAAAAAGCATCTTGGAATATTATTAGGTACCATGTCTCTGACGGCAGACTATTTTCCAGGTGGACCGGTCTGTCTATTCGTCACTCTTTAATCATCATCATCATCATCATCTTAGCCAAAAGCACAGAATATTTAATAGTACTACATACATATATAATGGCCACGGAATCACCCGCCTGACTCTAGCCGGCGCGCAACTCGCGCCCAATTCGCCCTTGCCGTCATTTGTTTCATCCGGAGATGGAGAGCGGATCACTGGCCCGCGTAGTGATACCCACACATTTAAAAGTGTACAGACGTCCTCGCACGCACACAGACGTCCTCGCACGCAAACATGACACTTCATTCGAATTGTGTTCGAAATCGTGCTTTTATAGGCCGTGTCCGCCGTGTGCTAAAATACGTCCACTGCTGGACATAGGCCTCCCCCAAGGCGCGTCACTCAAACTGGTCTGGACTGCTCCCATCCACCGTATTCCTGGGATCTTTGCGTGATCTTTCGCTCCATCATTCAGCTCGTCTCCCGGTGCGCGAACGTCGTCCGAGAATTTTCTGGTCCATTGATCTGTATTCCAATCAATCAATCATTTATTGCCTTAAATATTGTGAGATGATGGATAAAAGAGAATCCAGTGTTATTTATTAAGCTATATGTTTTTACTTTAGTAATGTGTACCTACATTTAATTTACCAGTGCATTGGTGTCAACTGTAAAGCTGTGTAAATAAAATTGATAAATAAATAAATAATTTATTCAGCAAATTTGCCACATAGGGCACTTTTACACGTCAGAAATGAATTTACCAGCGCTTCGTAGACCCATTGCTCGAGAAGAAGCGCCGCAACAAACTCAACAGAAGGCCTTTTTTTAAATACTTAATAATAATGAATACAAATTCACATTACATTTGAATTAGGTATATTTATAAAATACATATATAGGTACGTAATAACATTACACTTAAGGGATGTATAGTCCCTAACTTAAACTTAAATCCAAGATCTTAGAGATTTAAAGTCATAATAGTCAATAATAATCATGGAGATGGCCTGTTGCATATGCATAGTCAGCATCCGCCGAAACCCCCCATTATGCCGGCTGCATAGCGATGCATAGTAACGCCGACCCGGAAACCACCGCTGGCACGCGCGGCGCCCAGCAGACGCGCCCGACGCTGCACAACGTGACCGATTCAATGCCAATGGCTGTTACCTTCTCCAGCCTGATGAAAATCCCCGGGACTCTTGGATCTAGCATCGACCATGCAGTCATCTTAGTTAAGGCTACTTTTAATCTTAAGAGGGTTTATCCCGAAAGTTGGCAACGTCGCATATAGCTGTCAAATGTTTCGCTGTTTTTACCCGTTGAAAAGTGATCTCCTCCGTGAAATTATCGCAAATATGGATTATTTGGCGATTATTGTTAAAGGTTTAAAAAATATATATTTTCCAAACAATACTGCAGATCTGCACAACATTGCGGCATAGCTACTCGATATGATGATAGTTATTTATAATTAATAAACTTAATGAGATTCAAGAAACTTTTTTTCGGCGCCGATCTTATAAAGTCGCCTTTGACAGCTACGCCTCTGGACCTTAGTCAACAGTGGCGCCAACTGGTGAGCAAAGAAACGATAGTCCCCATTTGAACGTCATTACAGTATCGATATCAATTTGGTAAAATGAATTTTACTATATGAGCACAGATAGGAAATTGTCTTTGATAGAACTCGCTGTCATAACGGATACTACCGATTTTTGAACGCATCAGAGAGCATTTATGATATGAGTGTAGATAAAATACATTGAAAAACTCTTCAGCAAATACACATGAAATCAGGTTAATACTTTTTTTTTGATTTAGGCAACACCATCCGTTCAACATCCTGTCGATATGTAGAATCTCATTTTAAACGCCATATTTTTTTTATCGTAAACATGTTAATGTTTTATTTATGCTGCCAGACCGTAGCAACAATTTGAATTAAGAACTTTGTAAATATTTCACATTATGCAGTGCACAGACGTCAGTGCCAGTGTTTTGAATTACAGATGGCTACAAAAGACAGCGGCCATCTTGGCTTTGGACACGTGGCCAATGGGGGCTATCGCGTGTGAATTTGCCACTAGAGGCGCTAGTGTCGCGTGAGGTCCAGTAACATTCACTTTTCACTGGTTTTGGCGGGCTTCGTGATATAAATTATTAATTTCTTTAATTTACCTGTTGAAAAGTGATCTCTTTCGTGAAATTATCGCAAATATGGATTATTTGGCGATGAATGTGAACGCTTTGAAACAAAAATGAAAATTCCAATAAAACGGAACTGCACGATAATGCGACAATAGCTACTCGATATGATGATAGTTATTTATAATTAATAAACTTAATGAGATTCAAGATTTAAAACTTAGTTTCGGCAGTTTGATAGCTATACCTCTGGACCTTAGTCAACAGTGGCGCCAACTGGTGAGCTAAGAAACGATAGGCCCCATTCAATCATGTACAGCAGGGAATCTCCATATACGAGTATATCTACACTACAGTGAAATAAGTATTCATTTCACAAATTCGGTGCCAATTTCTATATGCAGGATATAGAAAACGATCTAAATAATTGGTTAATTAGTTAAATAATTGGTTAAAATTATGTGATAAGTAGAGTAACGTAAGCTTTATACCTCGGAACCCAGGGGCTATATTCGAAGTCTTAAAATAGGGTTCTCCCTTTTCCCTATAGGATTTAAAGTTCAACTTAACGCGTGAGCGATCCTATTCTATAAATCTTGGGCTTTTTTATCAATACATGACATTTTAGTCATATTTTGTCCCATTTTAGTCCAATAGTTTTTCAAAATAATATGCATTATTTTGAAAAACTTGCCTCATGTTTCTTTTTCAGAATAATTAGGTATTATTAGTTAAAGAAAATGTACAAGTCGGTATTTAAGTTACTCTACAAAATATATTATTTACTGTAAACAAAGTCGAAATCGTCAACTTTCAAAGCAAATAAGTCATATCATATTTTATTCTTTTTGTTCGCTAGTGTGTCGTTGTTGTTTTTGTTAGATCGGCAAATTTTTTAGCTATACAATAAAAAAAAACAAAAATCTGTTCTCTGGAACGGGTTCCGTCCAAGGTTTCATCAATTAAACGGCTTACGTTAATCTACTAGATAGACTAACTGTGATATATTTTTAGGGTTCCGTACCCAAAGGGTAAACGGGATCCTGTTACTAAGACTCCGCTGTCCATTCGTCTGTCTGTCTGTCCGTCTGTCACCAGACTGTATCTTATGAACCGTGATAAATATCTAAATAGACAGTTAAAATTTTCACTGATGATGTATTTCTGTTGCCGTTAACAACAAATACTAAAAAAGAGAATAAAATAAATATTCAAGGGGGCTCCCATACAACAAACGCGATTTTTGTAATTTTTATAGAAAATGGTACGGAACCCTTTGTGCGCAACGCAAGTCCGTCTCGCACTTGGCCGGTTTTCCTTTCCGATATCAGTTTGATTTTGATCAAAAATAGCTTGAATATTTAGCTCCTTTGAAAATTGCATTCAAATCGGTTCAGTAGTAGACAAAAAAGAAAGAAAGAGCCAAAAAAGACTCGTTTATAATAATGTACATTTATGATGATGATGATGATGATGATGATGATGATGACGACGACGACGACGACGACGATGACGATGATGACGACGATGACGATGATGATGATGGTGATGATGATGACGATGATGATCATGACGATGATGATGATGATGATGATGATGATGATGATGATGATGATGATGACGATGATGATGATGATGATGATGATGATGACGATGATGATGGGTTGGATGTAAGATACCTATCCAGTTAAATATTATTCACTTACTCTGTTCTCGGTTAAACGATGAGGAAATATCTAACTCGCCATTGAAGTTCGTCAAGAGGTTTGTTCGGGAAAAACTAACAAGTAAAAAAAAATCAAAGTCAAAAAAACCCACTGCGGAAACTGAGCTGAAATTAGTTAGGTACAAAGGTCAGATTCTATAGGTTCCCAATCTTCGATCAACAATAGCATAGGTATATTATATTCGTGATATGATAGAATAGGGATGACGACAACTTTTTTTTCCTTAGTGTATCAGGAAGATTATTGAGGACACGTATTTTTTATTTTTTCACGTAATCAAACTTATACGGAGATATATTGAGTTGAAATGTCGCGTGACATCACGGTTAGGTACGATTTATACCTAACAGTGACGTAGTTAGCCCCCACTCTCCAACTTTAATGCGTTTTAACTTAGACATTCTTTGTTAATTTGATAAAACAAAAAATTCGTGTCTAATATTTTTTTATTACCTGACTGACGGACTAATTACAATTTCGATTTCTTCACCCTTTCGTCGTCCCTATTGACAATATTTCATTTTTTTAATACGACTATTTTATTAGCTGTTTAGTGGGGAAAATTTTAAAGCACATGTATTCTTTCTTTTTTTCGTAAGTCGTAAATTTCATACATTAACACAAATAAAATTTTCGGGACACGCTTTTATTACTGACTGTACTTTTCTTTGTAAATCCTTCTATCTTTACCCTTCAAGACGAATCAAACGAGCCCAAATTTGATGGGTTTATGTAGTTTTATTACGGAGTTCCTATGGCCACCTTCCAGCTCCATCATCAGATCAGCTCTACTTCATCATAATATTGCATTGTCACGCGATTTACATATTCGTGCAAATTTTCAGCTCAATCGGAAATCGGAAAGTGGGTCAAATTTAACTTGCAAGATTCCATTACATAGTTACATACTTGTCAACCTAATACAAGCGTGTTAAAAACTCCTCATTCCAAAAGGGCGTAAGTCAAAAATTACGTGGAAGTTCTTTCTGCGCGTAGCGCGAACTCTTTTTTAGCGAGAGTGAGTGAATTGAGTGAGATGACGTCACGCACCAGTTACACTTAAACACGATTTTGTCTAAAAAAGTAATGAATGAACGAAACAATCTGCAACTTTTTTATTGAGTCCTTTAGATCGAGATCCCAAAATGGTTTTCGAATTACGCTTTACTAAAATTTTGAAGTGTTGTCAATTCCCAATATGGAACTAACTAGTTAGTGGTAGGACCTGGTGCTGGGTCCGTCCGGGGTGGTACCACCGTCTTTCCCCGCTAACCTGCCGCCAAATAGCAGTGCTCGCACTGTTGTGTTCCGGTAGGGGGTTAAGGCAGCCGGTGAAATTTCTGGCACAGAGGCATTTCATCTTAGGCCTCAGGGTAGGCAACGCAATCGAGATCTCATGGTTTCTTAATGGAGGATCATAGGATTTCGGTGTCCATGGGCCGCAGTGACCACTTACGATCAAGTAGGCTGTGCGCTCGTTACCATGGGTATAATTTTTTTTTGGCGCAGTGACCTAAAGTGATCCAACAGAAGAGCAGTATCTTGCCTACTCCTGCCTCTTCTTGCCAGAAAGCACCGGCCCAGAGCCACACAGATCCGCCTCCACACTGCATCTTTCCAGCAATATAATTACCAAATAAGTACTCTGTTTAACTGCTAATCCATATATTATCTCTACATGGCCCATCCCGCGCAGTCGACGCGGCCATACATACAATATCATCACGCCTATGTTCTCTTGCGGGGTAATAGACAGAGTGTACCTTCTGCCCGCGACTTCTCCCGCGTGAAATTCAGTTATCGCGTTCCCACGGGGAATATATGCGTTATTCCGGGATAAAAAGTAGCCTATGTCCTTTCCCGGGACTCCAACTATCTCCATACCAAATTTCAACCAGGTCGGTCAAACGGTTGAAGCGTGAAGAGGTAACAGACAGACCGACAGACAGACAGACAGACAGAGTTACTTTCGCATTTATAATATTAATATGGATATGGATAATATATAATATGGATATGGAAGAAACGTTATTCTAGCGACGCGTGTCGTAATGCCTTACAAGTATATAAATGGTTTATTTACAAAACAGTTTTACAAATATTTATGTTTCTTTTATACAGAGGGGGGGGGGGGGGAGGTACCTATTCAAATCTCGTCCCGCATCTTTGAGATTTTTATAAATTTAAATATTTTATAGCATAAGAATAAAGGCTTATTGTACACAAAAAACTCTTCTGTAATTATAATACGTGCCATATTTCAATGCGTTTATAAATGTTTGAAATGTTTCATGAATTAGTTAATTGCCATACCTAGTCTAAGTTTTTTCTATCACGACTCACGCTTGACCACTATATGTGCAAACTCATAACTTCTCATAGACCGACCTCAATACACGATGCTCTAATTCCATTGTTTAGACAGACCAACAAAAAAAGTCAATCTGTCAACCGCACGTCCGCAGCACAGACCTGCGGCGTCACATCAAAATATTGTAATTTAATTCTCAAAAACGATTCACGCCGCTGAATAACATTGTGCAAAATCTAAAAAACCAAGTTCATTTTATTATCACAGTAACAAGATCGATTTTCGTTCGATAGACGCTCGCGTGAAAAAAAAACCGTAAATCGACTGAATAAATTGAACGCGCCGTATAAAAATGGCGGCGGTCGATTGACGCGGCGCAGTGGCTTGCGAGTCGTTCCCGCCAAAACTCCTGTCAAACCGGTGTGGTCACTCTAAATAATTTTCTTTCTAAGAAAACAAAATGAGTGCCCTACTCTTGGTCGCCGTTGTCATACTCGTATTGTACAAAGTATATTCCCGGAAAACTATTAAGTTTACACGGGAGAGTAAATATGGGGTTGGTAAAGAGGTGGTCTTGAGGGAAGCGCCGGGTCCCTTGCCTTTGCCCGTTGTCGGCAGTTTACATCTGCTGGGGAATCACGAGTCGCCTTTCCAGGCGTTTACGGAGTTAGCTAAAGAGTATGGTGACATATTTAGCATTAAATTGGGAGCGGCGCAATGCCTTGTTGTCAATAATTTGGAGCTGATAAGGGAGGTTCTGAACCAGAATGGGAAATTCTTCGGCGGCCGGCCGGACTTCGAGAGGTTCCACAAGCTGTTTGCTGGCGACCGCAACAATTGTGAGTACCTATTTTTTATTTATGTACACTGGTCCGAATATCGGCCCAGTTTTAAGCAGTAAGTATTTGAATTTCAGGCGTTTGAGAGTTTATAACTACCTAAATACTTTTCATGCTCGTAAGTCATTTTAGACGACGAGTCAACAGTAAGCCTGAAGTTCTAAAATATAATAGTTTTTATTTATTAACTTTTCTGCCATCGGAAAAGCCGTATTTTTTATCGGTGGATAAAACTTATAATCTGACTGCAGAAAAGTCAGCCCATGTATTTGGAGATATTTCTTAATGTAATCTAAAATACACCCAACAACAATGAAAACGGGTCACTGTATAGGACTTTTTTCATTGATGTTGAGTGTATTAAAAAGCAAGACCATTTTTTGCCAAAATTTATAAGTGCTGGCCAAGACATGTATTTTAATAATAACTACAAGAACGTACCGTACCTTTATTAAAATAAATTTACGAAAAGCCGCTAAAAGAAAAAAATAACGCAAGTAAAATATTGAATGTCTTAATCCAAATTTAAAAACATCTGTACATAATTTTTTGGGTGCAAATTTTTCTATGAGCGTTTTAGTCAAATATTCATAAACGTTTTGTTGAAGAAAAACACATCAAAAGAAACTCACCGTCGGTTTTATTTCCAAACACAGCCAACATCACTTAAAAACACACGCGTCAAATCAAAAGCCCTGTGGCGTACAGAGTCTAAGCGACGAGTGCTTACACTCCATAGTTTACGTTACGCCGGTGGCCCCAGCCCGGCGTGATACCTGATATTTTATACGAAACTAGCGTCCGCTCGCAACTTCTTCTGCCCGTCATTTAATAGTGAAACTAGCTTCCTCCCGCGCCTTCGTCCGCGTGGAATCCGGTTATCGCGTTCCCACGGGAACTACGCTCCGGAAAAACGGGATGAAAAGTAGCATATGTCCTTTCTCTGGACCCCAACTATCTCCGTGCCAAATCCGTGCGAAAACTATGCGTTTGTCCGAGATAAAAAGTGCCTAAGGCTCACTTGCACCAACACCTCTAACTCGAGTTAACTCCATACAATTAAACCTAAGTTAAGAGACTAACCCGAGGTTAGTGGCTTGGTGCAAGTGGCCTAAACTAGCCTTACTTCCTCCTATCTCCATAACAAATGTCATCTAAATTGGTCCAGTTGCATCAGTGTGAAGAGGTAACAGACAGACATACGGACAGACAGTCAGTTTTTTTTTTGCATTATAATAATTGGTATGGAGTTGGTAGTTATTATTCTTCCTTTTTTGAACAATCCGGGGCAGTGTTTTATTAGCATAAAATATAGTACTATATGTTCTATCCCCTTCCCAACCAGCGCTATGCTGAGCCGGGACCTTTTTCATGGCAGAAATTGTTTGTCCTTGTTTTTATGTTTTTTTTTTGCATAAATAAATGCCCAAATACGTGCCCAAATAAAATTTTTAATATTTTTTATTATTTTTTTATTTAAATTAATATTCATAATCATATTCGCAATCGCAATTAGAATTATTCTACTTACACCGTCAGACCGTCACGTAACAAAATGGTCAGCAAAATTCTAAGACTCATTCACGATGACATGATTCAACAAAAATAGTGAATGAATTTTAATAATTATGCTTTTGGAAACCTTTGTTTAGATTACAAAGGTAATTTGAAGGTGTACCTAAAGATAATGTTTTGTGGTGGAAATCTCATCACTTCTTATCGTAAAAGCGACATTTAAAATTACCAAAAAAAAAATTGGTTCTATCGAACATCAAAAATAAAAAAGATTTTCCCCAATAACCTGTCGCCAAATAGCAGTGCTGGCACTGTTGTGTTCCGGTAGGTGGTTAAGGCACTCGGTGAAATTTCTGGCACAGAAGCATTCCATCTTAGGCCTCAGGGTAGGCAACGCATTCGAGATCTTATGGTTTCTTAATGGGGGATCATAGGATTTCGGTGTCCATGGGCCGCAGTGACCCCATACCGTCAGGTGGGCTATGCGCTCGTTTGCCTATACCGTTCACATGAAAAAAAAAATGGCGCCAGGTACCTATCTGTCAAATCCTATCTGTCAAATCAGTGAGTTCGACAGCTAGTTTTCGATTTTAGCAAGGCGAGTATTATGGAGGGTTGAATTAACGCATTCACTGCCACCGACGCATATATGCGTTTTGCTGACTTTCCCGTATTGCCTTGAACGCACATGTGCGTTGCAATGTTCCCTTAATGACAGATGTGGCACCTGGC
The DNA here is from genome assembly GCA_963971205.1 of Aethes cnicana. Classification (NCBI taxonomy): domain Eukaryota; kingdom Metazoa; phylum Arthropoda; class Insecta; order Lepidoptera; family Tortricidae; genus Aethes; species Aethes cnicana. The sequence goes on from OZ020299.1 coordinate 2,997,010, forward strand.
GAAAGTTCGTAAAAAGAAGTGGCAGTGAATGCGTTAAAGGAGCGCAATCTTTATAGTTCCAAAGGTGGACACCAAATCGGGTAGGTTGGGGGCGCTGCGGTCGCCACTCCAGTCAAGCCACCTAGGCAGATAGTCTACAGTAGCGCCTTCAGATGGCGCTGCTTTGGCGAAAAAGCAGGAGAGTGTGTTGTGAGGAGAGTGTGTTTTGTTTTGTTGCTTATCAAATCCTCTGGACACGTTCTTAACTGTTTCGCCATATAAGATTGCGCTCCCTTACCAAGACACATTTCACACTGCATAGCGAGTATACAATTCACGGGCTTCAAGCTACCTAAGGGACATCCAAAATTTTCGATTTCGACAATTCCGCAGTACTTACTTTAGGTTATCTGCTAAGCTGGCGCACATACACAAGAGAGTTTAAAGGTTGTTTTTGTAATATAATATATGTGTGTCAAGTTTTTTTGAACTAGGCAAGGCTGTTTATAAATGTGTAACTGTGCTAATTGTTTACAAAAATGCCGGACAATGCATAATTTTAATACTGCATCGTCGAAGAATTACAAACAAACTTTCACCCGTGAACCCATTAAACCTTTTTTAATGCTCACTTAGTTCATTTATTTCAAACTAGCTTCTGCCCGCGACTTCGTCCGAGTGGAATTCGGCAATAGCGTTCCCGCGGGAACTATGATTTTTTCCGGGATAAAAAGTACCCTAGATATGTTGACCCGTTTTATAAACTACCCCCAAACCAAATTTTGTTGCAATCCGTCCAGTATTTTTCGAGTTAAATCCGGACATACATACACACATACAGTATTTTTTTCTAAAAATCGTTATTTTGTGTTTAGTATCGTTTATATAGTCCCCACGACTTTATAGTTTCTATTAATTTTCAAGTTTTAGACGTGACTTCTTCTACAGACTTATTATTAGTAATATCCATCCGTATCCATAGTAATATTACAAATACGAAAGTAACTCTGTCTGTCTGTTACCTCTTCACGCTCAACCACTGAACCGATTGAGATGAAATTTGGCACGGAGATAGTTGGGGTCCCGGGAAAGGAAATAGGCTACTTTTTATCCCGGAAAAACGCATACCCGCAGGAACGTGAAAACCGAATTCCACGCGGACGATGTCGCGGGCAGAAGCTAGTAGATAATACAGCTGTTGTTTTTCCATGAATAAATAAATAAATAAAGTTAGTAAGGGCGCTATGTAGACACCAAACGTCAGTTATTCAAGAGCATCCGATAGTCTAAAGTATAGGTCTAGAATTACCTGATAATCTGAGCTGAATATGCCCTAAATGACTTAGGTCATAGCCTACTGACCTTAATAAAGGTATAGGTCGTTTTGACACTGGAGAATGGGGTATGGTACAAGTTATAGGAGCCATACTTAGCTTTGTTGCGGCGCTTCTTCTCAAGCAATGGGTCTAGGAAGAGCTGGTAAATTCTGACGTGTTAAAGTGCCCTTATGTGACCAATTTGCTGAATAAATGATTATATTTTGAATTTTGATTTTTTATGTATGTAGGTACTTAATGTAATAAAGGGGTAAGATTTTTTTCGTCTCTAGTTATTGCCACTGGTTCGAATTCGATTAAGCTCTGGAAGTATTAGCTCTCAATAGTTACCTTAAGTATTTACTTATCTTCTATTTATATAAAACAAGAGACTGACTGACTGACTGACTGACTTACTGACTGACTGACTGATCGATCAACGCAGAGCCAAAACTACTGGTCGTAGAGAGCTGAAATTTGGCCTGCAGGTTCCTTAGGGAACGTAGGGAAACAGGATTTCTCGAAAGTCCCACGGGAACGGATATTTTTAAAATATTTCCGCGCATACAAAGTTGCGGGGAAAACTAGTAAAAAATAGTTTTTTGTAGAGAAAATTTCATGGCAGTTGTTTTTCATGACCTCAAGAGATTGTCAGAAAGGTACTGTAGGTAAATATAGAGAGATGGAATGATTACTCCACCGACTGCTCTTAAAATAATATAATATTTCATATGCCTAAATTGAAAATAGATAGTAATTGATATATTTTTTTATCAGGATAAAAAGCAGCCTATATGTTGACCAGTGTTACAAACTACCCCCATACCAAATTTTGTTGCAATCCGTTCAGTAGTTTTCGAGTTAAATCCGGACATACATACTACAAAAAAAAATTCTAGAACTCGTTATTTTGTGTTTAGTATCGTTTATATAGTCCCCTCGACTTGATAGTTTCTTTTAATTTTGAAGTTTCAGACGCGACTTCTTCTACAGACTTATTATTAGTATATAGATTCTGTGACTTGGACCATAGTTGATAATTAACTTGGACCATATTTGTAATTTAAAGGCAACATGAGATCAGGCGCCTGGCCTTATCTAACTAATGTAAAATGACTAACAACTGATATCTGTTACAATACTCCTCACTTTTATTTTCAGCTGTATCTGAATTTTCCTAGTGGTAGGGCCTGGTGTTAGGTCCGTCCGGGGAGGTACCACCGTCTTTCCCCGCTAACCTGCCGCCAAATAGCAGTGCTCGCACTGTTGTGTTCCGGTAGCCCCCTACCGGCCGGCAGGCAGGCAGCCGGTGAAATTTCTGGCACAGAGGCATTCCATCTTAGGGCCTTATCACACTTGCGATTTGCGAGCGAGTTGAAAGCGTTTTTCAATACAAAACTCGTACGCGGCGAACTCGCGGCGTGTTCGCCTCCATACAAAACTCGCTCGCGAATCGCAAGTGTGATAAGGCCCTTAGGCCTCAGGGTAGGCAACGCATTCGAGATGTTATGGTTTCTTAATGGGGGATTAAAGGATTTAGGTGTCCATGGGCCGCAGTGACTACATACCATCAAGTGGACTGTGCGCTCATTTGCCTATACCATCGACATAAAAAAAAAGAAATAGGTAGTTGGGGAGCAATAATTTTGCACTAAAAATAACAAAAAAATCTCAGAAATGTGGACTTATGATTAATTAAAATACAAAATAGGTACTTACCACATATTTTCCGCGGGACTCGAACTATCTCCCCATACCTAATTTAGGTTACCTAAGGCCGTTCACTGCCCCAGCATCGTCAAATTGCTCATTTAAGATCATACTTTTCTAAGAAATGTTAAAAGTAAAAAAAAAACAGATGTTATATTTGGCTAGCTTTTCCCCGCAACTTCGTGTGCGCAGAAATATTAAAAAGTAAAATCCCGATTTTTCCCGTTCCCGTGGGAATTTTGCAAAATCCTTTCTTAGCGGACGCCTACGTCATAACATCTACCTGCATGCCAAATTTCAGCCCGATCCGTCCAGTGGTTTGGGCTGTGTCAGTCAGTCAGTCAGTCAGTCACCTTTGAGTTTTATATATTTAGATTACATCACCCACATTGACAGCTTTGTTGTTACTTACAAGTTTCACGAAACTTCGCTCGATATAATTTAATTCCAAAGTAACCTCTAACTCGGACCTTTAATCCAACTTTACTCCAGTTTACCATATCAAACAGTGTAAAACTAAATATAACAGAAAAAATATCCATATTATATATACATTGACAGTTTTATAAATGCCATGTTTTTAGACGGTATTTTTATAGAAATTAAAACGTGTTAAATACTAACTAAATCGGGCGTTCTGTGCGTAGCGCTTTCTCTTCCACTCTTTACACGAGTGACAGTGACGGCTGAGCTGGGTATTGGACAAAAGGGGCTCGAACACACGTTTTGTTATATGTCCAAAGCAGTGTTAAAAGCCTGTTTATCAAATGTATGTAACGGGAACAAACTGTGTTTATACAAAAATTCGCCAGTCATCACATTATTTACGCATGTAGGTAAATTTGGGATGTTTATGAAAAATCGATATGGGCTCAGCTCAGATGTCAACTTAGCAGAAATAAAATGTCTTACATTTAATGGTTATTTGCGTATTTTGATGTTTTTAACACATACTATCCGATTACGATGAAAACTAAGCCCTGGGTGGTCTGCGTGAGTAAAATGATATCTTACCCAACTGTGTCGTAGAAGGAGGATTATGGTTTTCTATAAAATGTAGGTAGGTATGTGTGAAGGGATGAATGTCAAAAAGATTTTTTTTTTACTTAGATGCAAGTTAAAGTTCTTTGTTTGTTGTTTTTTTTCAAGTGATACTCGTTAATACAAATAAAATGAAATTTATAAAATTACTAGCTGGCCCCGCGGACTTCGTACCGCCTTAGAATTTTTTTTGGGCATGAAAAATATATTACGTCCTATTCTCCGACCCACTGAACGTACAATCCAAATTTCATAAGAATTGGTCGAGCCGTTTCGGAGGAGTTACACACTGTGACACGAGTATATTATATATTAGATTATTTCTTTAGGTATTTCTCAAATCTTTTTTATGAAATAATAAATGACAAATACCAGCTTTTTTTAACACAATTAACAGCGGCAACAAAAGAAAACCTGTTATTCTCAATTTGAAATTAATTTCAAGTTCACAATTTATCATTTACTCCAGACCATTTTTTTCTTATATCTAATTAAAGTTGGTAATACAAGATTTTTACAAACAGACAGTCATATTCAATACAAATACAACAAATATAACCTACTTTTACTTGTACCTACATATTAAAAAAAATGTTATGTGTCATACATACGCATGTTCTTGCTATATGTAATTTGATAGGTAGGTATATGCTGATCGACATTAAATATAGGAAATTGGGTTTTATTGCAATTAAAATATTTAGTGAATTTGATATATTGGGTAATTATTTACTACTTAGGCTGTTCTATTATTTAGGTCATGGGTGATACGTTCACACAGGATCTTATATCAGAAAGTCGAAAATTCAATTTGATTTTACTGCATAGCTTTTCGGTGAAGGGAATCATCGTGAGGCTTCTGCGAAGTTCCCAATCGGCTCTGGGCCCGCGCGGGGACTATAGCCCAAACCCTCTAATTAACCCTCTACTACTACTACTACTACCACAGCCTATTTGCGTCCCACTGCTGGGCACAGGCCTCCTCTCATCACGAGAGGGTTTGGGCTATAGTCCCCACGCGGGCCCAGTGCGGATTGGGATTAACCCTCTCCATGCAGCTAATCCATTGCTTCCTCCACCTTCACTAATAGGTTATTGATGGAGTGCAATGGTAGTGCTCTGAAACCCACTGGCTCCAGTAGCAATAACATGAGTTTACAGTGACAGCTCCATCTTGTTGGAGGCCTACCGACAGCTCGTCTCCCGATTCGCGGGCGCCACTCGAGAACTTTCCGGCCCCATCGGCCATCGGTCCTGCGAGCAATGTGCCCCGCCCACTGCCACTTAAGGTTCGCAATTCTTCGGCGACGACCTCGTGAAGGTCGCGGGAAACCGGTGGAAGCAAGTAGCACAGGACCGGTCGGTGTGGCGAGCCTTGGGGGAGGCCTATGTCCAGCAGTGGACGTCTTTCGGCTGAAATGATGATGATGATGATGACAGTGACAGTACTCGCTAGCGACTACGTAAACGATTTGTATGAATAATAGTACAGCGCCCCTGGCGGTCACTCGTTGAACTAAAATTCTTCATACGTTTACGTAGTCGCTAGCGAGTACGGTCACTGTAAACTCATGGTAGTGCTACTGGTTTGAAAGCCATAAAAAATTGTTTACTATCATAACGAACGTATAAACTGAATCGCTGTGATCATCGGACCGCACATGATTTACACGATCAAAACAACCAATCGATTTTACATGCACATAACTTGCATATTTTTAGAGATCCGTAAGTGTAAAAGTTAAAATGCGTTCGTGATAATAATTCAGCGTTTGATCTACCTCTAACCGCCTCTCATGCAGAGGGTCGGAATGCAGTTCCAATTTAAAGCTCTGAGTTGCTAGTTACATACTTAGGTACCTAATTATGTGCGAAATTCAATTCAAATTTGCCACTGAGCTTTTCGGTGAGGAAAAACTGCTATGTCAAGTAAAATTAATTCCTAAAGGACGGTATCCGGTAGCAGGTATAGATAGTACAAAATTTGCGATTGTAAGATGGCGAGGAAATCTCCACGAATATGCTATGTGATTCAAGTAAAATTCATTCCTGAAATAAGGACGGAATTCTATAATGATATAGCCTACCTAAAAAAAAACATTAAATTATTTCTCTAAGTACCTAAAAACAGTTTTGGTCTAGGTAATATAAGGAAATCTCCACGAATATGCTATGTGATTCAAGTAAAATTCATTCCTGAAATAAGGACGGAATTCTATAATGATAGTATAGCCTACCTAAAATGGTTGTCATTAAATTATTGCTCTAAGTACCTAAAATAAAAACAGTTTTGGTCTAGGTAATATTAGGTAGGTAGTAATGTAACATTACGGAACTCCCATTTTAAAATAAGATCTCACTTGGCTGCTATTGCGTGTCGACTGCAAATAAAATGGGTTAGTTATAAATAGAATATGGCACAAAAAGAAAAAGTGAAGACCTTTTGTTGAACGATTTAGTTGCCTGTAAGAAGCGTAATATCTTTTGGATTGCTTAACCGACATTAAAAAAGGAGCTTGTTAATTAAATTCGCTTTCAATTTGTATATGGGTCTGTCAATGTCGTACATTCGTCAGTTTAGATCGATTTGTATGTAAAACTTAAGTAAATATCTAGTGATTTGAATATCAAGTGGTCTAGCTAGCTAGATGAACCATAAAGTTACTAATAAATATTAATTTTATTTATAGCCCAAACCCTCTCGTGATGAGAGGAGGCCTGTGCCCAGCAGTGGGACGCAAATAGGCTGTAGTAGTAGTAGTATAGGTATATCGGATAGTACAGAATCTAAAATTTATGAACAGCTAAAGGTGCTATTCCAATGCCACCGACAGGCCGTCAGAACAGTTGCTTCCATCGGCCGCGCGCGATTGTCGAACCCGCGGAGACGGTACCTACCATTCCATTGCATTCTCGTACAATTACTATGATTTAGGCTTTAGCAGCCGCTCTCTTGGAATAGCACCTTAAGCTATAGGTAGGTAGAACCTTTATTTTTCGAACAAACTATTCTATTATTCTTCGATGGAGTCTTCGTTACAGTGTTACGTACGATCTCGTAATGGTTAATCTTACTCACATTATACAGTGTTATAATGAGATACCAACATTCCGTGACTTCAATCATGCTTTTCAGGGTTCTGTGCCATGAATAAGAAACGACGGAACCCCTCGAATCAATGGTGATAGTTGCTATCGTTCCTACTTTCCCCGTTTATCACCTTAACAACTGGCGCCCGAAGATATATAATAAAATACATAATAAATAAAATTTGGAAAAGAATATATAATAATAAACTGTATTTTCATTACCTAGATTACAAAAAACCTGTAAAATAACTGTATGGAAAACTTTTCATCTTGAAATCTCCAGAATAAATAAAGAATAACTGCTTATTCTGTATTAGATGATGGTAAATTTGTTTATTTTATTTAAAATACTAACCTATTTTTTAACATGCTTTTATTAGGTCGACCTGTATGTAGCTATGTAATGGAATCTTGCTAGTTAAATTTGACCCACTTTCCGATTTCCGATTGAGCTGAAATTTTGCAAGAATATGTAAATCGCGTGATAATGCAATGTGGAGCTGATCTGATGATGGAGCTGGAAGGTGGCCATAGGAACTCCGTAATAAAAATACATAAAACCATCGAATTTTGACTCGTTTCATTTGTCTTGAAGGGTAGATGAAGGATTTACAGAGAAAAGTAGACTCAGCAATAAAAGCGTGTCCCAAAAATTTAATTTTTGAAAAAACTTATTATTTATTATACGGAACCTTAGAACGCGTTTGTGCTTCGCTCTTCATTTGTTTTTCCCTCTTCATTACACTTTTTCTTGTTACGCTCTAATTACTCAGTTGCTTATGTTCTTACTTCTGCAGTTAAAAACTTTTTGTGGCGTGAGCTTTTATGAATTATTCATTAATTAAATTGCATGATCAATTTGCGATAGCGAAAGGAAAACCATAATTACTTCAATTATTATCATCCCTAAGTATATAATAAAGTTTCCTTTTCATTTGAAAGGCTTCCCCTAAACCTGGCAATGTGTTATTTAGAGGAAGTCCGCTCCATATTGACGGGATAGCTAAAATAAATACTTACTGAATTGGTCTTTTCTAAGAGTTGAATGTCGAATCTAAGCTGCCAAAAATGGCTGACTGAAAATTTGGTGTCGTGTCCTCATTGATTGAGCCCACCGAAATGCTCTGCTGCTCTGAAATTTAAAATAACTCAAATAATTTGTGCAAATATTAGTGACTTACCTACATACTTATCTATCCATCTAACCATAAACAGATTTTCTTGTTGCCCGAGTGAGTGCCCGTCGTTTCAACTTGGGCAAAATTTCATCAACAACAACAATACTCTTTATTTAACATCATATACAAAACACAGGAAATACAGAAAGGATACACAGTTAATAGGTAAACAACGGACTTATCGCTAAGCAGCGATCTCTTCCAGTCAACCTTAGGAATTTCATTCGTATGTCCGGATGTTTTAAAGGTTGCATCTCTCTACTGATTCTTCTGAAATTTTGTGAGCAAATTTTTTTTCGTCGCTTCAGTTTTTGGGGAATTTTCAAAATGCCGGAGCTATGCGATTCAAAATGAAAGAATAGAAACTGTCAAGTTTTGAAAAATGGAGTCGCGAGTTGGTTAGTTTTTAATTAATTGATCAGCTTTTTTTTACACTGTCAAAATGCAGATTATAGCCATGTATAGCTAAGTATATGAGCCATTTTTCATCTAGAGATCTTCTACTATCTAAAGCCCCGCGCCTTCACATTTCAAAAGGCTTCAATTTTTTCATTATTATTTAAAAAGCACCACACCAGTACTCTCAACGCATAGTTGATGGCCGTTTCAGCACGCACACATGTGTTGAGAGTGTTGGTGGTGATTTTAAATACTTTGACGCCCGGTTCCTATATCCAAACAACGCCTCGTTTTGCCTACGGACGGTTAAAATTTGACAGATTATGGAACAAATGTCAAAAATCAACCGTCCGTAGGCAAAACGAGGCGTTTCGTGGATATAGGAACCGGGCCTGAAGCGTTTTGAAATGTGAAGGCGCGGCATTTTAGATAGTAGAAGATCTCTACAGTACCTATACGCTATATATTACTCTGCCATGTATGAGTGCGAAAACGAAGTAATGTACTGTAAAAAATAGGTGAAAATGACAAAGCATGTAGCGTAGTCCATGGGCCAATTTTACGCCACATTTCAATCAATCAATCGATCAAATATCATTTATTTGTCATAACTCAGGTCGCATCATGATGGTACAAATTTTATGTCCTGCCAAGTTTGCCGTGAGGCGTACAAATAGTTTTTATATCTATGGTGTAGGCAAACGAGCGCACAGCCCACCTGATGGTAAGTGGTCACTGCGGCCCATGGACACCGAAATCCTATGATCCCCCATTAAGAAACGATAAGATCTCGAATGCGTTGCCTACATTGAGGCCTAAGATGGAATGCCTCTGTGCCAGAAATTTCACCGGCTGCCTTCACCCCCTACCGGAACACAACAGTGCGAGCACCCCGGACGGACCTAGCACCAGGCCCTACCATTAACGAAAACATAGTGATACTTTCATAATATTGTGAACACCTTAATACCTATGTTTATACAAATAACTGTACTTTGACTTTGAAATATTCAATATCTGTTCTCATTGTCCACAGCTTTGGCTCTTTGTGACTGGTCCAATCTTCAGCTACGTCGTCGCAACCTAGCCCGCCGCCACTGCGGCCCAAAATCTCACACCGACAACTACGCCCGCATCGGGAGCGTTGCTACCTTTGAAGCCATTGAGCTGGTGCAGACGCTGCAACACATCAGCAGGAGTACTGAATCAGCCATCAATCTAAAGCCACTCCTGATGTCTACAGCCATGAATATGTTCTCCCACTACATGTGCAACACAAGATTCGAAGACGACGACCCCGAGTTCCGTAAAATCGTCGATCATTTCGATGAAATCTTCTGGGAAATCAATCAAGGATATGCAGTCGATTTCCTTCCTTGGCTCTCGCCATTTTATAAGAAACACATGGATAAGCTGTCTAACTGGTCGCAGGAGATCCGTTCCTTCATCTTGTCTAGAATCGTAGAGCAGCGTGAGAATAATTTGGACACAGAAGGACCCGAAAAAGACTTCCTTGACGGTCTTTTAAGAGTACTCCACGATGATCCTACCGTAGACAGAAACACAATCATTTTCATGCTAGAAGACTTCTTAGGCGGTCATTCGTCTGTTGGTAACCTAGTTATGCTGTGTCTAGCGGCTGTGGCCAGAGATCCAGAAGTGGGTAAGAAGATTAGATCAGAAATCGAAAGTTTGACCAAGAACAAACGAGCTATAAGCCTGGAAGACAGAACCAGCCTCCCATATACTGAAGCTACAGTTTTGGAAGTACTGAGATACGCATCTTCTCCGATAGTGCCGCATGTGGCTACGGAAAACGCTGAAGTGGCTGGATTTGGAGTCGAAAAAGGAACAGTGATCTTCATTAATAACTACGAGTTGAATAAGTCTGATAAATACTGGAGCGAGCCTGAAAAATTTGATCCCTCTAGATTCCTTGAACGCAGCAAATTAAGAATTCGAAGGAGTTCCCTGTGTGATTCTGGCATGGAGTCTGACGGCGAACGGACTGGCCCATTAGACAAGGCTACGGAAATAGAAAAAGAAGTTGTTTCAGTCAAAAAGAACATCCCACATTTTCTACCCTTCAGCATTGGTAAGAGAACTTGCATTGGTCAGACCCTAGTGACCACCATGAGCTTTGTCATGTTTGCCAACATCATGCAAGAATTTGATATAGCAGCGGAGAATCTAGAGGATTTAAGACAGAAACCGGCCTGTGTAGCATTACCTAAGGACACGTTTAACCTCTACGTTGTACCAAGAAAACAGTGAAGTAATAATTTATTGTTTTTAGATAATCCTTCTGCACGACCACGGATTTTGGAAAATTTTGATCTTCAAGTAATTTAGTCTGAGTAGTACTTATCATGTTATTGTAGATTTGACTTAGTTTTTCATCAATATAGATATTTCGTAGTTTAGAAACCAATTGAAGTGGTTGTGGAGATTCGCTCAAAAACACTATTTATTTCTCGAAATAATTGATCTTTTAGGTTACGCTTTAGCACTCCAAGACAAACATGAAGACATATTTTTTTTATATTTTGTTATTTTAGAAAATACGTTAGTTCGCTGGTCAGAGCTTGCATTTCTAAATTGCCGTTTCTCCATTTTTTTCAAGGTGAAAACTGGCAAGACTTCTTCGATTATAGGTATTAGAAAATTCAGAAAATATCCAACCGTTCCGCCATTTTCATCTGGATCGCACCCGCTGCTGCTGAAATTAGTTGCCAAAAAATAAAAATGCATTTTTAAAGCTTTTTTACGGCCTGACCAGCTCGTGATACTTTTAAATACACGACGACTTTTTTTTGTATCGCGGATTTTGATATTTTTAGTTTTATAATGTTTTTCTAAATCGAAATATTATTAGTCAAAAGCGCATTTAGTAGTAGATTTATTATATAGACGGCGCCGCTGGTGAATTTGCCAGTTTGAGATTTTTGGCAAATTTGCCAAAACGGCTCCTTTTCTTGAGTCAAACAAGCATTTCTGTGAAAGTTCCTTCATATTAGATTTAGTTCTGCTATTTAAAAAAAACAGTATGGTGTAATCAACAATATAGGTAGCACTATTTTTTAGCCTGAAGACGATTTTAATTGTCTCGATTTTAATTAATTTCGTAAGATTGCTTATTTTCTTACAGTTGTCAGCACCTTAAAGAAAAATACATGATGACTAATGTAATGTAATTCGTAACTAACTATCAAATCTATATTTTATTGCTTCTTTTGACCATGCTAGAAAAAAGTAACCATGCCATAAACATGCTTGGAATCGATAGCCTGTGCGTAAACGTTATATGGTTTTTGATCCCCCTTAGTATAGTAGAACGGCTCTCCAATATATAGAAAACAGCGCCATCTAATGTTCTGCACCGGTTGATTTATATCTCACTTTTGCTACCTACACAAGCTTTTCATTTTCCACTATCTGTGGAGCACCCAGCTCCACGCAGTGTTCGATATTACTTCTAGAATCTGGCAAATGAAAGTTGAGAGTGAGAAAGCGCCGCAAATTCAAAAACGTGTAACGTAAAAAAGCATTTTTGACACTTTTAATATGTTTAAATTGTTAAAACGATTCTGTTACAAATGTCTATACTGCTTTCCGCGTCAGGGATAACGCACTCTGATTTTTGAACTTGCTGCTGTTTATCATTCTCATCTTTCGTTTGCCAGACCCTATATTTCTCAGAGTTCAAATCGGATGACAGTGTGTAATTTCTGTGTTATAGCAACAATATTTGCTTAGCCCACAACTGTTAGTTAATAGGTGTAGTGGAAGGTGTTACAGGCAAAGACGTCTCAATCGGTATGCTTTTATTTCGTACGGCCCTACTTTATATACAATTTTGAATATTCCAAAAAGGCAATGGCGGGTAGTCGAAATCTCGTCGGTTTCGATCTACCCGCAAGTTTTGCATCGCGTGGTGTGAGCAGGACGGTTGTACTCCATCTCGCGCCGACGTAAATATGGGCGCGATTTCAGAGCGCGGCTTAGTTGCGCGCGGCCGCCGATGGATGCACATGTCTTGACTGCTACATAGCTCCCCTCCAGCGAAGCGTATAGGTGGCCTTGATGTTCGACCTGAACGCGTCGTGTAATGTTTTTCTTGCTTTTCCGTATGTTCTTCATTGTTCACCATGAATGCCGGCTTCAATCGATCTATCGATATATTCACGATTCGCTGTCTTGTTTTAATTTTGTAGACTTTGTTATTTCGCTGTATGACTTCGAAAGGGCCATCATAGGTAGGCGTTAGCGGCTTGCGATGTGCGTCGGTACGTACATATACATGCGAGCAGTTTCGTAGCTTGTCGTGTACGAATGTAACTCGCTTGTTTGCTGGGCGTTCGGCGGCTTGTATTTTTCTCATTGCTTCGGTTATTGTGTCTTCGAAGTGAGTGTTCGTGGACGTATTTCGGTTTTTTTCTCCATGCATTTCGCCTGGCAATCGCAGCGTGCATCCGTACAGGGCTTGCGCTGGTGACGTTTGCGAGTCTTCTTTTATTGCAGCGCGTAACCCTAATAGTACGGTAGGCAACTCGCGGGTCCAACTGGTATTGTTGTGCAGACGGGCTGTTAATGCTGTCTTGAGCGATCGATGCCATCGTTCGATCATTCCGTTTGCCTGGGGGTGATATGCAGTTGTTCGGTTTTTTTCGATTCCCATACGCTTCATGAGGTTTGAGAAAACCGCGGATTCAAACTGGCGGCCCTGGTCGCTCGTCAATGTTGTGGGACAGCCGTAACGGGTTATCCAACCTTCGTAAATTGTTTTTGCGATCGTCTCGGCGGTTATTTCTTCGACCGGGAAAGCCTCAGGCCATTTCGTCGCTCGGTCAATCATTGTTACGCAATAACGTTTTCCGTCTTCTGAAGTCGCTAGGGGCCCGATTATGTCAACGTGTAAATAAGATAATCGGTCGGCTGGTGGAAAACGTTGTAAAGGCGCAATTGTATGTCGATAGACTTTGACCTTTTGACACTGGGCGCATTCCCTCGTCCAGTTGTTGACATCTGCGTTCATGCCGGGCCAGAAAAAGCGTTCTGTGACCATTTTCTTCGTCGTTCTTACACCAGGGTGACTAAGTTCGTGAAGAGTCCGGTGTGCCAGGCGTCTAAATCTCTCTGGTAGGTACGGGCGCGCGGTGCCTGTGGAAGTCTCGCAGAGTACGGCCATCTTGGCGTTATTTACTCTTATGTGCTCGAACTTCAGTGTCTTGTTTTTCATCACGTTACTTATTTCGTTGTCTTGTAGCTGTGCTTGTGCGAGATCGTCGTAGTTGATAGGTGATGGGCTTGAAATGACTTCGATTCTTGATAAGGCATCGGCAACCACGTTGTTGTTTCCCACTACGTAGTCGATTTTCGAGGTGAATTGGCTAATGTAATGTAGGTATCGAGTTCGTAGCGGTGTTTCTGTCTTGCTGTTCTGTCTTTCAAGCGCGTATGTGAGCGGTTTGTGATCGGTGTAAACCACGATTTCCCGTCCCTCGAACATCTTTCGGAAATGACGTATAGCTAGGTAAATCGCCAATAGCTCCCTGTCGTAGGTGCTGTATTTTCTCTGGGCGTCGTTTAGTTTCTTAGAGAAAAATCCCAGCGGCAACCATGAGTCACCAGTTTTTTGTTGCAGCGCGGCGCCTACGCAGGTGTTTGAGGAATCGCAGACTAGCGCTAGTGGGGCGCTAGTGGACGGATGTGCTATTTTCACAGCTGTTTTGATGCTATTCTTGCACGCCTCGAACGCTTCTTTTTCGCTTTCTGTAAATTCCAGTTTTGTTTTGTCGTTCTTCTTAGATGTGCGTAAATGCCGAAATAATTGTTCCTGGACATGTGTTGCGTGTGGAATATTTTCTTTGTAAAAGTTCATGATTCCGAGGAAACGTCTTAATTCGTGAATAGTTTTCGGCTCTGGGTAGCTTGAAATTGTTTTCACGCGATCTTCCGTGGGCTCGATGCCCTCAGCTGTTACTGTATATCCAAGGAATTCCAGCTTCTCGCTGCCGAAAACGCACTTGGACACGTTTAATCTTAATCCATGTTCTTGCAACTTCATAAACAGTGTTTCAAGGTGTTGTCGATGCTCTGATTCATTTCTAGAAGCCACCAATATGTCGTCGACAAACGGGAAAACGAAATCGATATTTCCCAAGACATTGTTGATGTGTCTTTGGAATGTCTGGCCTGCGTTGCGTAATCCAAAGCACATTCGAGGGAATTCAAACAGGCCGAAAGGGGTAATGACTGCGGTTTTTTCTATGTCTTCATTATTAATTCGTATCTGATTGTAAGCTCGTCGCAAGTCGATTTTGGAGAATATGGTCCGCCCGTGCAAACTGTACGTGAAATCCCTGAGCCGCGGTATTGGGTAGCGGTCAGGTTTGGTTATGGCATTCAGCTTTCTGTAGTCGCCGCACGGTCTGTATTCGCCATTCTTCTTGCGGGCTAGGTGTAACGGGCTTGCCCAAGGTGACTTAGAAGGCCGACAAATACCCTGTTCCAGCATTGTTTGAAATTCGTTTTTAGCCGCCTGATACTTGTGCGGTGGTAACGGTCTTGCTCTGCAGTATACTGGTGGACCGGAAGTGACGATGTGGTGTACTACTTCGCTCTTGGAGGTGTTGCTGAATGTCGGCGACGTTATTTCTGCGTATTTCTGTAGTAGGTCGAAATAGCGCTCCTGTTGGTTGATTGTGAGCACTGTTGGCGTCGTGTTGTTTGTAAGGGAACCGCTGATTGATAGGTCGGTTCGTCTGTCGACAAGTTTTCCGGCGCGGAGGTCGACTAGCAGGTCATGATGTTGAAGAAAATCGGCTCCTAAGATTGGTCGGTTGACCGCGGCGATGGTGAACTTCCACTTCAATGGGCGTCGCAGTCCGAGATTAAGTTCTAGCATCTTCTCGCCGTAGGTATCAATCGTAGTGCCGTTCGCTGCGTATAGCTTTGTGTCGGATTTCCCTGCTCCCTTCTTGCGCACCGGAAGCACAGAGATGTTTGCGCCCGTGTCGACGAGAAATCGTAAGTGGTTCTTGATATCGTTTACAAAGAGACGGTTTGACGAAATGTTGTTGACCTCGGGACCCGTCGCAGCCGAGGCGTCGTCTAGTTTCCCGAGCTGCGTTGGTTGTAGTTGCATGGCGGACGGCATTTTCGTGCGAAGGTCCCGAAACGTGCGTGAAAGTAGCAAACGTCAGATTCGCCGCGTTCGTATGCATAGGGGCTGCGTGCGCGGGATCGTGAGGGCGTACGACTGCGGTAGCGCGCACCTCTGAATGGCGATCTTGTTTGCCGTAACTTGAGTGAAGCGATTTCCTTAACCAACTCTTGAACGGTGTTTCGAAGATCTTCATCAGGGTTTTCGTTACATGATGTTGATGGTTGATTCTTGCTGCACCCGCATACGGAGTTCACCTCTCTGTTTTGTTCGTTCATCGTGTCTGCCATTGCTGCCAGGGAGTCGAGGTTGGTTACTGCGCTTATTGAAAGCACAGTCCTTATCGGTGCAGGGAGATGGTCCATCCACAACATCTGTACGGTGTCATCGGGAAATTTACCGCGAGCCAGATCCCTCATGCGACGTAACAGTTGTGACGGTCTTTGGTCGCCCAGTTCCATTTCGTGAAGAAGCTTATTTGTACGTTGTTTGGATGATTCTTCATACAGCTCGCATAATCTAGTCTTCACTTTTTCGTATCTTCCTGTGTTTGGATCTGCCATAATGATGTCGCTGATCTGCTCGATATCAATCTTCTCCAACTGCGTGACGACGAGGCTAAATTTGTGTTCGTCGCCGAGCTTCTGGGTTGCCAATATTGTTTCAAATTGCGCGAACCATAGCTTGGGTTTATCTCGCCAAAAAGCCGGAATCCGTGATCTGATGCTGATGGTGTCGACGTCAGTGGGCGTCGTAGAATCAGTTTCTTTTGGTTGCTCAGCCATCGTGAACGTCGGGGTCACCAATGTAGTGGAAGGTGTTACAGGCAAAGACGTCTCAATCGGTATGCTTTTATTTCGTACGGCCCTACTTTATATACAATTTTGAATATTCCAAAAAGGCAATGGCGGGTAGTCGAAATCTCGTCGGTTTCGATCTACCCGCAAGTTTTGCATCGCGTGGTGTGAGCAGGACGGTTGTACTCCATCTCGCGCCGACGTAAATATGGGCGCGATTTCAGAGCGCGGCTTAGTTGCGCGCGGCCGCCGATGGATGCACATGTCTTGACTGCTACATAGGTAAAGTAGTAATTTTCTTACAAAAGTAGCATCGAGAGAAAGCTTGTAATATGTTAGGTACCACTACTTCAGTTTGCCTATATTAGATTCAGTGTGGCAACTTTGCCAATTTTGTATTCAATAATTTTGTTGTTTTTTATGAAGTCTCATTGTAGTATTATAAAACTCCTTGTGAAATTTTAGTCGTGATAATAAATTGTATCGTTTGTCATATGTATTTTTATACTTTGTCGTTTCTTTTAGTTTACACGTTAGGTAAAATTACAAACCTGTATGTGTATTGCACTGTATGTTTTTCGATTATAAATGTATTTCAAGCTTCATACATTTCTTAAAGTTCCTCTTTTATTAATTATGACTTTATTTTTTGTAGATAATCAAAAAATGTGATTTTGTAGAGAATATTATAGAATTTGAAATTATAGTATGTGCAAGTAAATGTTTTGTTTTTATTTTATTTTGATGGGTCTACATTTCACAAAAAACACAAAGACGAATAAAATTGAGAATCTCCTCCTTTTTTCGAAGTCGGTTAAAAAGAATAAGTTTAATCAAAAATTTAATTTTTGGGACACGCTTTTATTTCTGGCTGTACTTTTCTTTGTAAATCCTTCATCTACCCTTGAAGACAAATCAAACGAGCCCAAACTCGATGGGGTTATGTAGTTTTATTACGGAGGCTACCTCTTCCAGCTCCATCATCAGATCAGCTCCACGTCATCATAATATTGCATTGTCACGCGACTTACATATTCGTGCAAAATTTTCGCTCAATCGGAAATCGAAAATTGGGTCAAATTTAACTTGCAAGATTCCATTACACAGTTACATACAGGTCAAAATTAGAACAGCTCAGTGGTAAATTCAAATTGAATTTCGCACATAAATAATTTCAGAGGTGCGAGCCGGATTCGAGCCCCCGACCCTCTGCAAGGTAGGTCGAACCATCCAGGCTAACCAGTGGCGGACTAAGGGGGGCGGCGGGGGCGGTCCGCCCCGGGCCCCCGGTCCTAGGGGGCCCCCAAATCAATAAATAATATAGTACTTAAGTTAAAAAAAATTATTGAAAAATAGATTCGACCAGGCAGCGGCATAACTGTACCACCTCACGCTCGAGGCCCCGAGGCAAATATTTCGTACCTATAGGGCCCCAGCCCGTTAATTTACAAAATTGCACAACTGAAATTTTGAAGATTATCTTTTCCTAATTCCTCGCGGCCTCTTGGGCCGGGCCCCCTCAGCTAAGGTAGTGAGTTAGGGATTTTTTGCCCGTTCTGCCACACGGTACTGCCACCCTATTGTTACGCCAATGTTCTGGTTTCGACCTAGTTGACGTGAGGGCCCCCACAGTCCATTCCATAGATACTTCATCATTTCAGCCAAAATACGCCCCGCCCGTCCCCCAAGGCTCGCCACTCAGACCGGTCCTGTGCTACTTGCTTCCACCGGTTTCCCGCTTCCATAGATACTTCCATAGATACTTAGTTATTGGTAAAACATCCCAACATTCCCAATTCTAAGATCCAAGCACTTGATTTTTTCGGAAACAAAACGTCATAATCTAAGGCTATTCATAATAATATTATAAATGCGAAAGTAACCCTGTCTGTCTGTCTGTCTGTCCGTCTGTTACCTCTTCACGCGTCAACTGCTGAAACGATTGAGATGAAATTTAGCACGGATATAGTTGGGGTCCCGGGAAAGGACAAAGGCTACTTTTTTCCCCGGAAAAACACATCGTTTCGCGGGAACGCGATAACCGAATTCCACGCGGGCGAATTCGCGGGCAGAAGCTAGTTAGTAATAAGTCAAAGCGCATAATATGGACTCCGTGGGAATCCATATTAATATTATAAATGCGAAAGTAACTCTGTCTGTCTGTCTGTCTGTTACCTCTTCACGCTTCAACCGCTTGACCGATTTGGATGAAATTTGGTATGGAGATAGTTGGAGTCTCGAGAAAGGACATAGGCCACTTTTTATCCCGGAAAAATACATAGTTCCCGTGGGAACGCGATAACCGAATTCCACATGGGCGAAGTCGCGGGCAAAAGCTAGTTTTTTTATAAATGCGAAAGTAACTGTCTATCTGTTAGCTCCTTCACGCTTCAACCGCTGGACCGATTTAGACGAAATTTGGTTCGGAGGCAGTTTGAGTCCCGTGGAAGGACATACTTAGGGTATCTTTTGTCCAGGAATAACGATTATCTCCCGCTCAAACGCGGGTAGAAGCTATTTGTTCATAAATCGTACCGTAGGTTCCAATTTCATTTTTTGTAGCCATGAAAACGCCTGTCAGTTTTCACGTAGCAATTTTTCCACTCGATGTTTAGTTCAGTATATTTAGGCAGGCGCGTGGAGAGGTTTTGGTTGGTTTAGTGATAACTGGTGCCACAGAATATTTAATATTACTACATACAGAACGGCCACGGAATCACCCGCCTGAATCTAGCCGGCGCGCAACTCGCGCCCAACTCGCCCTTACCATCATTTGTTTCATCCGGAGATGGAGAGTGGATCACTGGCACGCGTACTGGTACACATACAGGGACATTTACAAGTGTACAGACGTCCTCGCACGCACACATTGACACTTCACTCGAATTGTGTTCGAAATCGTGCTTTTATAGGCCGTGTCCGCCCTGTGCTGGTGCGTGACATCATAACTCTCTTTCCCTAGAACTATGCTAGAACTAACTTATTTCAATACGCAGAAAGAGTTCCTACGTCATTTTTGACTGACGTTCTTTTAGAATGAGGAGTTTTTAATTTCAATTTTATGATGTACCTACTTCATTAAAATTTACGACCGCCGAACAAAGAAAAAGCAGGTCGTCTTTCGGCTGAAATGATAATGATTAGGTCATGAAAGTGTGTTCAAAAGGTGTTCATTTCTATAATAGACATATAAATATACGGTTTTTAACCCTGGGCTGAATAGTATATGTATACATGGTGGGTCGTATCCCTATAGCAAATAATTTACCCACAGTATCGGCTATCGATTCGTATATTGTCTGTAAGTCTTTATTTTTTTTTAGTTGGTAAAAAAAATTGTATATGGGATTGGTTGTGTGAGCGACGCCTGAATCCCATATTTTTTTTTTTACCAACTCTAAAAAATTAAAAACTTGCAAAATATGCTTAGAATCGATAGCCGATACTGTGGGTTAATTATTTGTCATAGGATCCGACCCACCATGTATACCCATAATATATGCTATCATCATTCTACCATTGCAAATGTGTTTTTTCAGCGACATGTCCAATTTTATAGATTCGTAACGCTACGCGTGACAAATGCATTTGATACCTATCTCTAGGTAAGTACCTATATACTCAACGGCCGCTATGAACAATTGTGAAACATTGCACAATTATGAAGTGTCTGAATGACTATTACACCGTCTTTTGTTTTATATGCGTTAATTCTCCTCAGGTCAATCCTTGGGCACACAGAGTTCTTGTGTGGAGACCATAGACAATGTAATTATATAAGTCAAACTCCTTACATTACGACGTACATCGGAAATCTTCAAATTTTCATACTCCGCCCGCATAGCGTCATCTAGATGTCTACCTGGGCAGCGACATCTATTATCGCATTTAACACTTATTTCGGGCGTATGCTGAATTGTTTGAAGGTAGCCTAAACGGCTTGATGGATTATAATAGCATGTGAGATGTCGTTAGATAGCCGTGATTGTGAGAGTGACTGGGTATATCAAAAGTTGGTATATGCGGTCGGTTTTCTTGACGTGATTACGTCTTGTAAATTGATATATTAATTATGCTATAATATATGCAATATACCTAATAGCAGCGTTGTTGCGTTGTAGCGTTACGTGACGTTATCATGTATAAAATTATCGTCCGTAAACCGACTTTACAGACAACCAATTTTTTTATCGAGTTATTTTATTTCAGTATGTTACTACCTCGAACGCGTTCCAAAATTCTAGAATAAAAGTCTAAAGATTAATAGACATTAAAGTACGTAATAAACGTCGAAAAAAACAGATAAATTGTTTTTTGCCAGTGTTGCCAAATTTATCTTCTAATTCTGTCTAGTGATGCAGCGTAGGTAAACTGCATTGTTGTTATCTCAAATGTCGGACACCTTGGATGAATGTCGAACCGCTATTTTTGGATCACAATAGATCTATTTTTGAAAACCAAACGCAAAAATAGAGGGTCATTGTATTTTTGACCTTGTAGCTTCTAGAAAATGGCACATCAATAGCTCTAAGCTGTATTTAGACCTCGCCAGTTTACTTTTGCATAGCTTAAATCATTTTAAAGCATTATACGAACCCCATAGTTCCATTTTGAAAAAAAAAAAATCGACTAAAGACTTATGAAATGTAAACAATTTAATTAGTTCATTTATTATTATTGTTAATTAATTGTTTTTAAATAGGTAGTTTAAATTGTACTTGTTTTTTTAGTTTTACACTGTTTGATTTAACAAACATCGACAAACCTTAGAACTTTTAGAACCTGCTCAACAAATTTTCACGAAAATCGGTTGAGAAATGCGACGTGCTGAAGTATAACAAGCAAAATGAAATCCGGACTTACACTTACGAAAGAATTAAGCCCAAGTTGAAAGCGGAGACGCACTGCTCGCTCGGTCAATTGTAAATGTAAAAGTAATCTGAAATGCTTTTGTCTGTCTGTCTTTCCTTCCGGAATAAAGACTATCTGATGTCCTTCCCTGGGACTGAAACTATATCTTCATACCAAATTTCATCTTTAAAAAAAAATATCAATGGTATAGGCAAGCGAGCGCACAGCCCATCTGTGGTAAGTGGTCACTGCGGCCCATGGACACCGAAATCCTATGATCCCCCATTAGGAAACCATAAGATCTCGAATGCGGTGCCTACCCTGAGGCCTAAGATGGAATGCCTCTGCGCCAGAAATTTCAGTGGCTGCCTTAACCCCCTACCGGAACACAAAAGTGTGGAGCACTGCTATTTGGCGGCAGGTTAGCGGGGAAAGACGGTGGTACCACCCCGGATGGATCTAGTACCAGGCCCTACCACTAGCAAAAATCTAAATCTAAAAAAATCTAAATCTAAAGCGATCTAATCGAAGAGGTAACCGACAGAGTTACTTTCACATTTATATATAACTAGCTTCTGCCCGCGACTTCGCCCGCGTGGAATTCGGTTATATCGCGTTCCCGCGGGAACGATGCGTTATTCCGGGATGAAAAGTAGCCTATGCCCTTTCCCGGAACTCCAACTATCTCCATACCAAAATACATCTAAAGCGGTTCAGCAGTTTAAGCGTGAAGAGGTAGCCGACAGACAGAGTTACTTTCGCATTCACAATTTCATCATAGAGAGGGAGAGAATATTAGAAAAACACTAATAAAAAAACCGGACAATAGTTTTAACTGAGCTATAAAAACCTACGTAAAAACCCGACCCTAATTTCTCCCTAGACTCGTTTCTAATCATCTAATGCATCAAACAATCATAAAGCATGTCTGTCCCAAGCTGACGTCACAGCAAGGTCACCTCATAAGCCCATGGCTTGTCCGACATCACAACGTTGTATACACAATACAGCGTCGCGTATAAGTGTTGCCAGGTGATTAAACTTCCAACAGTTTCCTTATTTTTTGATTCCCTAACATGTAAGTACTTTGACAGTCTGTACCTACGTGATCTTCATGATTTTTCTAAACTGGGCAGTATTTAAAAAGAAAAAAGATTTCTTTGCTTATTTCGGATAAACTCAATGAAGTCATCATCATCATCTTTCAGTCGAAAGTCGTCCACTCACTGCTGGACATTAGGCCTCCCCCAAGGCTCGCCTCTCAGACGAATCTTGGGAGATTGCAAGCCTATGGAAAATGTTAAACTCATTGTAAATTTGCATAAAATAGGATTAAAATTTTATTATTTGCGTTGCATAAAAACGGGACAGACGCTTTTCAAAATTACTACATAAATGTGAGTAAATAATAATTTTACTACCTATTTAGGTATTAAAAATGTAAACCCCGTCATACATAAATGACATACCAATGTCTGAAAAGGAACGAAACGATTTTCTTCAAACTTAGCTAGAACACTTCCAGACTAATTCGCCTATCAAGCAAGAAAACTAATTCGAAATCAGTTCATCCATTGCCGAGCTACAAAAACACATGTAAAAACGGAACCCTTATGGATTCGCTATGTCTGTCTGTCTGTCCGTCCGTATGTCACAGCCACTTTTTTCCGAAACTATGAGAAATATACAGTTGAAACTTGGTATAGGTAAAAAACTTAGCTAAAGCACCTCGTCTATGTAGTAGTAACCTGTCTGTATACGAAACTTGACGTTCTATATTTGAGTTTTCCTCGAATTTTCATATCATTTTGGAACACAACTACACACAACAGGTGACTTACTTAAGTGTTTTACCTATAAGAAGATGTATTCTGTGAACCGCACTAAGATTTTCACACAAAAATAGGCTTCCCCATTTCTTATATATGATGTACATTACCATACAAACTTCCACCGAAAATTGGTTTGAACTTGATCTAGTAAGTAGTTTTTTTTAATAAGTCATAAATCGTAAACCGCAGTTTACCTTACAAAACCTTACCTTTAATTAAAACATCGATTAAAGTTACAACGAACTACAAGAACTTTTATATTACGTTACTTGCTGCTACGGAACCCTTCATGGGCGAGTCCGACTCGCACTTGGCCGCTTTTTTGCACTGGGGCAAAAAACTACATTTCAACTTTTGGAACAAAAAAGCATATTCTAGGAAAAGAAATGACGCTGGCCCTGACAACACCGTGTTACGGCTTCGCGAACGCGAATTCAGAATTTAGTTAGTCTGTGACTGCTAGTTGACAAATACAGTGTGTTTAATCCGTAAGTTACCATTTTTATAACGATTTTTCGTAGGTATAATTTTAGCTTATAAACTAGCATAATTAACTTTTAATGACTGTAAGACGGCGGTTTTAGATATAAATTGCAGGAATCATTGGTACTTTTTCTGTATTCTTTTTGTGATCTCGTTTCGTAAATGCCGGTTAGAAGGCCATGTTTGTATGTTTTGTTTTGGTACAGATACAGTTTTTACCCTTGTTAGGGAATGGCGGTTTTGAAATTAGAATTAAAATATCTTTTATGGGATTTTTTGCAAGCCATTTCATTGCCTGTTAATATTATGTTTAATAAGAAGCCATTGTCTAGCAGTGGACTTCTTTTGTCTGCAATGATGAGTGAACGTTTGTTTATCTTTCCCGCAAAAACCACTGGACGGGTTTCAATGAAATTTGGCAGGCAATACGCCAATTCTTATTCCAGTATAACACGGTATCTTGATTTCTGCGGGTATAGGTAGTTCTAGTTAGCGTTTAGGATGCACGCATAAACGAACTAATTCAAGGATGTGTGTGAAGTCCCCAATCCTCACTGGGCCCGCGTGGGGATTATAGCCCAAATCCTTTCGTGATAAATAAGCTATTGTGGTGGTATTTTTTCAGTGTTATTTTAAGACAATAATGCAGGCTCAGTTTAGTATCTGCCTGTATCAATATTGTTTGAAATTCCGATAATGAATTCACAAGCCCGCACAACGTGCCAACAATTGTAGGTAGGTAATAGGTATTTGTTGTTTTTTCTGTCCGCTGTAAGTTCTATCCAATCGTTAGTGGTATTTCTTTACTAAGTACAGATCTCCTACTATCTAAAGTCCCTCTTCACATTTCAAAACGCTTATTTTTTATTATTATTTAAAAAGCACCACCAGCACACTCAACGCATAGTTGATGGCTGTCTCAGCACGCACACATGTTTTGATAGTGTTGATGGTGTTTTTTAAATACATAAAAGCGTTTTGAAATGTGAAGGCGCGGGACTTTAAATAGAGTATAAAGCTTCCTTCAGCCACCTCTGTTAGGAATATCATACACAACTTTGATCCCATTTTTATGTAAAACTAGCTGACCCCGCGGACTTCGTTTCGTACCGCCTTATACCTAATTATTTTGGGCAAAAAAAAGCTTACGTACTTTTCTCAGACCTACTGAACATACACTCCCAATTTCATAAGAATCGGTCGAGTGATTTATAGTGAAGAAGTAAATATACAGACAGCGTCATAGGTACATATTTTCGCATTTAGGTATAACTAATATTAGAATGGATTTTGAGTAAAATATCTCCAATATCTACACACTTTTACACCTTATTCCATTGTAATAAGGTCCAAAAGTGATCATATATTAACTAACTCGACTGTACCTGTCGCTCACTCCATCAATCCCAAAAAGGGCCATACAAAAACATACATAGATCCATACATAGGGCCATACATAGTCACCGATATGCGTCGTCGCCTTAAGTACATTCATCATCATCATCATTAATTTATTGCAATAATATATTTGCCTACTTAATTGTAAAAACGTTTTCCTCGTTATTTTGTAACGATAAAGTTAATATAGGGCCATTAATTAATTAAACACAAACCAATTTATCCTCGTTTTCATAAAAAAACTAACTTTTACCCGCAATTACCTACGCCTGCGTGGAATTTTGTTTTCGGGAATTACATATGCGTTTTCCCGGGATAAAAAGTAGGTGCTTCCCCGGGACACGAACTCTATCCATACAGGACCTACCAAAATTTCTAAATCGATCGAGTGATTTATCGTGAAGAAGTAAATATACAGACAGACAGCGTCATAGGTACATATTTTCGCATTCAGGTATAACTAATATTAGAATGGATTTTGAGTAAAAATGAAAATCATGTACTTATTTGACCCATTGACCCATAATAACATATGGACGAACAGTGCCTAACAGAATATGTCAAAATATATGACGCAAACTGACATTAGAAAATACGTTCCAATATGCTAATAACGCCTCTTTATAATATGTGTCAAGATAAATATTTTTAACCGACTTCAAAAAAAGGAGGAGGTTCTCAATTAGTCGGAATCTTTTTTTTTTATGTATGTTCACCAAAAATAAATAGTAAACGTGAACCGATTTCGATGATTCTTTTTTTGTTCGAAAGGTGGTACTTCCAAGTTGGTCCCATATTAATTTGGTTCAATTCTGATGATGGGATCCATGAGAAAATGAGGGAACTCCTCGAAATTTGCTAGCACGTAGATGATTTTGGTGTCAATTTCGAGGACTTCAGAGTTACTTATGTACTTTTATAGTAATATTTGGAAACTGTAGCCGAAAAAAAAATTTAAAATAAAAAAATAAAAAACCGCCTTCAAACTCCGACAGACTGCGAAGTCGGTGTCAAGTGAACTGACCCAAAGAAATGATAATCATATAGTGAACTTGACATTGACTTCGCAGTCTGTCGGAGTTTGAAGGCGGTTTTTTATTTTAATATAAAAGTAAACCTAAAACTATTAACTTATAAATTATGTAAGGATTCACAATCAGCCGGAGAAAAATGGGCACCCGATTGGCGCTCAGTAACTTTGACTCTTAAATCTTATAGTGTTGTTATAATAGATCAATCAATGATATAACCTGTTGTAATAATTTCTTTCAGTTAGCATTTTTTTGCGACTTTATCCCATCAATTATCAATAAGTTAGTATACCTAATAGGTAGTCTTCCGTTACGGACTGATGACATCTCAACTATAAAAAATCTGTAACATAAATAAAATAAACAATCTGTCAACACTGAAATAAGTATCAAGACACTTCAAGCCAAACAGTGTAATAAAGCTGTCAAACCAAAATCTATCAACCATTTTCTTACGGAGAACAGATGTAGCATCACTCTCGCTTTACTTAATAATGTTAGAGCAGGACAACATTACGTTCCCGAAATAATTATACACAGACCTATTTTGTGACAAGACGCGGTTGTTTTCACTGGATTATAAATAGTTCATCTGTGAGTTACCTATGTGTTGAATAGTTATCTTATGCAGTGCAGTCCCTACCTATACACTCAACAACATTGAAAACGGGTGACATTGTATGGAAAATCCTATAAAAAGTGACCCGTTTTCATTGCTTTTGAGTGTATTTTTCAGGCCGTGTACACTGTACAGTGGGGTTACACCTATATCTGTCGTGAGCTTATTGGTTCTACAATCCATGAATGAATGAATGAATGACAATTCATTCATCCCAATTGACTATGGGTGAAAAACGACAATGTGCTCGATTATTTTTTTATGGATAAGAATAACCTTCCGTATCAAGAGAAAAAAATCTCAGAATTTTACGTGCCGTAGATTTCGCGTAAAAAAAAATTGATTTTGTGTTATGACGATTGAAATAAAGGTGTTTCCTTGGTCCAAGTATGCATCACTACTTCTTGAAAAAAACAATAATGTCAATAGTGTCAACACTTTTTTCCCCATTCTTTGGTCTTTTTGGCCCCATTCACGCGGGAAATTTTGGATAAAATGTAGCCACACAGGGATAATAGCTTTATGACCTCATAAGGGGCACAAAAGGGATTTCATAGGGAATCTATAGGGAATGTTAAACTTCACGGCGCTGAAAATAAACTTTAAATATAGCTACTTAAAGTTCAGTATCCATGCCGTGAAACCGGTAAAAAAATCGATTTTATTCTTTGAAAAAGACTGAAAATTGAAACTCGATCGAGATTTTTACGTAGGTAGTTACTTAGAAACTTCATCATCATCATCATCATCATTTCAGCCGATAGACGTCCACTGCTGGACATAGGCCTCCCCCAAGGCGCGCCACTCAGACTGGTCCTGTGCCACTCGCATCCACCGCCTTCCCGCGACCTTTACAAGGTCGTCACTCCATCTTGTTGGAGGCCTACCGACAGCTCGTCTACCGGTTCGCGGACGCCACTCCAGGACTTTCTTGCCAAATCGGCCATCAGTCCTGCGAGCAATGTGCCCCACCCACTGCCACTTAAGGTTCGTACTTAGAAACTTACATCACATTTATTCTAGGGCTCTCTGTTAGTAATCTACGAATACCTAAATTTATTTTGAATACTAAATACCATAGAGTACTTAGCTGTTATCAACAATCACTCGTTTAAAGTAGGTATATATTATAATACATTGATAATGGAGTTGTTTAGTTAGTTTCCATATCAGTGCAGATTGGCTGAACAAAGCTAAATTTTAATGTCCTGTAAAAAATTTAAACTATATGTATAAAGCGCACCGCTTGTTACTTACTTAAACACACAGTAACTACCGTTTAAACCATCACCACCACCACAACAGCCTATTTACGGCCCACTGCTGGGCACAGCCTCTCATCACGAGAGGGCAAGGCCCCCCCAACGCCAAGGGCTATATAGTCCCCAAGCGCCGGGCCCAGTGCGGATTGGGGACTTCACACACATCCTTGAATTACTTCGCAGCATTTGATAATGATGATGATGATGATGACGATGATGATGATGATGACGATGACGATGACGATGACGATGACGATGATGATGATTTATCCCCTTGCAGGATATGCTGGAAGTACACCCAGCGTTTTCGAATTGCGGAGAGAAGGCGGGCCTGGAAATATGGAGGATCGAGGTAAAGAATTAATTACTTATCCATTAGGGGGTTTGGGCTATAGTCCCCACGCGGGCCTAGTACGGATTGGGCACTTCGACACATATAATATTTTGATTTAGGCACTTACTTCGTTTTTGGTTTCCTCACCAACAACTAGAAGAATAACTTTTCATTTAAATTCAAGTACTTAAACATAAGTTAGAAAAAAAACGTTTATTTGTTAATTTTTACAAATTCCCAACTTACCTGTCGATTTAAGCCCCAGGAAAAAGAGGGGACTCATCTGACACAGGTTTTTATAACTTAAAAGAAGAGCTCCCAACCCATCTAATTATTTATCTTGTAAGTTACAATAATTTTTTTTTTTTATTCATTTTTCATTTTCACTACGATTTCCTTCACCGAAAAGGGGCTGTAGTTCTAAAGTGGCGTGAGCCACCACGACTTGAAACCAATATTTCTATTATATTTATATTTCTTCTGCCCGCGACTGCACCCACGTGGAATTCGGTTAACACATTCCCGCGGGAAGTATGCGGTTTCCGGGATAAAAATCCACCTGTCCTATCCTCGAGACTAGAACCATATCCATACCAATTTCATCTAAATCGATCCAGTGATTGAAGCGTGACGAGGTAACAGACAGACAGAGCTACTTTCTCATTTATAATACTTATTAAGAAAGAAAGGAAGAAAGATACCAATTAGGTCCTTCAAAAAATGACCCAGTTTTTGCAAATATCTCTACTTTTTAGAACCGCTAGAATACTTAATAGTTTTTTTTAAGTTCTACGACTACGTTTATAATAAGAATAAGTGAAGTATATTTCCAAGATAAAAACAAAGATTGTTTAAGTATTTGCCAGAAATCTAGCGCGGTAATTAAGTATCTATCTATGCCAACCAAGATGGCTGAAGTAGCCTTTCAGTACTTTATTCAATTGCTGCTTATTCATTGGAAAAATGCCTGCTACGGAAGGCGCAAGTGGTCAATGAATAGTACGTGTACTAAGTATATGCTATGACTAAGTCTAAATGACTAATGAGTAAGAATGTCTAGTATAAGTTGGTGGTGGTGTCTTTTGTGATATAATAAATTATTTCTATTCTATTCTATTTTTAAGCGTGAGTTGATTCAAACTGTCCGTTAAAGTTAACGTTAACGTCAAATATTTTAATATGGGACAAAATGACGTTTCTGTATGGAATGACAGCTTGGCGGCCATATTTAAGAGGGTTTACTCTGTAAGTTGGCAACGTCGCAAATAGCTGTCAAATATTTCGCTGTTTTCGTTAATTTCTGAATATTAGGTACTGAATGAAAATATGAACTATCGCTCTATGGTTGAATAAAACATTAAATATGGATTGCAACAATTATCATAGTTACACGAAAATTTTAGGATTATGGGAGTACTATCTTTTGAAAAATTCCCATCGCATTTTCCATCCATTTCAATGTAAACTTATCATTTGAATGCCTAACCAACAAATATAAAACGAGACGCGTCATACAACCGTAGAATGATATATTCCTTTTTAATTCAGCAATATTAAGAAATCAATAAAAACAGCGAAATATTTGATAGCTAGGTTCCTTTTCTTTTCCTATATGCGACGTTGCCAACTTTCGGGATAAACCCGGGTTCACGGACTCCTGATCGTTAAGAGGCCTCTTAACGACCAGGAGTCCGACGACTAAGCATGAATTAACCTAAGTAGTTTGATTAAAATGTCATGCTTTGTTGCATCAGCATTCATTTTTTACGTTAAAAAAACAATGACTCTTAAGCACTGGCTTTTAATTAGGTTACTTCATTTAATGATACTAATGGCCTGTATACTCTGAAAGTCATAAATGAACTTGGCAACAACAATGCTATTTTGTCGGTATTGAAGTTAATGTAGGTATCGAAATATCAAATTAACTTTTAATAGTCAATTGCAAAATACCTAGAACTAATATTGACAAACGATGTGTTCACCTATAATAGGGATGACGACAACTTTTTTTTCACCTCACTGGCTCGAAAGTGGTCGTTTTGCAGCTTGATATCCGAGCGCAAAAGTTGTTTTTATCCGCTAGCGTGGAAAGTGTTTTTGAAATTCGAACGACGCATGACGCCACTGTCACACTAAAAAAACAACGATACGTTCTGAAACTCAATTCGTCGTGAGAGTTTTATTAAAATAAGGTTCAATTTGCTTAATATCATCATTAATAAAATTATATTAATAATACACCGTTTCAGATGTATTTCATTATTTCACTATGTTTTATCACAAAAATACTTAAATATGTGTATATTTACAATGTAACTTACTGTATTCAATGAATAATAAAATTGAATCTTGAAGTACGAGTAGGAGTGATTTGGAACGCAACCTCAGGAAAAAAAACTTAAAAATAAAAGTTTTAGATTGCTGGTTTTGTAATTTAGAATACCTATACGAAGTAATAAAGAAAATATGAGCGATTCTAGCGATGAAGATACGAATTTAACTCCTCCAGCGTTAGCACAAACAGTACGTGACGCCGAACTAAGTCTTCTTCCCGAAAAATCGCGCGTGAGGTGAAAAATTTTGTGTTGCGCTCAGCAGCAAAGTCGTTTGCTGTCTCGTGCCTTGAAACCCTCGTTACACTCAGGATTCTATATTTGAACCACTCGCTTCGCTCGTGGTTCAACCCTAGAATCCTTCGTTCACTCGGGTCTCAATCACGCACTCACAGCAAACAACAACTTTGCAGCCTTGCATAACAAATAACTATTTCCTCAGTCTATCAGGAAAATTGTTAAAAAGTATTGGACACGTATTTTTTCTTTTTTCACGTAATCAAACTTATACGGAGATATATTGAGTTGAAATGTCGCTTGACGTCACGGTTAGGTACGATTTATACCTAACGGTGACGTAGTTAGCCCCCACTCTCCAATTTTAATGCATTTTAACTTAGTCATTCTTTGTTAATTTGATAAAACAAAAAATACGTGTTTAATATTTTTTTATTACCTGACTGACAGACTAATTAGAATTTCGATTTCTTCACTCTGTCGTCATCCCTATTGGGGTACCTACATAAATGCCAAAGAATGTTAGGATAATCTAAGAAATACTTTTAATTAAGTATTCTGTTGGTGTCCCGTAAATAAATAAATAGTCAATAATTAGATATGTTGGTTCTGATAAAATATTTGGAAATATTAATGTTATATGCGGTTCTATGCGACGTCGTATGCGTATGCGCATAAACATTAAGGCGCTGACAAGAGCTAAATTGATTTTATCTAAATAGGTAGTACATTTACATTTATATATTTTCATTCGCGTGGAATTCGGTTATAACGTCCCCACGGGAACTATGAGGTTTTCCGGGATAAAAAGTAGCTCACGTCCGTTCCCGCAACTTCTTAAAATAATCGTACCAAATTCTTAAAAAAGCGGCCCAGCGGTTAAAGAGTAACGAGGTGACAGACACACAGAGTAAGTAAACAAGGGACCTAATTTATTTATTTCTCCACAGGATTTTCAACCTGTTCCCGTGAGCCCTAATTCCTTCGGGAAATTCTTCACTGGAGACTCCTACATCGTTTTAAAGGTTAGTACATTGTATGGTAACCGAAACAAGGAAATTGACCGACAAATTGTGTGATGAATACGAAAGTTTGTACTCGAGTCATGGATGTTAGTATTTATATATGTATGTATTTTTCTATATAAGTATTTATATCGTTGTCTAGCATCCATAGTACCTACAAGTTTTGCTTAGTTTGGGGCTAGGTCAATATGTGTGAAATGTCCCAAGATATTTATTATTTATTTATTAACGCATTCACTGCCACCGATGCATATGTGCGTTTTGCTGACTTTCCCGCAGTGCCTTGAGCGCACATGTGCGTTGCAATGTTCCCTTAATGACAGATGTGGCACCTGGCGAAAGTTCGTAAAACAGAAGTGGCAGTGAATGCCTTAAAAAAATAAGAATAAGGAAAGCCCTGAGCAATATCCAGCGGGGCGCTTCTTTGTAAATAAAGGAGGTATGGATTGCCGAATCTAGCCGGCGCGCAACTCGCCCTTGCCGTCATTTGTTTCATCCGGAGATGGAAAGTGAATTCGCTGGCCCGCGTACTGGTACACACACACATTTACAAGTGTACAGATGTCCACGCACGCACACCAGACGTCCTCGCACGCAAACATTGACATTTCATCCGAATGGAGGCTATCGCGTGTGAATTTGCCACTAGAGGCGCTAGTGTAGCGTGAGGTCCAATGACATTCACTTTTCACTGGTTTTGGCGGGCCCCGTGATATAAACTATTAATTGTTGAAAAGCGATCTCCATCGTGAAATTATAGCAAATATGGATTATTTGGCTATGAATGTGAACGCTTTGAAAAATATATTTTTTTTTCTAAACAAAATGGAACTGCACAACATTGCGGCATAGCTACTCGATTTGATGATAATTATTTATAATTAATAAACTTGATGAGATTCAAGATTTAAAACTTTGTTTCGGCGCCGATCTTATAAAGTCGCCTTTGACAGCTATACCTCTGGACCTTAGTCAACAGTGGCGCCAACTGGTGAGCAAAGAAACGATAGTCCCCATTGTGTTCGAAATCGTGCTTTTATAGGCCGTGTCCGAGGTGTGCTATAGTATCCTATCGGAATTTGACGGATGTTTTTATTTTAGACAACAGGTACCCCCTCCAGTTTAACCCACCACATCCACTTCTGGCTGGGTTCAGCGACGTCCCAAGACGAAGCCGGCGCGGCGGCCATCTTGGCCGTGAACCTGGACGATGGGAAGTTCCACGGGGCAGCAGTTCAGCACCGGGAGACCCAGGGTCACGAGAGCCAGCAGTTTCTGGGGTATTTTGAGCCTCGTAAGTATTACTACTACTACTACAGCCTATTTGCGTCCCACTGCTGGGCACAGACCTCCTTTCATTACGAGAGGGTTTGGGCTATAGTCTACACGCGGGCCCAGAGCGGATTGGGGACACATCTTTGAATTACTTCGCAGATGCGTGCAGGTTCCCTTACGATGTTTTCCTTCACCGAAAAGCTCAGTGGTAAATTCAAATTGAATTTCGCACTTAAAAGTAAACTTAGAGGTGCGAGCCGGACTCGAGCCCCCGACCCTCTGGATGAGAGGCGGTAGGTCGAACCACTAGGCCACCACTAGGCTTCCGGCTTCTTAAGTATTAACTAGGTACTTGTTCTTGAGTGAACTACGCGCTTTTCCG
Source organism: Aethes cnicana (assembly GCA_963971205.1). Taxonomy (NCBI): domain Eukaryota; kingdom Metazoa; phylum Arthropoda; class Insecta; order Lepidoptera; family Tortricidae; genus Aethes; species Aethes cnicana. Next base: position 3,030,750 of record OZ020299.1, read on the forward strand.
GTATATAAAGTAGTCTACCTATGTCATTTCCCAGGACTCAAAATCGTTTATTCTCCATATTAATATGAAACATACATTATATGTTATTAGCTAAACAAATCACATAAGCACTTTGTAGTTTAACAGATAGGTTATTCATATATGGAAAAAGGACTCCAGCTAACTTCATACCAAATTTCGTCTAAATAAATCGGTCCAGTGCTAATAGTTTGAAGAGTTTCACCTAACAGACAAACAGACAGAGTTACTTTCGCATTTGTAATATTAGTGGCCTACCTATGGACTTTCGGGTTTGACCAGTTTTCTTCTAGTCGTTTAAAAATAGAACGATGCGTTCACCGGGATTTATCGGAGATATTTACTCTGTGGTTTTATTATGTGTTTGCTACATGTTTACTACAGAGTCTTTACGGTGAAAGCATCTGGTAGCTATTTACGGAGCCAATGTCACTTGGTTCCGTGGTGTCGTGGTTATCACGTCTGCTTTACACGCAGAAGGCCGCCAGTTCGATCCTGGCTGGAATCATAATCTTTTTTAATAAGTTTCTAATGTTTTTGCCGACTTCAAGAAAAGGAAGCTCTCAGTTTGACCCGTATGTTTATCTACTACTACTACTATAGCCTGTTTGCTTCCCACTGCTGGGCACAGGCCTCCCCTCATCATGAGAGGGTTTGGGCTATAGTCCCCACGCGGGCCCAGTGCGGGGACTTCACACACATCTTTGAATTACTTCGCAGATGCGTGCAGGTTTCCTTACGATGCTTTCCTTCACCGAAAAGCTCGTGGTAGATTCAAATTTAATTTCGCACATAGGTAGTTAAGTAAACTTAGAAGTGCGAGCCGGAATCGAACCCCTGACCCTCGGCATGACAGGCGGTAGGTTGAACCACTAGACCACCACGGCTTTTTTGTATATTTCAGTTATATGTCAGTTTGTCCCGGAAAGACGATAGTTCCCGCGGCAGCGCGATTACCGAATTCCATGCGGGGGAAGACGCGGGCAGAAGCTAGACCAGCTTCTGCCGCGCCTCGACTTCGCATTTAGGTATAATATTGATATGGATTAATTTATATTGATAAAATTCCCTCTAGACATCCGTTACCTGGACGGCGGGCACGCTTCGGGCTTCAGTCACGTAACCACGAACGCCGGCGCCGAGAAACGACTCTTCCAGATCAAGGGCAAGAGAAATGTTCGCGTGTCTCAGGTAATCATTATCATCATCATTATCGTCATCACCATATCAAGGAATACTGGCTCATCTCATCAGCGTTAACTTACGAAGCGTTAATGTTATTTTAGGGGTAACATACTGCCCACCTGCTGTTGAATATTCCTCATCATCATCATCATCATCATCATTTCAGCCGAAAGACGTCCACTGCTGGACATATGCCTCCTGTGCCACTCGCATCGCATCCACCGCGCTCCCGAGACCTTTGCAAGGTCGTCGCTCCATCTTGTTGGAGGCGTACCGACAGCTCGTCTACCGGTTCGCAGACGCCACTCGAGAACTTTCTGGCCCCATCGGCCATCCTTTACTCCTCCTTCGAATTACTTTTTTATCCTCTATTTGCATTTTAAGTATATTGTATTGTATTGTATTGTATTGCTTCTACTACTACAGCCTCTTTGCGTCCCACTGCTGGGCACAGGCCTCCTCTCACCACGAGAAGGTTTGGGCTATAGTCCCCATGGGCCAAACACGGATTGGGGACTTCACATCTTTGAATTACTTCGCAGATGCGTGCAGGTTTCCTCACGATGTTTTCCGTCACCGAAAAGCTGAGTGGTAAATTCAAATCGAATTTCGCACATAAGTAAACTTAGAGGTGCGAGCCGGAATCGAACCCCCGACCCTCTGCATGAGAGGCGGTAGGTCGAACCACTAGGCCACCACGGCTTCTGCAGACTGCACACATCACAGATACTTAGTGTGCCTTTTCATTTTAGGAGATGGTAAGTGGCAAACCCTGTACATGATAGCATTCCTCGATAGAGGCTCTAAGCGTTGGGACAAATTGCTCCCTAACCTGCAAGTTTCTATCGACGTTTCCTTTCACCAAAGCCGGCGCGCAACTCGCGCCCAACTCGCCCTTACCGTCATTTGTTTCACCCGGAGATGCTGAGTGAATCATTGGCCCGCGTAGCGGTACAAACACATTTACAGGTGTACAGACGTCCTCGCACGCAAACATTGACACTTCATTCGAATTGTGTTCGAAATCGTGCCTTTATAGGCCGTGTCCGCCGTGTGCTTAGGGTCAGGCGTTATATACGCGAGATACTCCAGATTCCTAATCTTGATGGTATAGAACCTTTACCTTTTTGGTCAAACGATGCAATACCGTTCCTATGTTAGCTACGACGTCATAACCTTGTTCATATCTCCCCCCAGATCGAAGCGCACGTATCAAGAATGAACAACGGCGACTGTTTCATCCTGGACAAGGACCACGACATCTTCGTCTATGTCGGCGAGAAGGCGAAGGGCGTCGAGCGCATGAAGGCAATCAACGTGGCCAACCAGATCAGAGACCAGGATCACAACGGGAGAGCCGATATTGAGATCATTGGTGGGTACAGTTTATACAAGGTAGAAGGCACGTGGATCAAGAAAAAAATAGCGTCTACTTCAACGGCTTAAGTACTTCGCCACGCGCCTTCTAATTTGTGTCGTACTGTAAGACCAATTTCAACGACCATGACGAAGACAACTTTGATGACGACTAGGACGACCATAGGACGACGATGAGGACTAGGACAACTATGACGACTAGTACAACTATGATTATGACGACCATGATGGCTAGGACGACGATGACGACTAGGACGACTATGATTATGACTGCGATGATGGCTAGGATGACTATGATTATGACGACGATGATGGCTAGGACGACGATGACGACTAGGACGACGATGACGACTAGGACGACTATGATTATGACGACGATGATGGCTAGGACAACTATGATTATGACGACGATGATGGCTAGGGCGACGATGACGACTAGGACGACTATGATTATGACGACGATGATGGCTAGGACGACGATGACGACTAGGACGACGATGACGACTAGGACGACTATGATTATGACGACGATGATGGCTAGGACAACTATGATTATGACGACGATGATGGCTAGGGCGACGATGACGACTAGGACGACTATGATTATGACGACGATGATGGCTACGACGACGATGACGACTAGGACGACTATGATGACTAGGACGACAATCATGATGACGACTAGGACGACAACGACGATGATAACACCATAACTTGGTTGCCTTGTTGTAGATGCGTTTTCCAACGAAGGTGATGTGGACAAGTTCTTCGAGACTCTCGGCTCTGGAGACAAGGACTCCGTGCCCTCGGCAGCGGCTGGTGGTGACGATGAGGTGATTTAACATAGCTGACTCGTGCCCGAAGAAATGGGGTATTTCTGACGGCCGTATTTTCGAACAACTGACAAAAACTATAGCTGCGATACTTAATTTACTGACTAGGTACGCCAGAAAGATATATAATAGATGACTTTTATTGGTATAAATTTATTTTAAGGTACATTTAAGTCTACAAGTATAGGTGCATAAATGTCTTTAACTTTTCCCGTAAAGAGGGTTATGTTTTTAGAGTGTATGTTATATTTCTTTGGCACGCTCTGTAGCCTTGATGCATTATAGTATGGAGGGTTGAAGTAAAGGAGCGCAATCTTTATAGTTCCAAAAGTGGATACCAAATCGGGTAGATTGGGTTGGGGGCGATGCGGTCGCCACTCCAGTCAAGCCACCTAGGCGGATAGTCTGCAGTAGCGCCTTCAGATGGCGCTGGTGAGGCGAAAACGCAGCGAAAACGGTTGTGAGAAGAGTGTGTTTTGTTTTGTTGCTTATCAATTCCGCTGGACACGTTTTCATCTGTTTCGCCATATAAGATTGCGCTCCTTACCGACACACATTCCACACTCCATACATTATAGCATGCGAGGTATTGTTAGAATCGCCTTTATTGTGTTTTTTTTAAATCGAGTTATTTTGACAGGACTTTGAGAATAGTGCCACGAAAGAGGTGAAGCTGTTCGAGATCTCAGACAACTCAGGACAAATGAAGGTCACACAGAAACCTATCGAAGGGAAGGATCAATTACACTCGAAGGTATTTTTAATATCTATTTACCTATTTACTGGCTTCTGCCCGCGACTTCGCCCGCGTGGAAACCGGTTATCGCGTTCCCGCGGGAACTAAGCGTTTTTCCGGGATGAAAAGTAGCCGATGTCCTTTCCCGGGACCCCAACTATCTCCATGCCATATTTCATCTCAATCGATCCAGCGGTTGAAGCGTGAAGAGGTAACAGACAGACAGACTGACAGTTATATTCGCATTTATAATATTAACTAGCTTTTCCCCGCAACTTCGTATGCGCAGAAATATTAAAATAAAAAATCCCGTTTTTTCCCGTTCCCGTGGGAATTTCGGGAAATCCTTTCTTAGCGGATGCCTACGTCATAACATCTACCTGCATGCCAAATTTCAGCCCGATCCGTCCAGTGGTTTGGGCTGTGCGTTGATAGATCACTATGTCAGTCAGTCAGTCACCTTTGAGTTTTATATATTTAGATATGGATTTAAACTTTATTGCACATTAAGAAAACTTAGTGTAAAGGAGGCGGACTTAATGCCTCGAGGCATTTTCTACCAGTCAACTTAGGCAAAGCAGAAAATGGCTTAGGTACAAAAGTAAACATTTCCATAGATGTACTGATTAGCGCGTGAGAAATCCATCCATTTACATTTTAGAGATATGCAAATTTGTCCGGAAATATAAAAACTTCTATACTACACGGGAACACCTCGCTACAACACATTCATTAAGATATCAAAATAGGCTCAGGTTACCATCCTCACAACTGTCCATGCATTCATCTAGTCCATACGTAATGTCAATTAAAATTTTTAATAAATTACCTGAAAGATTAAAAAACGAAAGTAATGATACAACTTTCAACAAAAAATTAAAGCAAATTTTGAACTCAAAAGTTTACTATACTGTAAAAGAATTCCTAGATGATAAGATTTAGCTTATATAAATATGTGTAAATATGTAGTTAGCAGCCTCTCCAAAATTGCTGTGCCCACCAGGGTCCACATTGATCCTTATACAATGTATATTCTTATTAACAACTGTAACACATGTGGAATGCAATAAACGATTGAGTATTGAGTATTGAGAAAATTTCGTCATTTTCGAATGAGCCCTCTTTGTTTTTTTAACACCTCGCGAGCAACCTCGTGGGCGAGCGGAATACATAGTTATTTGAGACCTAGTGCTTTTTGATATTCATCCTGTTTATTTATATGTATTTGAACACGATCTTACTGTCAAGACGTTGGAAACTTGGAATGCACGTTCAGATATTCAGCCTTGTTTGTTTAGATTTAGGTAGGTATGTGGTGGCGTTTAGACTCGGGTGCTGGTAATTTTCGCCCCCCCCCCCCCCATGTAACGCACCGTAAAGTTTTCTGTACCCCCCTCCCCTTCTAGTAAAACGTAACTGCCACACCAAGTGACCACTTTTACCTAAAAGTCATTATTAATGAGGCGTACCGGAAACTAAAAAAATAGTACATTACTACAGAGGCCGGGAAGGAGGAAGTTGCAACCGACAACTTCCGTTCCCCGCCGATGTATGTATAGTGCTTTTCTCAAACATGCAATGAAATAAATAAATAAAATAATTTCTTCTCTCTTTCTTTGTCTTTTTTAAATCTCATCTCTGTCTTTTTTACATAAATGAAACTGCGCTACCTATGTAGCAAATATGGTTATTTTTTTTAAGCTGTATTGGCAGAATGTCATAGCGAACCATAGAGTATATATTGCTTGTAACTTTTTTAAATGGCGGAATGCCAAGATTCTGTGTCACAAATATATCAAATGGAAATTAAAAAAAAGTGTGTTGCCGGCCTAGGCCTGCAACGTTTGTATGAAATTTCGTTATAGACCAATTTGTCTAGCCGCGCCTGAAACATGATACTTCCCTGGCTAATAAGAAGAACATAATATCAATATTTCATTGCATGTTTGAGAAATAGTACATTACAGACCTAGGGCACTGAATTTGTTAATGTCCCAGATCGCAGGTGTTTGTCTTGCCTTGGCCAGGAAGTGAGATTTTCTCCCCGCGTAGCGGGCAGATTATCCCACTTTACGGCCAAGGGTGACGTAAAAATTTAAAAACTCTAAAAATGCTTAGAATCGATAACTGATTCTATGGGTAAAATATCGTCACAAAGTTTTGCTTGACCCTGTATATTTTTACTGTGTTTTTGTTCCAGGAATGCTACATTTTGGACACAGGCAGCGGGGTATACGTGTGGGTGGGGAGGGACTCTAACGAGAAGGTAATTTAATTTACGTTACCAATGGCCGTAAAGTGTGATTTTCTGCCCGGGCCAAGACGTAAAACTTTTGACAAACCACGGGCGGTAATTCGTAAAGCCCCAGATCGCATATTTATGGCCCTCACCTTCGGTTCGGGCACAAACAACTGCGATCTGGGACATTAACGAATTTACTGCCCTAGGTCTGTAATGTACTATTAGTTAGATTAATAATATTTAGTATGTCTTCATTGGGCTCCGCGATACAGGCCCAGAGCCTAGTGCGGAAACCGCTGCCAACTACTGTAACTTTCGTAAACCAACTAGTTGTCCTACTATTTGTATGACTGTATTCTGCATATTTTTCTGGTAAATAAACATTATTCTTATTCTTAAATATCATCAGAATCAGAATGAAACATTTATTGTATAACTGTGTACTCGTACATAAGATGTTAAATACTAGAAGGTTCTGTTCCAACAGTTGCCTATGCATAGGCGTATAAAATTCTTAAACCTAGGTAAAGAGGGTTTACTCCCAAAGCTGGCAACGTCGCAAATAGCTGTCAAATATTTCGTTGTTCTCATTAATTTATGAATATTACTGAATGAAAATATAAATTGTCGCTCGATAGCAACAGTTATCCTAGGAACATGAAACTTTTAGGATTATGAAAACTTTCCATCTTTTGAAAACTTTCCATGGCATTTTCCATGCATTTTAATGTAATCTTATCATTTGAATGCCTAACCAACAAATAAGTAGGTATAAAACGACACGCTTAAAAGGAGGCCCCAGAAACTGTTTCTAACATCTTGTTAAAAAATGAATAAAGCATTTTTGATTTTTTTTGATTTGATTTTGACGCTTCATTCAACCATAGAATGATAACTTCTTTTACGTCACCCTTGGCCGTAAGTGGGATTTTCTGCCCGCTACGCGGCGAGAAAATCTCACTTCTTGGCCAAGTCAAGACGTAAAACTTTTGACAAACCACGGGCGGTAATTCGTAAAGCCCCAGAACGCCTGCGATCTGGGAAATTTACGAATTCACCACCCTAGGTCTGTAATGTACTATTTTAATTCAGTAATATTCAGAAATTAATAAAAACAGCGAAAGATTTGACAGCTCATATGCGACGTTGCCACTTTTCAGAATAAACTCTCTTAAATACTAGAAAGATCTGTTTCAACAGTTGCCTATTCATAGGCGTACAATATTCTTAAACCTAGGTTAAGAGGCTAATCCGAAGTTAGCGGCTTGGTGCATGTGGGCCAGAGGCACCGATACTATCGTCTCCTAGAAGACGCCATTCGAGAACTTTCTGGCGGCATCAAATTAATCAAGATGTTTTTTTTAGGAGAAGTCCGAAGCATTGAAGAGAGCTGAGCAGTATCTGAAGGCACACAACTGTCCTGCTTGGGTAAGTAAAAATATGTATCTATACTAGCTGCCCACCATACCTATTCCTTATGGAGTGTGAAATGTGTCTTGGTAAGGAGCGCAATATTATATGGCGAAACAGTTGAAAACGTGTCCAGCGGATTTGATGAGCAACAAAACCAAACACACTCTCCTCACAACCGTTTTCGCTGCGTTTTCGCCTCAGCAGCGCCATCTGAAGGCGCTACTGCAGACTATCCGCCTAGGTGGCTTGACTGGAGTGGCAACCGCAGCGCCCCCAACCTACCCGATTTAGTGTCCACCTTTGGAACTATAAGGATTGCGCTCCTTTACTTCAACTCTCCATAGTAAGTATTCCTGCTCATCATGCAGTTGGCTGTCAATGTCAAAAATTGTCGGTACATGTGTACAACAGTGTCAATGTCACTGTGACATTTGAAGTTCGGAGGCCTCAGTGTTGCCAATTTAGCGTATATAATATGGCACATAATGAGCTAAATTGGCAAGCCTGCACCTCACGCGACTCAAGCCCCTCTAGCGGTGGATTCGTGGCCCTCATTCTGCATTCCCGCGAGAACTATGCGTTTTTCCGGGATAAAAGTAGCCTATGTCCTTTCCCGGGACTCCAACTATCTCTATACCAAATTTCATCCAAATCGGTCCAGCGGTTGAAGCGTGAAGAGGTAACAGGCATACAGCTTAGACAGTTAAATTTAAATTTGACCCACTTTCCGGTTTCCGATTGAGCTGAAATTTTGCACGAATATGTAAATCGCGTGACAATGCAATATTTGATGACGTGGAGCTGATCTGATGATGGAGCTGGAAGGTGGCCATAGGAACTCCGTAATACAACTACATAGACCCATCGAATTTGATTCGTCTTGAAGATGAAGGATTTACAAAGAAAAGTACAGTCAGCAATAAAAGCGTGTCCCAAAAATTTATTTTTTGAAAAAATTTATTCGCATTTTTATGATAAGCAATGTATTAGCATGGATATTTATTAGTTTTCATTTAATTTTCAGGTACATGTCTCAAAAATACCAGAGGGCGTCGAACCAACGTCCTTCAAAGTGCACTTCCCCGATTGGTCCTAATAAAAAAAAACTAAATGTAGTTTTCGTCGATCATTTTTTGTTTAAGTTTTTTTTTGTGCACAAATTACTTGTAAGTAATTATTTTACAATAATCTATTCTACCTGAATGTATTTTAATGATTAAGATAAATACCTACGTTTTAAATGTTTACTGTTTTTATTTATCCTCTTTCCTTCCGGTATTTTTACGTACTGGCAAAAAACCAAACACAACGGCCTAAATAAGTATCCCACTGCTGGGAACGGGGCTCCTCTCATCACAAGAGGGTTTGGGCAATAGCCCCCACGCAGGCACATTGCGGATTGGGGACGCTTCCGTGATGAGGGGAGTCCTGTGCCCAGCAGTGGGATGTAAGTAGGCTCTTGTGATGGTACGAGTACTTAGTGGTAACAGACATATTTTAATTACTAGCTTCTGCCCGTGACTTCGTCCGCGTGGAATTCGTTAATAGCATTTCCGCGGGAACTATGCATTTTTCCGGAATAAAAAGTAGCCTATATGTTGACCAGTGTTAATAAACTACCCCCATACCAAATTTTGTTGCAATCCATCCAGTAGTTTTCGAGTTAAATCCGGACATACATACATACATACATACATACACACATACATATATACAGTATTTTTTTCTAAAAATCGTTATTTTGTGTTCAGTATCGTTTATATAGTCCCCTCGACTTTATAGTTTCTTTTAATTTTCAAGTTTCAGACGCGACTTCTTCTACAGACTTATTATTAGTATAGACTATATTTTAATTGTATATAACTATACATACATATAGGTAATATAATAAGTCGAAGAACCATCCTGACATCAACTGATAACCTCATTTATGATTATTACTTCACAGAAATTTACCTACGTAGTATTTTCTTCTTATTATGCAGATTTCCTTGTATTTGTTACTTATTTATATCAATAGCAGTAGAACTTGGCGCGGTGGCCTAGTGGTTCGACCTACCGCCTCTCATGCCGAGGGTCGGGGGTTCGATTCCGGCTCGCACCTCTAAGTTAACTTAGGTGCGAATTTCAATTTGAATTTACCGTGAGCTTTTCGGTGAAGGAAAACATCGTGAGCAAACCTGCACGCATTTGCGAAGTAATTCAAAGCTGTGTGTGAAGTCCCCAATCCGCACTGGGCCCGCGTGGGGACTATAGCCCAAACCCTCTCATGATGTCATGATGAGGGGACGGTGGACGTCCTTCGGCTGAAATGATGAATCACAATCTTATGAAATTTCGAAATGAAATTTAGCCCACGTGCTAATCCCCATATTTTATAACAACTACGTATCTATTCTATACTAAATTTCAACAGTTCCGTTTATTAGTAAAATAAATTCATTCAGCTGGTAAAAAAGGTTAATAAACAGGACAACAAACAATTCTGGAGAGTCGATTCGATAACACTGCGTCTACATGCTAACAAAGGTTATCACACAGTAAACTTAGATGAACAGTAAGGTAAGTAATTAACGCAAAAAGTCAATTTAGAATCCGTATGCAAGTTTCGGCGACGGAATTACTTGTACTGCCTAGGCCCGGTATTTCGAGGTATCTGTATCTACAAAACACCTCGTTTTTTCCTTTGTATTTTCCTTTCAGTCTCGTTGCTTTTACAAATGGGTTAGAAAATTTTTTTGGTTAGGCAACGAGCACACAGCTGATCTTGAAAACGTCTATAGGCGGAAGTTACCGCTTGCCATCTGATAGGTGATCCGTCTGCCTGATTGCTTGTAAGTATAACAACAAAAAACAATAGGTTATTTTTACAAATTAGACAAGTTTATCGTGAGGTACAAGATATTTATTAGCCCGAGCTAAAGCGAGGGTCAACATTAGCGAAGTACCTAAGGGTAAATTTAAAAGAAAACTGCATAATTATTTAGTTAATTTATTATGATTGATCAGTATTTAGTTACTAGGTAGTTGAGTAATAGACTACATACCTACTAATGCGAAAGCAGTTTTGTGGAGCAATGTACTATCTTTATTATTGTATCTCATGTTATAAATAATTAATAAATTTAGGAATTAAGTAGTGAAACAAAATAGGATCACGTTCAAAGAGTAAAAAGCAAAAAGAGTAAAAGACTAAAAGCGCTAAAAAAAACGTTTATTTTATTTAACTTCGGATCACGCGAAGGCGATTCCCATACTAGCAAAATTATTTTTCTTTTTTTAGCTTTTTCCATTTTTTTTCTTTTTAAATCACACGGAATTAAACAAAAAAGAATCAGCCAAATCGGTCCAGCAGTTCTCGTGCCTTAGCCAGACTAACACACGGCAATTCACTTTTATATATAAGATAATAACAGATAGATATTGAAGACGAATTAAGTAGGTGAGTAAATGTTGGTATGCTGCTCACAATCTTCCACTGCGCTTCACTACAGGTTCAAGAAGTCAATCACAACTAACTTATATAAGACCAGTCGCGCGCTGCTCGCTATAGCGCATGCGCGTAAGTAAAGTGAATAATAAAATCATGTAAGTACCCACTTTTTGTCTAAGGATTGAGGTAGTGAAAAAGTTTATTCAGAAAAGAATAAGTTAAAAATTAAAAATAAACTACAAATGGTATTTAAATTTACTGAAAAAAAAACTAAAGAATAACTTAAATTAGGGCCTTTCGCTATCGCGCAGGCAGCATTCCCTCGATGTATTGGCAATAGCCAATCTTTGCGCGAGAAAGCTGCCGGCGCGAGGGTCTCCCGTTGCCTCCCTCAAGCGCTTCCCTAGCTTCCTGTGGAGCCCCAGCGCCCCTTTGCCCCATGACCCCAGAGTCTCCACCCCGAAGGCCACAAAATCATAGCTGGAGTCTTGGCAGCTATATTTATTAATCTTAACTTCAAGTAGTTGTACCTAAATACTATAGGCTCGCATCCTTCTTGATGTTGTCCATGAACTTGTCAAAAAGTGACATAGAGTTCGTCTGAGCGTATAGTTGTTTTTTTACCGTCATAGAAAGAAAGAAAAAGCATTTATTTATAATGACATTATGAATGACGTCTATTACGTACCTATATTTTTAATAAACCGATTTGTCTTAAGAGGCCACAGTTGCGAAATTGCTAATGTTTCGCCATCTATAGATCTAACCATCGGTGGCATCTACGAGGCTGTTATTCATATACATGAAACTTAAACATATTTGCTTTAAACGGTCAAACGTGAAAACACGATTAGAAACAATTGCCTCGATACATTTATTTTTCAAAGATAGGTCTATTCTTACAAATTTTTACTTGGGACGTGGAATTCTCAAGGTCTATAACGACTAATTATTGGTTTCCAGATAGTAATTAACTTGTTTTTGATTTCCTCGAAACCTTTTTTTAATTAGTTTCGTACTTTCATAGTAAATAACGATTAATGCTTACGCCGGTAGTTTGCAGGTTGTCTCCACTATCACTGTCGCATCTTTTACGTGTGAATGTAGATAGCACTATCCCTTTTTCGCCGGCTCGCAACTGTGGCCTCTTAAACCGAAACATGTTAAAAAATAACTTTATCTACAAATCTGGTTGGGGAAAGTTAAATATTTCGATGGTTACGACCTACTCATACTACCTTAGCTATTGCTCGCGACTTATAACTACTTAGTTATGCGTTTTCGGGGATAGAAACGAGTCTATACCTATATCCTTCCCCGGAACTCCAGGAAATATCTTCATCCTACCAAATCTAAATCGATCCAGAGATTTAACGGTGAAAAGCAACAGACAAACAGACAGTTATTTACACATGTACAAGTACAATATTAGGTAAGTAGTATGGATGAATTATCTGCCATTTTATCTGCCTGTCTGTCTGTTGCTGCCCTCGTTTTTAAACAATCTAAACATAGACCTCCTTAGATTCGTAACAAGCCAAATAAACCGGATTACCGTGACATTCAACCACATTTAATATAATTATGTTATGGTATCCACTTTTCTATAAAGTTAGATATTACGAGGTACCTACGAGTAGAGATCTTCTACTATCTAAAGTCCCGCGCCTTCACATTGCAAAACGCTTCAATTTTTTTATTATTATTTAAAAAGCACCACCAACACTCAACGCATAGTTGATGGCTGTCTCATCATGCACACATGTGATGAGAGTGTTGGTGGTGCTTTTTAAAGACATTTAAGCGTTTTGAAATGTGAAGGCGCGGGACTTTAGATAGTAGAAGATCCAAATATATTTAAAAACACTTTCAGTAATTCCCAGTATTTTATAATTCGAATAAGTAATTAAACAATCCTATTGTTTTAATTACGAAATAGAAACACAAATGGTTATAGGTAATTGTTTATTCACTCCAGTTGTTAGGTACCTATTCTATTGTGATATAATATGGCAAAGGTTGTTTTCATTTGGGTGGAAGCATAAATAATTAAAGAAAGAGGTCTTCGAGAAAGAGATCAATCGTCGAATCCGACTCGGCTGAGCAGCGTTCGGGAAGCTTCGCAGTGTCTTTTCGTCCAAATTACCGCAGTGTCTCAAGTCGAAAGTCTTCGACCAGTGTGTGTTGCCAGTGATGACTTATGGTTCCGAGACGCGGGCGCTCACGATGGGTCTCATAAGAAGGCTCAAAATCACTCAGAGGGCAATGGAGAGGGCTATGCTCGGGGTTTCTCTGCGTGATAGAATTAGAAATGAGGATATCCGCAGTAGAACTAGGGTCACCGACATAGCCCGAAGATTTTCGAGCCTTAAGTGGCAGTGGGCGGGGCACATTGCTCGCAGGACTGATGGCCGATGGGGCCGGAAAGTTCTCGAGTGGCGCCCGCGAACCGGGAGACGAGCTGTCGGTAGGCCTCCAACAAGATGGAGCGACGACCTCGTGCAGGTCGCGGGAAACGGGAAGCAAGTAGCACAGGACCGGTCTGAGTGGCGAGCCTTGGGGGAGGGCGATGTCCAGTAGTGGACGTCTTTTGGCTGAAATGATGATAAATAATTAACTCAAATATATAGCAACTAACTCAGCCCCAGTCGGACCTAGCCACCAACCTCGGATACAGTATAGATAATAGGTAATAGGTAGAGATCTTCTACTATCTAAAGTCCCGCGCCTTCACATTTCAAAACGCTTCATTTTTTTTTAATTATCATTTAAAAAGCACCACCAACACTCTCAACGCATAGTGGATGGCTGTCTGAACACGCACACATGTGTTGAGAGTGTTGGTGGTGGTTTTTAAATACATTGAAGCGTTTTGAAATGTGAAGGCGCGGGACTTTAGATAGTAGAAGATCTCTACTACGTACCCTCGGCTTAAGAGGGTTTATCACGAAAGTTGGCAACGTCGCATACAGCTGTCAAATGTTTCGCTGTATTTATTAATTTCTCAATATTACTGAATTAAAAAAGAAGTTATCATTCTATGGTTGAATGACGCGTCTCGTTTTATATTTGTTGGTTAGGCATTCAAATGATAAGATTACATTAAAATGCATGGAAAATGCGATGGAAAGTTCTCAAAAGATAGTACTTCCATAATCCTAAAAATTTCATGTTCCTAGGATAATTGTTGCAATCCATACTTAATGTTTTATTCAACCATAGAGCGATAATTCATATTTTCATTCAGTAATATTCATAGATTAATGAAATCAACGAAATATTTGACAGCTATTTGCAAAGTTGCCAGCTTTGGGAGTAAACTCTCTTAACCGCTAAGGCCGTTCCTATACCCAGCTCACACAGAACGCCCGATTTAGTTAGTATTTAACACGTTTCAAATTCAATTCTTTTTCAATTTTATTTGAGCTTTTCGGTGAAGGAAAACATCGTGAGGAAACCTGCACGCATCTGCGTAGTAATTCAAAGATGTGTGTGAAGTCCCCAATCCGCACTAGGCCCGCGTGAGGACTATAGCCCAAACCCTCTAATAATGAGTGGAGCCCTGTGCCCAGTAGTGTGACCCAAATAAGCTGTAGGATAGATAGTTTCCTACCTAAATCGTTCTAAAATATACAGATCAGACCAAAACGCTCGAGTCTTTAACCTCAATGGACATACAACAACATACAATGAGTATATCAAGGTGAACACGTTTGTACGGTGGACGCATACATGTAATGTGTGTGGCGCAGGCTAAGATATACTATGTGGTGCTACTTAGTTGAGGTATAATAACCTACTTATCATAAATACATAGGTACTTTTGGTTTAAAACCATCAACTAGAACATTAATCGTGTGTCTACGTCAAAACGCATTTTTTTTATTTTTTTTTTATTACAAATGGGCTTGCGTTTGACCCTGATCACACCTGATGGAAAGTAATGATAGGGTCTAAGGTGGAACACGCTTACCCAGAAGATGCCTATTCACTCTAGACTTGAATACACCAAGATTATAGGAGCTGGGGAACACACACGCAGGGAGGGAATTCCATAGTTTAGCAGTGCGAACAAGAAAAGATTTAGAGCATCGCTTTGTACGACTCATGGGAACTCAACCACATGAGGATGGAAACCCTCCCGTCGTCTAGTAGTCCGATGATAAAAGGTAGACGGTGGTATAAGGTCGTGAAGTTCCTGAGCGCACTCTCCATAATACACCTTGTAAAAAACCGACAGACAAGCAACTCTACGCCGATGCTCCAAGCTTTGAAGCTTGGTTCCAACGAGCGTATCGTCGCCAATCATCCTTCTAGCTCGACGGTCTACCGAGTCCAAAGCATCCAGCTGATACTTTGCAGAGCCATCCCAGAGGTAACTACAATATTCCATACACGACCGAACTTGTGCTTGGTATAAATGGAGCAACTGTTCCGGTGTGAAGTACCGCCGCACCTTTGAGAGGATGCCAAGCTTTTTTGCAGCTGTTTTCGCTTTGGACATGACAGACCGACCAAAGCTCAAGTTAGAGGATATGTCCATACCCAACAGCTCTAAATGGTCGGACAAAGGCAAAGGTGTATTTTGGAGAGTTGGAGTCAGACCAAGCGGACTCTTTTTGGCAGAAAACAGACACGCCTGTGTTTTACTAGCGTTGAACTGCACAAGATTGGCATCGCCCCAGTCAGACACTACCCCAAGTGCTGAGTTCAACCGCTCAATCATAGCCTCTCTAAGGGAAGTGATCTCGGCGCTACTTGTGCGAGCGGAGGAAGTGTAACTCTCTGTAACAGTGCTGTCATCAGCGTATCCGAAGACACCTGGACAAAGAAGGTCGTTAATATGCAGCAAAAAGAGTGTTGCAGAGAGGACAGACCCAATCAGAGGCATTTATCAATCCCGTAGGTACCTAGAGATCTTCTACTATCTAAAGTCCCGCGCCTTTACATTTCAAAACGCTTCAATGTATTTAAAAAGCACCACCAACACTCTCAACATGTGTGCGAGCTGAGACAGCCATCAACTATGCGTTGAGAGTGTTGGTGGTGCTTTTAAAATAATAATGAAAAAATTGAAGCGTTTTGAAATGTGAAGGCGCGGGACTTTAGATAGTAGAAGATCTCTACTGCCCATAGGTGCAAATGGGGCTTAATGAACTTATTTTATTTAAACCGTTTTTGGCAAAATAAATTTGGACGTTCTTTCACCATAAGTAGTAATTTTTTGCTCTCTCATCTCTCTGCGTCTTCTACCGTCTGTACTCGTATTACAACGGGGAGTGTTCCGAGGAGCTGTTTGGACAGGTGCCAACCGCGTCCTTCTACCACAGCACCAACAATTAAATCAACAATTTCCTGGAACCACTGGACTCATCTACGCGTAAGTTCTCTAGAACGTTTCTAGCGCGTACAATTAGTATTTGGAATGAACTTCCTGCCTCGATTTTCCCTCTGCGCTACAATTTTGGGCTTTTCCAAAAGGCTGTCATCAAATGTCTTCGTGATCGGTAACATTTTTTTTTACATTTATTTATTCATAATAAAAAACTTTCTTTTTACGCTTGCTGAAGCCTCCTTAGGCTTATTTGCAAGAGTCAGTCGCGTCTTAAAATATGTTAAAGACTAAGGGGGCTATCGCGTGTGAATTTGCCACTAGAGGCGCTAGTGTCGCGTGAGGTCCAATAACATTCAGTTTTCACTGGTTTTGGCGGGCTTCGTGATATAAATCATAATTTCTTTAATTTACCTGTTGAAAAGTGATCTCCTTCGTGAAATTATCGCAAATATGGATTATTTGCCTATGAATGTAAACGCTTTGAAAAAAAAGTCTTTTTTCCAAACTAAACGGTACTGCACAACATTGCGGCATAGCTGCTCGATATGATGATAGTTATTTATAATTAATAAACTTAATGAGATTCAAGATTGAAAACTTTGTTTCGGCGCCGATCTTATAAAGTCGCCTTTGACAGCTATACCTCTGGACCTTAGTCTACAGTGGCGCCAACTGGTGAGCAAAGAAACGATAGTCCCCAAGATCCATTTTCGATACTAGTGTTATAGCAATCTATGTAATATTTTTTAAGTACTCTTACACATGTATTAACATTTTTTGCTTCCTGTATTTTTTTTACAATATCTAATGGTAGTTGGTTAAGTATGTGAGGTAGCACAAAGTCTGAGGTGCACTTTCCATGTATATTCTTATAGCTAGGTAAAAACATTGGTGATGCCTTCGTGTTACAAATGTGTAGGTTGCGGTAACAACTTATCAGCAGGCGGGCCGTCTACCTGTTTGTCTCTTTTTACATAAAAAACATCCAATGAAAACAATCGCAAAAATTGAGCTTTTCATTGATTAAACGTAGCATAATACTGAGGTGGCGCGCCTTGGGGGAGGCCTATGTCCAGCAGTGGACGTCTATCGGCTGAAATGATGATGATGATGATGATGATGATGATAAATGAATAGTTAGCCAAGGTACCATAGCTTGCAAAAGACTCGATCTTAATTAGTAATTGTTATTTTTTCCTCACAGTTGCGATTTTCCGCTTCACACAGTATTTTTAAACTGTGTGATCTAATCTGTCTGTAGAAATAAGTATTTCTTGTTAGTGAAGTTTATGACGACTTGTATTGTATATATTTATACTACTACTACTACTACTACAACAGCCTATTTACGGCCCACTGCTGGGCACAGGCCTCCTCTCATAACGAGAGGGTTGGGCTGCACCACGGCTTTATATTTATACTACTACAGCCTATTTGCGTCCCACTGCTGGGCACAGACCTCCCTTCATCATGAGAGGGTTCGGGCTATAATCCCCACGCGGGCCCTGTGCGGATTGGGCACTTCACACACATCTTTGAATTACTTCGCAGAGCGTGCAGGTTTCCTCACGATGTTTTCCTTCACCGAAAAGCTCATGGTAAATTCAAATTGAATTTCGCATGTAAGTAAACTTAGAGGTGCGAGCCGGAATCGAACCCCCGACCCTCGGCATGAGAGGCGGTAGGTCGACCCACTAGGCCACCAGGTATGTACCTATTTATAAAGGTGTATTTTTATTACGCGACGCGATGCATTTTTATTAAGCACGTACAAAATTAGCGTTTACCATGATCGCGTAGTCGCGTTGTTATTGGCCTTCATTTGCAACGGCTGGGAAACAGTACATTGCATGACAAGAACAAAAAACCGGCCAAGTGCGTGTCGGGCCACGCGCAAAGTATAGGGTTCCGAAGTTGACGATGTACCTTTGTAAGACTTATTAGCATCTAGCTAGCCTGTGGTATGACGTGCCCGCCCGACGCCCCTGCCGCTCGAGAAAAATCATCATCATAAGTTGGTCGACTATTACTCGTAAGTTTGTACAGCCTACTTAGCTGTGATAGTTTTCCTTTCAACTACGTTATATATGCCACAACCGTGATTTTTTTCAGCCATCCAAATACCACCATTTAGCTGGCAGGGGGGGGGGACACGTGACCCTAACAAAAAATAGCACTTTAAAGCTTTATATTTTTTTAAGACCTATTCAACGATATGCCGCACCATGGGGTACGCAAGAAAAAAAAATTACATCCCCACTTTACAAGGAGGTACCCTATAAAAAAATATATTTAAAATTTTATTGTACCACTTTGCCAGCGTAACTAATATGCATATTCATGCCAAATACAGCTTTCTAGAACTAAGCATCTCTGAGCAATAGTGCGGACAGACGGACGGACGGACATGGCGAAACTATAAGGGTTCCTTGTGGACTTCGGAACCCTAAAAATGGTATATTTTCCGCCGGCGACGGATTTTAATTTTAATCCAGAGCTAAGTGAAAGATTCCAGCATAGAATCCCAAGCGGAGTGAGGGCACACGGCGGACACGGCCTATAAAAGTACGATTTCGAACACAATTCGAATGAAGTGTCAAAGTTGCGTGCGAGGACGTCTGTACACTTGTAAGTGTGTGTGTACCAGTACGCGGGCCAATGATCCACTCTCCATCTCCGGATGAAACAAATGACGGTAAGGGCGAGTTGGGCGCGAGTTGCGCGCCGGCTAGATTTAGGCGGGTGATTCCGTGGCCATTCTGTATGTAGTAAGTACTATTCAATATTCTGTGGCGAGGGATTGTAATGTGGAATCTTGAGCTAGCTAAAATGGACTATAGCGAGGTGTACAGCTCAGAGCCACTAGTTGTCTATACTAATAATAAAGAGTCTATATAGAAGCAGTCTCGTCGGAAACTTGAAAATTAAAAGAAACTATCAAGTCGAGGGGACTATATAAACGATACTGAACGCAAAATAACGATTTTGAGAAAAACATTTTTTTATTATGTATGTTCGGATTTAATTCAAGGACTAATTGCAACAAAATTTGGTATGGGGTTAGTTTATAACACTGGTCAACAGGGCTACTTGTTACCGGAAAAACGCATAGTTCCCGCGGGAACGCTATTTCCGAATTCCACGCGGATGACAGAAGCTAGTTATTTCAATAATGAATGTCATTTCTGATGGCCGATGGGGCCGGAAAGTTCTCGAGTGGCGCCCGCGAACTGGGAGACGAGCTGTCGGTAGGCCTCCAACAAGATGGAGCGACGACCTCGTGAAGGTCGCGGGCAACCGGTGGAAGCAAGTAGCACAGGACCGGTCTGAGTGGCGAGCCTTGGGGGAGGGCTATGTCCAGCAGTGGAAGTCTTTCGGCTGAAATGATGATGATGATAATGATATCCGATTGTTCCAGCATGCATCTCCCAGTGCTAGCAGTGGTGCTGCTGGCGGCCTGCGCACACGCACGCACGGCCACGCGCGTTCCCCCAGTCGGTGCTGCCATCACCGGCCTCAATGACAAGGTACGATCCATGCATGTATGGAGTGTGGAATGTGTCTTGGTAAGGAGCGCAATCTTATATGGCGAAACAGTTGAAAACGTGTCCAGTGGATTTGATAAGCAACAAAACAAAACACACTCTCCTCACAACCGTTTTCGCTGCGTTTTCGCCTCAGAAGCATCTGAAGGCGCTACTGCAGACTATCCGCCTAGGTGGCTTGACAGCACTTGTGATACCGCAGCGCCCCCAACCTACCCGATTTGGTGTCCACTTTTGGAACTATAAAGATTGCGCTCCTTTTCATCAACCCTCCAAGCAATCGAATCTAGCTGCAAAATGGGACTGTAGGTTTGACTCATTTATAAAGAAACATGCGCGCGCGCGGCAACATATTATCAGTAGAATAATTAAACTCGTTATTAATCAATGTCACCTACTAAGTATATTGTTATCATAAGACTGACATTTATAATTATGAAATGTTAGGACATTTTAATATACTTAATGTATGTACAGAATTATAATTTATATTAGTATTATAAATTTTATTGTAATCTAGCTCCTGCTCGCGACTTCGCTCGCCTGGAATTCGGTTATCGCGTTCCCCCGAGAGCTATGCGATTTTCCGGGATCAAAAGTAGCCTAAGTCCTTTCCCGGGCCTTCAACTATCTCCATGCCAAATTTCATCCAAATCGATCCAGTGGTTCAAGCGTGAAGAGGTAACAGACAGACAGAGTTACTTTCGCATTTATAATATTAGTATGGATGTGATTTCATGTTGTTCAATTTAAGGCTTTAAATAAGATTTAAAGCTTTAAATAAATAAATAAATAAATGGCTTTTTATAAAGTCGGAGGTCCACGAAACACGAAACAGCTGGCTATAGGATAGCAATGCATGCGTTTGCCAAGCAATTCAAAGATTCAAGAGTCCCCATACAAGCTCAAACCCTCTCGTAGTGTGGGAGTATGTCCACATGTCCATGTGGTCCATGTGGTGGACCAGTGGGACGTAAATAGCTCGTTCGATGTTGTAGTCAAGTGCGCCGTGTACAAAATCCTTCCCCCTTGACGGGACACCAAAATTGCGAGCACTGTTATTTGGTGGCAGGTCAGCGGGAAAGATGGTGGTAGCCATCCGGTCAGACCCTGCGGCAAATCCTACCAACGACAAGGCCAGTTGTAGCAAAATTTCATATTGTTTTCGAGAAAAACCACACCTTATTATTATTTACGTTTTCGCACTCATGACTGACGAGAGAAGCTAAAAGCGTGGCAACACGCTAGCGTGCCAGACATACTTTCTTCTAGATAAATATGTACTTAATCTATCGAATGGTCACAGCCCGCTGGTGACGGTGTTGCTGTGTTAGGGAAATCTGTGAAAATTGGGAGATTTATTTAAAGCGCCATTAAAATTCAAAATTCAATCATTTATCCAGCAAATTAGCCACATAGGGGCACTTTTACACGTCTGAAAAATAATTTACCAGCGTTTCCTAGATCCATTGCTTGAGAAGACTCGCCGCAACAAACTGGGCAGAAGGCGTTTTTAAAAAAAATACACATAGTTATACAAATTACATTTGCATGCCATTCTTCTTACTACTACAGCCTATTTGCGTCCCACTGCTGGGCACAGGCCTCCTCTCATCACGAGAGGGTTTGAGCTATAGTCCCCACGTGGAATTCCGGGTTAAAAAGTAAACTATATGCAAAGTCCTTTGCTGGTCCTCCAACTATCTTCATATCAAATTTCATCTTAATCGGTCCAGTAGTTGAGGTAACAGTCAGATAGAACATACAGTATGGATATTTAAAATCTCTGTTTTTTTAGTGCGAAACTGGCAACCCCACCCCACAGTATTCCATAAAAAGCAGTATTTTCGCGACTAGCTCCCGTGCTACCGTTCCTCTACTGTAACGTTAAAAGTGTGATTTGTTTACTAAGTAGGTACTTTATTCATTACAGTAAGTATTTTTGTAAAATAAGTGAGAATATCTATCTATACAATATAAAACTAGAAACTGACTGACTGACTGATAGATCAACGCAGAGCCGAAACTACTGGTCGTAGAGAGCTCAAATATGGCATGCAGGTTCCTTAGGGAACGTAGGGGAGCACTAGAAGGGAGTTTTGCGAAATTCCCAACGGCACGGGAAAAAAACGGGATTTTACATTTTAATATTTCTGCGCATACGAAGTTGCGGGGAAAAGCTAGTCTTAAAATAAAATGAAGAATATTTAAGTGGCTTGAAAAATATTATTCGCTTTTAGGACTATTCATACTACAAACTCTTTAGTTCGTTTAGTAGCTCGGACACGGGACTTTTCCCGTGTCCCTCCGTCTGTCTGTTTGCAATAAATTCAGAAATTACTGAACGGATTTTCATGCGGTTTTCACTAAAACATAGAGCACTCATGAGGAAGGTTTTGATGTATTTTTTTGAGGTACTGTCCTTGATAAGCCGGGTGAGATCGCTAGTAACAATGGTTTTCAAAGAGGCTGTTACGATTAACAAAGTGTGTTTGACGAATTGAAAAAAAACCGCATCTATTCTGTACATATAATAAAGCTAAAGAGGGTCAAAAGTCTGTACATGGGAGATATTCGAAAATAGTTGGCTGGGGATACTTAGAATCGATAACAGAACATTCCAACAGTTTTTAGAATTTTTGTCTGTTTATCTTGTTTGTCTCTTTATTTGAACGCGCATCACGTGAAAACTACTGGACCGATTTCGATGAAATTTGGTATGAAGATACTTAGTTGGAGTCCCGAGAAAGGACATCGGCTACTTCTTATCCCGGAAAAACGTATAGTTCCCGCGGGAACGCGATAACCGAATTCCACGTGGACGAAGTAGCAGGCAGAAGCTAGTGTAATAATAAAATGTTGTCTTGAAATTAACGTCGGAAAGTCTACAAAGAAAAATCATCCGATGATATAAATATAACTTTATTATGACCGCGAATACTGGGAACACGATATAAAAAGGTAATTTATTGTGGGATATTTTTAGTTTTATCACCCATGGGAGATAAAATGATTGAAAATAACTGGATTTACACTGAAAAGTGTAATGTTGGTATATATTTTATTTGTGTGATCTGTCATCTTGATTGTCAAGCCTGTCGGTTAGTCCTGTCTATGGCAATAAAACGTTTCCACATATCTATTACTGTTGAGTTATTTATATTGTATTCCCAATATTCTCTGGAATATCACAAAAAGATACATCATCTACCTATTAGATTAGCTATTCGAGGAAATGAACATTTTGTCTTAGTTAAGGGATTGTATAGGTATAGTATTCGAATAATGTTAAAGAGATAATCAGTGCTCGCACTGTTGTGTTCCGGTATATAAAAAAATATTCATCGATATATAAAAAAAAACAGGCACAGAGGCATTCCATCTTAGGCCAGGTCAGGGTAGGCAACGCATTTCAAAATCTTATGGTTTCGTAATGGGGGATCAAAGGATTTTGGTGTCCATGGGCCGCAGTGACCACTTACCATCAGGTGGGCCAACGAGCGCTCATTTGCCTATACCACTGATATAAAAAAAGATAATGTATGCTTATTTACGAGTAGGGTCATGGAATTTCCCATTATAAACTTCCGCGAACCGGTAGACGAGCTGTCGGTAGGCCTCCAACAAGATGGAGTGACGACCTTGTAAAGGTCGCGGGAACGCGGTGGAAGCGAGTGGCGCAGGACCGGGCAGGGGCAGACCTAAGCTATGTCTAGCAGTGGACGACTTTCAGCACAGAATATTTAATAGTACTACATACAGAATGGCCATGGCATCACCCGCCTGAATCTAGCCGGCGCGCATCTCGCGCCCAACTCGCCCTTACCGTCATTTTTTTTTGATCCGGACATGGAGAGTGAATCGTTGGCCCTCGTAGTGGTACACACACATTTACAAGTGTACAGACGTCCTCGCACGCAATATTGACACTTCATTCGATTTGTGTTCGAAATCGTGCTTTTATAGGCCGTGTCCGCTGTGTGCTTTCGGCTGAGATGATGATGATGATGGTTATGAAATTTGAATAAGAGTAGTCTGTAATCTTTTACATTTACACATATGTTATCTCATAATAACACTGTCTCAAACTTTCGCGATACACACTCATATTAAACACACTACACGGGACGGGACTTAATCGCGTAATAGTAAGTACATTACTACAGAGGCCGGGAAGGAGGATGTTGCAGGCCAACAACTTCCGTTCCGCGCCGATGTATGTATCGTGCTTTTCTCAAACATGCAATGAAATAAATAAATAAAAATCTGTAAATCAAAAAATTCATTCGTTGAGAAATTATAAGTGAATAAAAAAAACTAACACGTATCATACGATTCGAACATTGCGTAATCATCTTTCTGAACGAATCCTTAGCTTAGACCTGTGGAACGACAGTTGTCATTCATTATTGACAATCAAAATTATATAACCTCTTTTCAATCAAGGAAGATTTTTATCATAATGATGATATTTTTTACATAAATAAAACTGCGATACCTATGTAGCAAATATGGTTCATGTTTTTTTAATAGCTGTATTGGCAGAATGTCATAGCGAACCATAGAGTAAATATTGCTTGTAGCTTTTTTAAATGGCGGAATGCCAAGATGCTGTATCATAAATATGTCAAATGGAAATTTAAAAAAAGTGAGTTCCCGGCCTTGGCCTGCAACGTTTGTATGAAATTTCATTATAGACCAATTGTCTAGCCGCGCCTGAAACGTGATACTTCCCAGGCTAATAAGAAGAACATAATATCAATATTTCATTGCATGTTTGAGAAAATACTATTTATATTAATTTTTACCTCGACGTTTCGGCCGCGATGCAGCGGCCGTGGTCACGAGAAGACTCATAATAATTCAAAAATAACACAAACATAATTAACCGTTGTAACTGACACCTGCCGTGAATTAATCTATAATTAAAGACTGTATTTTTTTCAGATAAGTTTAGCTTTGATCTTTTTAATGTGTCAGGTATAAAATAAACTTGTGAATGCTTGTGGGCAATAAAATTCGTAAATGATAGATATACAGTTTAAAAGTAAGTTTTTTATTTTAATGGCATAGTTAAAATCGGCCACTACCACAATTCTTATTATCAGACAAATACATTTTAAAATGTGATTTTATTGCTTTTTGATGACAGAGTTTTAGGTATATTTAAAAAGACTAGAGAAGAAAGCATCGTGAGGAAACCTGCACGCATCTGCGAAGTAATTCATATATGTGTGTGAAGTCCTAAATCCGCACTGGGCCCGCGTGGGGACTATAGAGCCCAAACCCTCTCGTGGTGCGAGGCCTCTGTGCCCAGCAGTGGGAAATAGGCTGTAGTAGTAGTAATGAGACTAGCTTCTGCCCTCGACTTCGTCCGCGTGGAATTCGCGGGTAGTATGCATTTTTTCCGGGATAAAAAGTAGCCTATATGTCAGTGTTGTAGCCCTCATACCAAATTTTGTTGGAATCCGTCCAGTAGTTTTCGAGTTAAATCCGGACAAACATACATACAGACATTTTTTCTAAAAATCGTTAATTCATGTTCAGTAGTTGGTGGAGTTGGTAAAAAAAAAAAATTGTATAGGATTCAGGCGTCGCTCACACAACCAATCCCATATACAATTTTTTTTTTCCAACTCAAAAAAAATTAAAGACCTATACAATATACTTAGAATCGATAGCCGATACTGTGGGTTAATTATTTGCCATATTTTCTGACCCACCGTGTATCTATATAGTCCCCTCGACTTGATAGTTTCTTTTAATTTTCAAGTTTCAGACGCAACTTCTTTAACAGACTTTTTTATAGATCATTTTTTACATTCCATGATTGCAAATGTAACGTGAATCTGTAAATTTTGAAGAAAAGTCCTTCTTCTTAGTTGTTGCGGCGCTTCTTCTCAAGCCATGGGTCTTGGAAGCGCTGGTAAATTCATTTCTGTTAAATGAATTTAAAAGTGACGTGTAAAAGTGCCCAGATGTGGCCTATTTGCTAAATAAATATTTTCATTTTGATTTGATTTTGATTTTTACTTTATGTATCATTTTCCATATAGGTAAACCGAATTAATTGCTGTTGAGTGTAGTTTGCCCGGTGATCTTCGTATCACGGATTACTTATTTTTTCAGCCTTTAGATTTTTCCCAAGTTTTGTCTTTCTAAACCTTCCCTGAATCGCAGGGTATAAAACAAAAAAACAATGAGCTAAATCGACCCAGTAGTTTTCGAGCCTTAACCAGTCTACGCGGCGATTCATACATATTAATAAATATAAATGCGAAAGTAACTCTGTCTGTCAGTCTGTTACCTCTTCACGCTTCAACCGCGCTGGACCGATTGAGATGAAATTTGTCATGAAGATACCTAGTTGGGGTCCCGGAAAAGGACATAGGCTACTTTTATCCCGCAAAAAGGCATAGTTCCCGCGGTAACGCGATAACCGAATTCCACGCGGGCGAAGTCACGGGCAGAAGCTATTTTTATATATAAGAAAATAAAGCTAAGATAATACCTACCTACTGACTGGACCAAAACAAAAACGATTGTATACATACAACTTGTATGTACAAGTCATAAGTAGGTACATGACGGACTTTCAATCGATAACTAGGTCGGATTGCTACAAAATTTAGCCACCTACAAAATTGCTACATATTCTATTTGCTGAGTTTATTGCAGCGCTTCTTCTCAAGCAATGGGTCTAGGAAGCGCTGGTAAATTCTTTTTCTGACCTGTAAAAGTGCTCCTATGTGGCCAATTTGCTGAATAAACGATTGAATTGAATTGCTGAGGCCATTTTTCACATCTCAAAGTGGATGTTTATTGCACACGTTAATACTTACCTACCCGTATATGCTTGTTTATTATTTTATTTTAAGTGGTAATCCGATCCGACGCGGCGCGCGCGCCGATGGTTACCAGATGTTCTGTCAGTGCAGTGCATTAAAATGCCTCTTGTATAAATAAACTATAAAACTGTTTGTGTACATTTTATTGGACTAACTTACTAAACTAAGTAGGTACAGTATGTGTGTGAAATATCGAAATATCCCATCGACATCCCACTCATACTTTAGTATTCCCAAATAATAATGTCCCGACGTGTAATCAATGTCAGTGCGTGTAGTGGGCGTGTCTTGTACGAATGAGACATTAACTGACGACAAAACAATATGAATACTATAACGATCGCATAAGGTCGATTTTGGGTATACGCTTTCTTTCGTGTATTTTCGGAGTATTCTTTCCTTGTCTGCGCGATCGAAGATTCACGACGCGCCTAATAAAATGTACTCACCTGTAGGTAGAAGTATTATTGATTGACTAGCCCCCCGCTTTTAAGGGTTGATTGCGGAAATAGAAATCTATTATTAATAAGTCTGTATAGAAAATATTGCGGACACATTTCATTGGAGGGGAATATAAGTAATTTTAAACGACACTGAACACAAAAAAAAAGTTTTTTATAAAAAAATATCTGTTATGCGGCAGGTATGTACCTACAAGCTTTCGCTAGCGACTTCGCCCACGTGGGTACTAGGTTTTTAATACGGTGGTCAACATTTCGATACGACGATTAACGTGCCAATTCGTCATTTCCGAACGAGCGTTTTTTGTTTTTTGACAGCTGTCACTCACGCTAGTGAGCGTGCCTAAAGTTGTCTTTAACGAATTAGTACGTAAAGTTTTTTGAGCTTCATCCTGTTCGTTTATTTCTTTATTCTTTTTTTTATAAATTTATTAAAAAATGACGTTTGATACACGTTAAAAATTGTCATTTTCACTCGTCCCTAGTGTCAACGCTCGCTTTCGCTCACGCCAACATAAGTAGGGACTCTATAATATAACAAACATTTCGCATACATACATACATAATATCACGCCTTTTTCCCATAGGGGTAGGCAGAGACCACTTCTTTCCATTTGCTACGACTGCGACTCTTGCATACTTCTCTCGCTTCTTCAACTTTCATCCCGTTCCGCATACATGCTCGTCGGTTTAGAGTACTTTTGACCTGGCCTTTAATCAGATTGTCCTGAATTTGATCCAAGAACATTCGCCTCGGTCTTCCTCTTCCAGCACCTCCATTCACACTTCGCACTTGCATCAAAATATACTATTTCGCTCTCCCTCGGGAACTAAGTACCTATGTGTTTTCCGAGATAATTTAAATCAGATAAAACGCCTATTTCGAGGCCAATACACATATTATACACATCGACATTTGGCAAGTTCATTGAAAATCTAAAAATAATAATCGTTTTCGCGCTGCAACTCGTTTTATATTCTTCCGTAACTAATGGCCTGTCACTTCGTTAGGTAGGTCATAATATCATTTCGAATTGAGTAATATAGTAGTCTATTTAAATATCAGCAAAAAAACTCACTAATATAATAAAGCTGAAAAGTTTTGATGGTTGTTACTCAATCACACCAAAACGGCTCAAGCAATAGGGATGACGACAGGGTGAAGAAATCGAACTTTCAGTCAGGTAATGAAAAAATATTAGACACGTATTTTTTGTTTCATCAAATTAACAAAGAATGACAGTTAAAACGCATTAAAGTTGGAGAGTGGGGGCTAACTACGTCACCGTTAGGTATAAATCGTACCTAACCGTGACGTCACGCGACATTTCAACTCAATATATCTCCGTATAAGTTTGATTACGTGAAAAAAAAAAACATGTCCAATAGGGATGACGACAACTTTTTTTTCCTTAGTCTATCAGGAAGATTATTGAAAAGCATTTCTATTTTATCGAGATTTGGCGGTATAGATGGCGCCACAGTGTCGTTTCGTTATCTAATTCAATCTGTCAACCTGAGTGACCATGGACCTTTACGTTTTTTTAGCTTTTAATGCACTAACTTTTGAGTGTACGTCAGCGTGTAGGTACACATTTTGGTATAATTTAGAGGGCAGGTTTAGTACGAAAGTCTTTGCAGACGAAGTCGCAGGTAAAAGCTCGTGTAAAATAAAATGGAAACTTGTTTCGCGAATCCGAAGCAATGTGTATGACGCTATACTTAACTTACCTATTTTATAGTTCGTATAAATTATGCTATGAAAACGACAAGATATTTACTATACTGCCGTCCTAATTCAAAAGGACGTAAGTAAGGACAGATTTAGGTGAAATTTGGCATGGAGATAGTTCGAATCCCGGGAAAATCCCTAGTACTGCTTTTTATAGGCTAATTTTTATCCCGGAAAAATGCGTAATGAACGGTATAATCGCGGGGAAGTCGCGGGCGGAAGCTAGCAACATATTACAGCCAGAAGGCAAAATATCCGAGGTCAAAAAAACACACAGTCATTACTTAAATAAAGAAACAGCCTTATCTTTATTTCTTTATTTTTTCATTACATTACCGGTCAAGGTTCACGACCCATGATGGGGTGTAGATAAAGCGAGGTTTATTACTTAAGGTTGTCGATCCCTGCCTTGGCGAATGACCCATATAGGACACAGTAACAGTAGACGGACAGAGTTACTTTCGCATTTATATGGATAAATCCGAAAGTAACTCTGTCCGTCTGTCACCTCTTCACGCTTCAACCTCTAGAGCGATTTAGATGAAATTGTATGGAGATCGTTGGACTTCCGGGAAAGGACATACCTAGGCTACTTTTTATCCCGGAAAAAAACATAGATCCCGCGGGAACGCGATAATCGAATTCCACGCGGGCGAAGTCACGGGCAGAAGCTAGCTAACTAGTATCCATATAAATGCGAAAGAAACTCTGTCTGTCTGTTGTCTGTTGGATGTGGATGTGGACTGTCTCATATGGATGAAATTTGGTATGGAGGTAGTTGGAGACCCGGGAAAGGACATAGGCAACTTTTTATCTCGGAAAAAATCATAGTTCCCGCGGGAACGCGATAATCGAATTAACGCGGGCGAAGTCGCGGGCAGAAGCTAATAGTAAATCAAAAAATCAAAATTAAAATATTTATTCAGCAAATAGGCCACATCTGAGCCCTTTTACACGTCACTTTTAAATGAATTTAATTGAAATGAATTTACCAGTAAGTAAAAATATCCATCCGTCAATTATTTTTCAATATTCTAAATAGATTTGCAATTTATTGATGTTGTCATGGTGTCTATACTATATGAATAGCTTCTTTCAAAGGTTAGATGGCGTCATCATGTCGGCCCCATGGGATCAATACAGGCGGGGAGGTTTCTATTGAAATGACCTTTGATTACATGATGTCATCGTAGGCCAGGGTGTACTTGGAAACCAATGAAATTAAACTAGAAAAGATTTTATGAGAGACTGCAAACTGCAACATGAAATATTACCGCAAGTACCGCAACCAACACCACACGACCCTAGTTATGGCTCACTGCTGGGCACAGGCCTCCTCTCGTCACGAGAGGCTTTGAGTAGTCCCCACGCTGCAGGCCCAGTGCGGATTGGGGACATCACATACACGATTTACTGCACGGTTTCATCACGGTGTTTTCCTCCACAGAAAAGCACAGTGGTGCTTAAATTAAAATTAAATTTTCGCACATAAATAATTTCAGAGGTGCGAGCCGGAATCCAACCCGCCATCCTTTGCATGAGAGGCGGTACGGCCAACCACTCTAGCACAGTATATCTAATAAGTACTACGTACCAGCAGCGACACGCACTGCCCCGCACCTACACAAGTTACCTCACCCCGCCCGCGGCGAACATAGCAAAACCGATTGGAACGTGCACTCTTGCACACACGCGCACGTATTTGTACAAGATAATATTTTAGTGTGCAGATTACGTTAAGTTTGTATGGAGTATCGTGGGTGTGCCACTAGGCTGCCAGTCTTCGAGTACCTACTATTGTTTATTATTGTTTATTTTATGTCTTTTTTTTTCAGGACGCGAGACGTAAGGCTATGGTTCATCCAGCCTTCGCGAACGCTGGCCAGCGGGCTGGCTTAGAAGTTTGGAGAATAGAAGTTAGTATTACCTAATACTCGTATACTTATATTATAATTACCATCAGCGTATTGTACAAAACCCCTTTAATTAAACCTCATTACAATTACAATATATCTAAGAGTAGGTACAGCACGACACAACTTAAAAGGCGCGCGGTGAAGCACTTAAGCTGTTGACGCAAAGTCTATTATTGCTTAATCCACGCGCCTTCTAAGTTGTGTAAACCTGTACTAGCGCACAGTAGCGACACTCACCTCCCCGCACCAATACAAGTTACCTCACACCGCCCGCGGAGAAAGAGCGGACGAGAAATTGTGAGACAGCAACATAACCACTCGCAAAATTGTCAGAGACAAAGTAGCGATGAGTCGAGTCAAGGGGCTATATTCGAAGTATTTAAATAGGGTCACGGCGCTCAAGTTGAACTTTAAATCTAGCTGCTTAAAGTTCACGCGACGCGTGAGATATCCTATAGGGAACAGGGAGATCCCTATTTAAGACTTCGAATATAGCCCAAGGTCCTGTTCTCTCCAGCCCTAGATAGACGCACACACGCGCACGTATTTACGTACACCGTAGTATTTTAGATGCTATTGTAAGCAATAAGTATGTTTATCTTTGGCAGGATTTCAACCCAGTGATTGTGCCCCAGAACGACGTTGGAAAGTTCTACAAGGGAGATTCATATATCGTCCTTAAGGTACTCAATACAGGTTTTATGTAGTTTTAAGCATTGTTTGTCAGTCATCAGCACGCACATGCGTTCAGAGCCTTGGTGGTACTTTCTTTATAATCATCATCATCATAATCATCAACAGCCCATAGTAGACTACTGCTAAGCCTCACCCAACGTACGCCAATGACCTCTGCCCAAGGCGTGCCGCATCCAAGCTACGCCAGCCAACTTGCTTGCTTTATGAATAAGTACTTACTTTCTCAAAAACAGTGAAGCTTTTTGAATTTTAGAGGAGTGGGCACGGGTGTTATCGTAGTGTATCACCTCACCAAGCGTCATTCTTCCAGACCACATCAGACAAGCGTAACAACCTCTCCTGGGACATCCACTACTGGATCGGCAGCCAATCCTCCCAGGATGAAGCTGGTGCTGCAGCCATCTTGACCGTTGGGCTAGACGACAAGTTTGGAGGAGCTGCCATTCAGCACAGGGAGACACTGGGGCACGAGAGCCCGCAGTTCCTGGGGTACTTCCAGCCTGGTAAGTCGACGGGGAAAATGAGTTTGACCTTCCTCACATGCAGTGGGTGTAGGGTGACCAGCAGATTACGTTTGCCAATTAGTTTTCCCAATCCAAACTAATTGAACTCACTTGAATCCGGTGAATTAATTGCGCTTTTTGTGGCGATTAACCATTGACCTATATATTAGGTCCTTACATATGAAATTGGCGTTTCATATGGCAGAAATGAAAACGATTTTTTTTTATGAAACTATTTTTTTATTTAGTCAAAGTATGTACCATGGCTATCTATGCACTTTTGCCATCTCGAAGGTAGTTCATTGATTCCTTTACTAAAAAAAGTGTGTGAGCGAGAATCAATAAAATCTTTGAAGGCCGTTTGGACAGCCTCGTGAGAATTGAATTTTTTTCCTTGCATGAAGTTGTCCAAATTCCGAAAAAAATGGTAATCAGTTGGAGCAAGGTCCGGGGAGTATGGTGGGTGTCGAAGACATTCCAGTCGCAGCTCCCGTAGTTTTGCGGCCGTCAAACGTGCCGTATGTGGTCGAGCGTTGTCCTGAAGCAGCAGTGGGCTAGATCGATTGACCAGTCTGGGTTGTTTAATGGCTAGCTTTTCCATCATCGTTTGCAATTGTTGACAATACACATCAGCCGTGATTGTTTGCCCAGATCTTAAGAAACTGTAATGGATGACACCGGCACTAGTCCACCAGACACTTACCAGTACCTTTTTCTGAGTCAACTTTCGTTTCGGGCAGAATTTGGCTGGTTCACCTGGGTTCAACCATTGTGAAGAACGTTTCCGGTTGTCGTACAAGATCCATTTTTCATCACAAGTAACGATACGATTCAAAATGCCTTCATTATTGTGCCGGTTGAGAAGTGAAACGCAACACTCGACGCGTGTTTCTTTGTTTGCGTCGCTCAATTCATGCGGTACCCATTTTTCAAGTTTTTTCACTTTTCCAATTTGTTTCAAGTGAATCAAAATGGTTTTATCACTCACACCGAAGCCTGCCGCTAACTCTGACGTGGTTTGCGATGGATCTGCTTCCACAATTGCTTTTAATTCTTCGTTATCAACTTGTGTCTCCGGCCGTCCACGAGGCTTGTTCTGTAGGTCAAAATTTCCAGAACGGAAACGTTGGAACCAATAACGTACCGTATTTTCTTTTGCAGTAGCTTCCCCATACGCATTGTTAATCCTACGAGCCGTTTCTGCAGCACTAGTGCCGAGGTGAAACTCATATTCGTAAATATAGCGATATTTTAAGTTCTCCATATTGTGAACAGAACGATGTGAAAGAAAAACAAATGACGCGATAACAAATAAATTTCGTAATTCGAACACAGAAATACATGGTCTTAAATTTGAAATAAATTTGAATTTGGAATTCCTAGCCGAACGCCACATATTTTGAATCAAAGTTGCCAGTTCGCCAAACGCCAATTTCATATGTAAGGACCTAATAATATACGGACATAAGATAGATCAAACTTCCCAATTCAAAGAGGCGTTAAACAAGGAGATCCGTTGTCTCCTAAGCTATTTACAAGTACCCTACAAGAAATTTTTGCTAGGCTGGCAGTCTCGTGGGAGAATATGGGTATCGAAGTTGGTGATGGAAGGTTGACAAACCTTCGTTTTGCCGACGACATTGTCCTGTTCTCCCACACGGCACCCGAACTCGAGCAAATGCTGCAACATCTCAGCACGGCGAGCCTTGAGTTTGGACTCAAAATGAATAGAACTAAGACGCAGTTAATGACCAATGTCACGAAACGTAGGGTAGTGGTGGATGGGCAAGAACTACAATATGTCGACGAATACATCTACTTGGGCCAGATAGTATCCTTCGAAAACAGGCAGTTCAAGGAAATCGATCGCCGGATCGAAAACGCCTGGAAGAGCTTCTGGTCCATGAAAACGCTAATGAAGGGCAAACTTCCTCTGTGTCTAAAGCGTAAACTCGTCGACACTTGTATTCTGCCCATTCTAACCTATGGCGCCCAAACTTGGTCATTAACTGAAGTTCAAAAGTCACGACTCAAGGTTTGCCAACGAGCAATGGAGCGCAGCATTCTCGGTGTTCGTAGAACTGATCGCATCAGAAACACCGAGCTGCGCTCCAAAACGGGAATTGCTGATGTGGGTGTTAAAACTGCCAAGCTCAAATGGAACTGGGCTGGCCACGTCTGGCGGATGCATCCGGAACGGTGGGCCAAAAAAGCCACAGAGTGGGTTCCACGAGATGGCTGCCGGAGAAGAGGCAGACCCAATAGGAGATGGCGGGACAACTTGGACGCATTTGACCCAGATTGGCGGGAGCTTGCACAGAATAGAGGAGAGTGGCGAAAAAGAGGGGAGGCCTTTGCCCAGCAGTGGGACACTTCATAGGCTATAATAATAATAATAAGATAGATCATAAGTGACTTGACTCTGCAGTCAAACTGCGAAAGCAGTTTTGTGGAGCAATGTTTGGCTTTTATAATTGTATCTCATGTTTTAGTAATAAATAAATAAATAAGTAATAACATACGAACGAACAGTGCCTAACAGAATATGTCAAAATGTATGGAGCAAACTGACATTAGAAAATACGTTCCAATATGCTAATGACGCCTCTTTAAAACGAAGGCCAAACGGGTGCCCGAGCTGTTCGGGCACCCGTTTTGACGGAGCCACTTTCTGCGGCTGATTGTGAATCCTTACTTATAATAGATCAATGCGATTAACTTTTCCAATAGATTTCAACCCAATTGTCAATTTCGTATTAAAAATTAATTAAACGACTGAATGATATTTTCTGATATTTGGGTCTTTCAAACCAATTACCAACTGTCAAATGAGTCAGTTTGACAGTTGAAGAAGAAGAAGAAGAAGAAGAAAAACATTTATTCACTACGCACATTGAAGACACATACATAAGATACATAATAGACACAATAGGGATTACAAGAAATTAAGCAATAGAAACAGTACAAAAAAGGGGATTACAAAAGAGCCTGTGTCCTCACGGTGGTGAAAGGGTGCTGGCTCAGCATTTATGCTGCGGCGAGAAACACCTGCAGCGCTGATTTTCAGCCAGCAACCATTGTGTGACCCACGGAGCGTTATACAAATGAAGAGATACATTAATAAAAAAGGTGTAATAGTTAGATAATCATACATAAATAAAATATTACATATAGTAATACAGGAAGAGTAACTACATTTATTTTACAATTATTATTATAAATAGTAAACAATCTATACAAACGTCTGCTTGTCAATTTGGTACGCGTACGACGTCAGGGCAATTAAGAGTTGAGTAGGTATGCCTACGTAGTAGCTGATTGTTATTAACGCTGGGTTACGATACGATTTTTGGAGCGCCAACAGGTATCCTCTCAGCTTTTGCTTAAAAGAGTATCCACTAGGCGCCCCTTGGATGGGAGGAGGGATATCGTTCCAGCACTTGGACGCCGCAAACCTGAAACTACCACGAAAAGCCGCGGTGCGGTGTGGGGGTCCGATAATCATGGTACACCTACGAGCACTTCTAGACCACACTAACCTATTGTATAGGTATGACGGCTTTTCGTGCTTCACCAAGCCGAAGAGTAAAGAGGCGAGATGCAATCGTCGGCGTGCTGGCATATTCAGCATGTTTGCAGCATTCAAGTTCAGTTCGTTTTGGTTTGATGAAATGTCAAAAGAAAGGCCGAAATATCAGAGAATAACATCGCCATTTTAAGTAACGGCAAACCAATTGCAATTAATCAAGTGTCAACGCCAATTGCAAAGTAAAATTAGCTTCAAACTATTTGTTATTGTCAAACGTATGTAATTGAGGCCCAGATGTCCCGTATTTTACGGGTTGTCCTGTATTTTTTATTGTCCCGTAATTTTATGATTCAATGGCATTTAAGAGGATTTATTGGGGGGTTCAAATCAGTCGGTCTCACCACTGACTGAGTTACTTTTCTTTATGGGAAACTAGCATTAGCCCGTGACATCGCCCGAGTGGAAGTCTGTTATCACGGTCGCAATAAATGCGAAAATAACTCTGTCTGCCTGTTACCTCTTCTCGCACTCGCTAGAGCTATTTAACTATAGATGAAATTTGGTATGAAGTTAGTTGGAGTTCCGGGGAAGGATATAGACGCCTTTTTATCCCGGAAAACGCATAGTTCCCACGGGAAACTTTAACCGAATTTCACTCTGGCAAAATCGCGGCCAAAAGCTAGTATTTTCATAAAATCTTCACAATGGCTAATGTTTTCAAGATCAAGCGCTTGATATCTGTCTGAGTATTTTCGTCCACTCTGTTAATTGGCATCCATTATTTCTTGAGAATGACTAGAATCCTAATTGTCTTAACAGACTTGTTTACTTCATCTGTGAAAACGTCTTCTATTCGTTTGATCTTCGCTGTAAAATGCATTATTTCTGAATTATTTGGTTTGGCATTTAAAATTTGAATAAACTTGATTAGCATCCCCATTAACACTTCCTCATGGCCAAGATAAATTACTTAAAAAATTATAAAAACCGTCATACAGACCCCAAACACACATAAAGCAATAAATATGTGTGTGAAAATAAGAAAGATCATTAGACTAGTTAGTTCTCCTATGCGTGGAGGAAAACTCTGCCAGAAAGGCCTCAGGGTAGGCACCGCATTCGAGATCTTATGGTTTCTTAATGGGGGATCATGAGAATAGGATTTCGGTGTCCATGGAACGCAGTGACCACTTACTTTACTAGGTAGGTACCTGGTTACTTACCTGGACTGTGCGCTCGTTTGCCTATACCATTATTATAAAAAAATAGGTAATGTCTAAGACTTCATGTCATGGCGCAAAGTGTTGATGTGTTCCTTTCCTACGTTACATTACATTAGAAAGGTAGCTGTTCCTTTTCAAGACCGCCGACCACAGACCTTAAAGGCGCATCGGTGACGTTTTCATCTATGTCTGTATATTTATTTATTTATTTAAACTTTTTTGCACAAGAAAACAAATATGTACAAATGGCGAATTTAATGCCCAATGGCATTCTCTATCAGTCAACCATAGGGTAAAACAGAGAAAGTTTGTAACCAAACTCCTCCGAAACAGCTCGACCGATTCTTATGAAATTTGGAGTGTATGTTCAGTAGGTCTAAGAATAGGACATAAGCTATTTTTCATACCCAAAATAATAATAAAAACTAAGGCGGTACGAAGTCCGCGGGTTCAGCTAGTAAAAATATATACTAACACAAATAACACAACCTACAATTATTACGTGGAGGTGATATGGTGAAATGCACATATAGAGAGAATATATCGGTATTTGTAATCTGAATGTAACTTTGATCTTTGGTTTCCAGCGATCCGTTATCTGGACGGCGGACACGCTTCGGGCTTCAGTCACGTGACCACGAACGCCGGCGCCGAGAAACGACTCTTCCAGATCAAGGGCAAGAGAAATGTTCGCGTCAGGCAGGTCAGCAATCCACATGAGTACTGTCACTTGGCACTCGGCATTTGCCCCAAATCTCGACTCTTCGAATTTTTCAGGGGAATCACTGGGGCCTTACGCTGGTTGGACCCTTGTAGAGGTGGTAATCGGGAAGGTCTATAGTGGACGTTTTCTAGGAACTCATTCACGTTTATAATAATATAGCGCCCTCGACTTAACAGTTTCTTTTGATTTTCAAGTTTCAGACGCGACTTCTTCTGCAAACTTATTATTAGTATAGACTACTTATAAGTTGATGATGATATATCAACTCGTTTTCAGGTGGACCCCCTCATTTCCTCAATGAACAAAGGGGACTGCTTCATCCTGGACAAGGATCAGGACATCTACGTGTACGTCGGAGAGAAGGCCAAGAATGTAGAGAAGCTGAAGGCTATATCCGTAGCCAATCAGATCAGAGACCAGGATCACAACGGCAGAGGAAGAGTGGAGATTCTTGGTATGTAACAGTCTTTCAGATAAAGTTGGCTTATGAAGCTTCTGGCCGCGACTTCCTCCGCATGAAATTCGGTTATAGCAGTCCCACGAGAACTATGCGTTTTTGAGATAGTTCGAGTCCCAAAAGACGTCAACTGCTGGACATAGGCCTCCCCCAAGGCCGTGACTTCGTCTGCTTGAAATTCGGTCATAGCATTCCCACGAGAACTATGCGGTTTTTGAGATAGTTCGAGTCCCAAAAGACGTCAACTGCTGGACATAGGCCTCCCCCAAGGCCGTGACTTCGTCTGCTTGAAATTCGGTTATAGCATTCCCACGAGAACTATGCGGTTTTTGAGATAGTTCGAGTCCCAAAAGACGTCCACTGCTGGACATAGGCCTCCCCCAAGGCCGCGACTTCGTCTGCATGAATTTCGGTTATAGCATTACCACGAGAACTATGCGTTTTTGAGATAGTTCGAGTTCCAGCCTGGGACTTAAACCAAAAGCCAAATTTCACCTCAATCGGTCCAGCGGCAGCGGTTGAAGCGTGAAGAGGTAACAGACAGACAGACAGATATACAGAGTTACTTTCGCATTTATAATATTAATATGGATATATGTATAAGTAAGTATTTGCATTTCAGACCAATACTCCAGTGAAACTGATATCCAGAAGTTCTTCACGGCTTTAGGATCAGGTTCCAAGGACATTGTACCAGAGGAAAGCGCTGGAGGTGACGATCAGGTACAAACATTAAGGAACCTTTTTACAGCTAAAGAATAAGTAAATATAAAATAAACAGCCCACCGTTAGTGACGAAAAATTGATACTTAACACTGGACGGTCTGATGATAGTGTTGGAATACAGGGAGGCTGCAGCGACATCATCATCATCATTGCGGCTCTTGTGATGTCCATTCTTGGACGTATGCGTCCTTCTTTCTTCTCTATTCCTGGCGGTGTTGTTTCTTGTGCTGTCGTACCTGCGCGTTGTCGGATCTCATCGGAACCGGCGGACTAAGATTGAATACTTACCTCTATGCTAGTAATTTCACCGGTTCTCTTACGCTCTAAGCGGAAAACAACAGTGCAAGCACTGTAGCACTGTTATTTGGTGGCAAGTTAGCGAGAAAGACGGTGGCAGTGGATGGATGGAAATGGCACTAGACGAATGTGTTTGGTGTTTGTTAGTCGCAGGACCTGGTGCTGGGTCCGTCCGGGATGATACCACCGTCTCTCCCCGCTAACCTGCCGCCTAATAGCAGTGCTCGCACTGTTGTGTTCCGGTAGGGGGATAAGGGCTAAGGCAGCCGGTGAAATGCCATTCCATCTTAGGCCTCAGGATAGGCAACGCATTCGAGATCTTATGGTTTCCTAATAGAGGATCATATTATTTCGGTGTCCATGGGCCGCAATGACCACTTACCCTCAGGTGGCGCTGTACGCTTGTTTGCCTATCCTATTCTATTGGCAAAAAAAATGTATACGACAATATTGATTAAAGATATTGTAGGCATTCAGATGAACGCTGCATCATGCACGATACTTTTATGTACGTATTCTATTCCGTTTCTTTCAGGCCTTCGAGAGGAGTGAAGAACAGTCAGTCGTCCTGTCAGAAATTTCCGACAGCACCGGCTCCCTCAAGATCACCCCGCTGCCGAAGCCTATAAGGCAAGAACAGCTCAAGCCAGCAGTGAGTATTACCACAGAATATTTAATATTACTACGTACAGAATGGCCACGGAATCACCCGCCTGAATCTAGCCGGCGCGCAACTCGCGCCCAACTCGCCTTACCGTCATTTGTTTCATCCGGAGATGGAGAGTTGATCACTGGCCCGCGTAGTTGGTACACACACATTTACAAGTGTACAGACGTCCTCGCACGCACACATTGACACTTCATTCGATTTGTGTCCGCCCTGTGATATTACGACATTTTTATCATCATTGACGTTACTTCTTTAATTAAAATTCCAATGTTATCTTCCATTTTTTTCATTACAATTTCAATTTTCATGCCTCACCCTGAAAGGAAATTTAACAGGTAGAATTTGATCTAGTTTTATAAAGGCCACTCGCACCAAGCCACTAACCTCGGGTTAGCCTCTAAACTTAGGTTTAGTTGTATGGAGTTAACTCGAGTTAGAGGTTAACCCGAGGTTAGTGGCATTAGTGCAAGTGAGCCTAAGTAGATAGAGAATTATATTCAGCGAAGGCCACCCAGTGGAGTTGGTATCATCCAAGACAACCACTGGTTATTTAGCGCGGTTTACCGCCTCGAACGCAGTCTCCAATCTCCAACGCTGATAAGCAAATTTGCGGTGGCCTTCCCTAATCCAAAACAATTCTTGGATATGTAAATCTAGTTGCTCAAGGAAAAATTAAAAATTTGAAAGATGTATTTTCTTCCTTCAGGACTGTTATATTCTTGATACCGTCAGCGGTAGCATCTACGTTTGGGTCGGGAAGCAGTCTACTCAAAGGGTAAGTCATCATTATCATCTTCATGATCACCATCATCATCATTATCATCACTACCACCACCACCACCACCGTAATCATCATTATCGTCATCACTACCACTACCATCATCATCATCATCATCACCACCACCGTCACTATCACTAGCAACATAATAATCATCATTATCACCAACATCATCATCACTACCCACCATAATCAGCATCATCATCATTATCGTCATTCTAAAAGTTGATGTTCACAAGAACACTCAAAAAACTTATACCTCACTTTTTTATATCGACGGTGGAAAGGAAGAACCTCTTAAGCGACATTTTGGTCAAAATTGAGTTATATATATCGTTGAAATCAGCGTTTTTTTCCGCGTCGAATGAGCCGGGTTTCGTGGCGATCTGATGACTTTTATGTCGCTTAAGGTAATTTCAAAATAGCCCCTCGGTTTCAAAATAACCCCTTTATGCGACACAAAATTTTGCTCAAATTTAAACTGTGTCACTTAAATGTATACTCATTCATAAACGGATCCTCTTAAGGAAATCTTAAAAACACTCATTTTTAGAGTACTGAAGTTCAAGTGTTTATTACAGGAACATATTTTATCAGCAAAGGTACTTAAGTGTTTCTTCCGGTATTATCAAAAACAACTTAGGTCGGTTAAATGAAAGTCAAAAAAATTCATCAACATTTTTATTCCTTTAAGCGACAGCTTTTCATCTTGCCGTAATTGTCGCTTAAAGTATTTGTTAAAACATACCGTACGTCACTTAAGTGAACGACATAAAATGAGTTGTGTTGCTTAAACTATCGTTCCAATGTGTAGAATGTCGTTTGAGAGCATTTTTTTAAGCGTGAAGTTTCTGCGGATGGCGCTTATGTTAGCGTAGTGACACGGCGCTTGTCGCTTCAGTTGTCAGCAATAATGGCAGGCTGGCGGTTGTCATACTATTTGCCGAAGACAGGTAACTGTAAAATCCTAGAAAACTTCAGTTTTCGAGAATTTTGAGAGTCTGAGAGTGTTAATTACCGTTCAAAAGTTCAAAAGTCTTTATATATACCGTTATTTTATATCTTAGTGATACTTACAGCATACATCAGCATTTGTAGCGGTGGCAAGATTAATTCTTAAGAGTTGTTATTGATGTTTTATTATTATTATTAAGCATTTTTAGTATTCATTTCGAGGCATTGTATCACCTCAATTTTTGACAAAGCTTGATGTGGATTTTAATCCTGTTTTGTTTTATTAATTATGTTATTTTGTGGCTGAATAAAATAAATAAGATTTAGAATTTTTGTCTGTTTGTCTGTTTATTTGGACGGGCATCACGTGAAAACTACTGAAGCTATTTTGATGAAATTTTGTATAAAAACAGTTGGAGTCCCGAGAAGGACAAAGGCTACTTTTTATCCTGGAAAAACGCATAGTTCCCGCGGGAACGCGATAAACGAATTCCACGCGGGCAAAAGTCGCGGGCAGAAGCTAGTTAAAATATAACAAGAAGTCAGAATCAAACCTGGTCAAAGTCTTAACAAATTTTATAATTTTGGATATTATGCCAACTGTGGTGATTTCTGTCTTGTTGATCCTTTATACTCCCAGCATCAGTAACAGATACCCTTATGAATGGCAGATGAAAATGTGAACGCGATCAAGACTTTTATTCAATTTCAAACTAAACGAATAATATTTGTAATATTTCCAATAACCGTTTTGATGTCAGAATAATTTAGAATTTCAATAAGATCCATATTTGACATCATAAAAAATATTAAGGCTGACTTGCACCAATGCCGCTAAACTCGGGTTAATATCCTCCAACTTGAGTTAAGTTGATACAACTAAACCTAAGTTAAGAGGCCAACCCGAGGTTAGCGGCTTGGAGGAAGTGTTAATATTTACATAGG
The DNA here is from genome assembly GCA_963971205.1 of Aethes cnicana. Taxonomy (NCBI): domain Eukaryota; kingdom Metazoa; phylum Arthropoda; class Insecta; order Lepidoptera; family Tortricidae; genus Aethes; species Aethes cnicana. The sequence goes on from OZ020299.1 coordinate 3,073,326, forward strand.
TACTTGGATCTCTCTATACTACTCTATGTTACACTGAAGATAACTTTTTTACACATTGAAATGCAGAAAAACTATTGAATGTATGATGATACAGTACCTTCACCATTGTCGCTTAAACCATTTATTCCAGGAGTGGATTAGACAATAGAAGTCGTTCAATTGTTTTTGCTGCTATCTATCTATAAAATCGTAATGTCGCTTAATTGGTTCTTCCGGGAACAACTTCGTGTCAATTTCACTTAACCGATATTTATTTCAGAAGATTCTGTGGTTATAGGGCTAATTCTAATATCATTTGATAGCTTTTACAATTTGCAATAATGCCTACATACAACGCAAGTTTCTAAATAGCGTCGAAAAAAAGTTATGATTTTTTTTTTCGAAAAAAATAACTTTAAAACGCTCTCCTGTAAAATTCAAAAAATGGCGCTTAAGAGGTTCTTCCTTTCTACCGTCGATATCATTGGTATTGTGGCAAACGAGCGCACAGCCCACCTGATTGTAAGTGGTCACTGCGGTCCATGGACATCGAAATCCTATGATCCCCTAAGGAAACCATAAGATCTCGAATGCGTTGCCTACCCTGAAGCCCAAGATGGAATGCCTCCGTGCCAGAAATTTCACCGGCTGCCTTAACCCCCAACCGGAATACAACAGTGCGAGCGCTGCTATTTGGCGGCAGGTTAGCGGGGAAAGACGGTGGTACCCTCCCGGACGGACTAAGCACCAGGCCCTATCACAAGCAAACTCACTCACTCACTGTCACTTCAGTGAAACTGTTCTACAAAAGAACAGGGGAAATAACCATGTATGTTTTTTTTCAGGAGAAAACCGAAGCTATGAACAAGGCTCAGCAGTACTTAAGCGCAAAGAACTATCCATCTTGGGTAAGTGAATATCTGGCAAGTAATATTCTAGCTTTTTTCTTTTAATTGTGTGTTCTTTATTTTGAGACCTGAACTTTGGCATGTAGGTACTATAAGAGTGTAGGGGAGTCATCATCATCATCATTTCAGCCGAAAGATGTCCACTGCTGGACATGACCTCCCCCGAAAGTGTATGGGAGTACCTAAGAGGATTTCCCAAAATTTCTACGGGAACGGGAAAAAACGGGACCGCGGGTGACGGCCATTAGTAAAGATATGGTATAATTCTTCATCTTCTACAAAAGCAGAAACCCAAAAAAGCACACCCACGACACTCCATACTAACTGAACGTATTTTGCACACTAAAATATTATGTTGTACAAATACGTGCGCGTGTGTGCGAGAGTGCACGTTCCGACCGGTTTTGGTATGGTAAGCCGCGCACGTTCGCCGCGGGCGGGGTGAGGTAACTTGTGTTGGTGCGGGGCGGTGCGTGTCGCTACTGGTACGATAGTACCTTTTTGGTATTGTTTTTTTTATACTAATAGTATAGGCAAACGAGCGCACAGCCCACCTGATGATAAGTGGTCACTGCGGCCCATAAACCCGAAATCCTATGATTCCCCATTAAGAAACCATAAGATCTCGAATGCGTTGCCTACCCTGAGGCCTAAGATGCAATGCCTCTGTGCCAGAAATTACCAAAATTGTAACCAAAGTAACCTAACGTTGGAACCTTTTCCATCAGGTCCACGTGGCCAAGATACCCCAGGGCACGGAGCCGGCGGCTTTCAAGCAGTACTTCGCTACCTGGAGGGACACCGGAATGGCGCACAACCGTCTCGTCAGGTCCCTTAGTGGTAAGTCCCTACCAGGAGAAAAACATCTAAAGAGAGAGTGTGTACCACTACGCGGGCCAGTGATCCACTCTCCATCTCCGGATGAAACAAATGACGGTAAGGGCGAGTTGGGCGCGAGTTGCGCGCCGGCTAGATTCAGGCGGGTGATTCCGTGGCCGTTCTGTATGTAGTACTATTAAGAGTCCCCAGTACGCACGGCGTTTTTCAACTTTTCATACAAACGTAGTTTCGCTTTCATTCCCAAATTACTAAACAGATTGACTTGAAACTCGGTACACGCAATAAAATCATTATTGTGAGTATCCGAAATCAGTAAAAGTCGTAGTAAAATAAAACACAATTAAATTACAGCCAAAAAACTGAATTTTGAAGTTTGTATGGAGGAAAAAAAATGGTCCTAGTTTCTTTGTTATTCAATTTATTACAATCACAAAGTGTATTATGGCCACTAATATCTCTGCTCCACTATTACATGTAAAGTTTGGTGCCAATCTGATAAGTAATTGGCGAAATATACACGTAACTACGTGGAGAAAGGAGCGTACTGGGGACTCTTAAATATTCTATGCTATCACTCTACACGTTATTCATGGACCCCCGTGGAGGCGGGTAAACATAAGAAGAAGTCGACGGGCATCGACATCGAACTTGAGCGGTGGCGTTCGATGCGCAGAAGTCGAAAATAAGGTCTCATCGGCAGAGGGGCGCGGGACGCAGCGGGCGCTGTGCCGTGCGCGCACGCTTATTGGCCCCTTCAGTCGTAAACATGCGCAGAAATCCCCTTTAATATTGCTCACCGCTCAAGTTACGTGCCGTGACCAAGCGGTCAAGTTTTTTGAACAAATGTCATGTCTTCAGATGGCGAATACTTCAGCGAGGCCGAGTCGCAGCCGGCGCGCGCGCCGCACATCGCCAACGCCCAGGCTGGCTCGGTACCAGGCTTCATGCCCGACCAGGGAAACGGAGATTTCGACGTGTACAGGCAAGGAAACGTACCCTGGGGCCATGTTACCCCCTACCATAGAGAAATGATACAAGAAGAGTGGCGGAGTCTATACTGTGTGTGCGTGCTCCGAAACCCGGGTTAACACTAGATCGACATCTAGCGTCCAGTGGCTGAACCCCAACTACCCGACCGTTTAGCAGTTGCTCCGCTACTTGAAGCTAGATAGCGAGCCAACCAATGATAATCAAATCGCGAACTTGACATTGACATAGCAGTGTGTCGTTTTTTTTCCAAAGATAATACAGTTTCCAAACATAAGTAACTGTAGGTATGTAGTCTTCGAAATTGACACCAAAATCATCTAGGTTGCAAGTTTTGAGTAGTTACCTCATTCTCGCATGGATCCCATCGTCAGAACTAAACCAAATTAATATGGGACCAACTTGGCCAACAAATACCTTTCGAATAAAAAAGAATCATCGAAATCGGTTCTCGTTTATTATTATTTTCGGTACCTGCTCCTTCGGTACCACACCACAACACAACAGCCTACGCCCACTGCTGGGCACGGCCTCCTCTCATCAAGAGAGGGTTCTGGCTATAGTCTCCACGCGGGCAATGCGGATTGGGGACTTCACACACATCCTTGAATTACTTCGCAGAGGTAACAAACCGGGAAAAAAATCATACATACTAAATTGACAGCCTCAGCCACAGAATATTTAATAGTACTACGTACAGAATGCCCACGGAATCACCCGCCTGTATCTAGCCGGCGCAAAACTCGCGCCCAACTCGCCCTTACCGTCATTTGTTTCATCCGGAGATGGAGAGTGAATCATTAACCCGCATAGTGGTACACACACATTTACAAGAGTACAGACGTCCTCGCATGTGTGCACATTGACACTTCATTCGAATTGTGTTCGAAATCGCTTGCTTTTATAGGCCGTGTCCGCCGTGTGCCTCAGCAACGAGCTGACCTTTTTCTTCATTTCCTAGGATCGAAGGCATGCAAGCGGTGAAGGCCTACGACTCCAACCACCCCGGTACGAAGCCAGGGAAGCGCTTCGGGGAGGTGTTCCAGGGAGACTCCTACATCGTGAACTACCGATACAGCGGCGTCCAAGGCCCTCGACAGGTGGTGTACTACTGGCTGGTGAGTAGAAGAAATATTTGAGGAAGGACAAGATAATTACGGTTTATCTCTAACAGAGTGCTGGTTCAAAACCTTATTTTACCATTGGTCCCCACACTAGGCATGCCTGTGTCGTGGAGACCTTTGTATTACGATTACCGGTGTTAGACACGGTTGCAAGTGGAGTACGGGTTTGTATTCTGTGTATGTATTTTATTCTACGTGTGTTTTTGTACTTTGTGTTCCCAATCAAGTATAGGCCACTAGGCCACCGCGGCTTTTTTACATAATATGTATATAGCACGACACAACTTAGAAGGCGCACGGCGAAGCACTTAAGCCGTTGACGCAGAGTCTATTTTTGCTTAATCCACGCGCCTTCTAAGTTGTGTAAACGTACCCTTCTTCCACATTAGGATTGAAACACTAGGACGTGTTTCAGTTATGAAAAACCTATAAAATTTATATTGATTACAGGGAAAGGATTCTACCCAAGACGAGCAGGCCGTAGCAGCGATGCAGTCTGTCATATTCGATACCCATGTAAGTCGACATAGCTATAAGTACTTAATAGATAATCTTTCCCGAACATCCAAGTACTTAGCTAAGTTTAAGTGTAATCATGGTGCTGAAAATCACCACTCATCACAGAATATTCAATAGTACTACAAACAGAATGGCCACAGAATGACCCGCCTGAATCCAGTCGGCGCGCAACTCGCGCCCAACTCGCCCTTGCCGTCATTTTGTTTCATCCGGAGATGGAGAGTGACTCATTGGCCCGCGTACTGGTACACACACATTTACAAGTATACAGACGTCCTCGCACGCACACAGACGTCCTCGCACGCAGACATTGACCCTTCATTCGATTTGTGTTCGAAATCGTGCTTTTATAGGCCGTGTCCGCCGTGCGACTCAGTTCAGCTCCCGGCCAATGGAAGCGCGCTTCTTAATTGAATATTTCAAACTAAGTACCATATCCGAAAGTCAAATTCTGTTTTCTGTTCAAGCTTGGAGGCAAAGCGACCATTATCAGAGTCCCTCAGGGCGAAGAGACTCAGCACTTCTTCAAGATTTTCGAAGGTAATATTAAATTAAGAGTTTATTCAGAAAAGAACAAGTAAAAAAATAAAAATAAAATAGGTACAAATGGCATTAAAATTAACAAAAAAAAAATCTCAACAATAATCTAAAAACCTAAATTAGGGCCTTTCGGAAGGGTTCCAATCACGCAGGCAGGAACCGGGAGACGAGCTGTCGGTAGGCCTCCAACAAGATGGAGCGACGACCTCGTGAAGGTCGCGGGAAACCGGTGGAAGCAAGTAGCACAGGACCGGTCTGAGTGGCGAGCCTTGGGGGAGGCCTATGTCCAGCAGTGGACGTCTTTTGGCTGAAATGATGATGATGATGATGAGGCAGCATTCCCTCGCTGTATGGCAATAGCCAGTCTTTGCGCGAGAAAGCTGCCGGCGCGAGGGTCTCCCGTTGCCTCCCTCAAGCGCTTCCCTAGCTCCCTGAGGAGCCCCAGCGCCCCTTTGCCCCTAGAGTCTATTGTTAGTAATATTCGTATCCTAATTCGAAAGTTCCGTATGCCAATAAGAAAAAAAATACAACTACTTACATAAGCATTGTGGTGAATTTTTACATGTACTGGTCTTGACGAAACTTGCGGTGGATATACAACTTGTGTGCCATTTTTGGCGAAGCATGTGGTGGATATTAATATATGTCCTTTTTCTGACGAAGCATGCGGTGTGGATAAGTAATAGTTGTGCATTTTTTTTCACTAAATAAATAATATGCTTACATAAGTAGGTACTACATCTACTTCTTCATGGACAACGAAATAAAAGATTTTTACATCAGCCTTGGCCATAAAGTGGGATTTTCTGCCCGCTACGCGGAGAGAAAATCTCACTTCTTGGCCAAGGCAAGACGTAAAACTTTTGACAAACCACGGGCGGTAATTCGTAAAGCCCCAGATCGCATATTTATGGCCCTCACCTTCGGATTGGGCCACAGAAACCTGCGATCTGGAACATTTACGAATTCACCACCCTAGGTCTGTAATGTACTATTATGTTATGTGGTTATTTTATGGAACAAAAAAGCGGGCATCCGAGTGAAAAATACAAAATCCAATCATATGGTAGGTCTGTGGAAGCTGGCCGTGCATAATCGGTGAGCTGACACATGTCATCTTCGTACGACGAGAATCATTTCGGCATGTTATATTTCGTATTTTTATCCGTCGAAATAATAAACAGTTTGATAAATTTATTTATTATAGATTACTTCTGATTTTGTCGCTAGATCCTCCAACACTTTAAAAAATACTCTATGCTTGACTCTATTGGACCCTGAAATCGGTGATAAAATTGTTGCGCATAATCCGTATTGGAGGGAAATTGCTGTGTCAATCTTTTTTCAAGCTGCGCAATTCGTTTTTACCATCTTCGCGCTGGGTCATCTAAATACCGGAATGGCGAACCTTTTCTGTTTTTCTGACCATCCTTTTATTGATGCAATCGCCTTATAATGCAGTAGAAAATCTTGCACATCTGTTAGACCCGTGAATTTCACCGACGCCATCTTTATATTTGGGGTTAAAAAAAACGATTTATAAAAACATAAAATAATGATAAAAACGGTACGCCCTTATGTATGATGTGTTCTCCCTTCCACTGAGAGCGCCTCCACCAAATGTAGAGAGGGGTCGTGCCTACAGCATCTCCTCGAGCTAGCCACAACTACCTAATAACAGTTACAGTTACCTAATAACAGTTTTATGCTTTTTAGTAAGTTTCTTGCATTAAGTTAATTAATTAATTTTGAAGTTAATTTTAACCTAAAAAGATAGCCTACATACAAATCAGCGTACACAAGAAATAAGTGTTAAATGTGATAATAGAGGTCGCTGCCTAGGTAGCCTGGGGCTATATTCGAAGTCTTAATTAGGGATCTCCCTGTTCTCTCTAGGATAGCTCACGCGAGTCACTCGTCAACTTGAACTTTAAATCTAGCTGCTTCAAGTTCACGCGAGCGATTCTATAGGGAGATCCCTATTTTAAGACTTCGAATATAATCCCTGTATGAAAATTTTAAGCACCCCTTGATATTATTTGCATAGAGAGCTATTCTGATGTACGCCGCAATGCAAGGAGATGTCAGTCTATTTACTCATGGTCAAATAAAACAAGGTCTGCCGATCCGACTGGCGTGTCACCCGTATGTCAAAGTCGAGTTGCCACTTTATTGCAATAAAACAAAAATTAAGGAAATATTTTGTGCCGTTATAATGCAAATTAAATTATTTGCGCATTACGATTGTCATTTACTTGTTTAAGCACACAAAATGGGACGTTAAAAACAAATGAACGTAATAATTTAACGAAACACGCAGGATACATGGGGGTTGGGGATTATTTTAATACACCATTTGCAACACACAGCAGTGCGAATACTAGGTTGACACCCACATGACCCACACTACTACGCAACACCGGACTGTCATACCTGGCGAAGTATATTATTGTATCATGTATTTACTTAATTAAATTTTCGTAGGTCGCCTGGTGATTCTGCTTGGAGGAACAGCATCAGGGCTTAGGAACTCCAACCAGCAAGACAGCCATGACAACGATGGAGTACGATTATTCAGGGTAAGAAACTTTGGCTCCACTTGACGTCATTAAGATTATTTATAATGTGTTGGTACACTTTCATGTCACGGGCCCATGGGGACCCGGTCATTAAGCATTCATGGGGCCGAAGCCAACATGAAGAGGCTATTGGTACCTTTCACTAGAAATGTGAGATGGCCGCAACTGTGGAGATCTGTCCTCCCAGTACAACACGAGGCTGTACTGGCGGACAGCCCTCCCCAGTTGCCAAACTATTGCCGAGGAAGGAAGCGACTTGGAGTGTACTATGTGGATGGAAGGTGTGGACTGGAAAATCAGGCTATGGAGTGAGATAACGGACATCTGCCTGATAAATATCTCACAAATTGAAAGCAAGGCAGACGGTGACTCGCCCCTTTCGCACTAGCCAAGAGGTTTATTATTATTCTTTCTTCTAATAAAAATCAATTACCTTGTATTAGTTGGCTCGAGAACTGCTGGGCCGATTTAGCTCATTCTTTTTTTGTTTTGATCCCTGTGTTTCAGGGAAGGTTTAGAAAGAAAAAACTTGTGAAAAATCTAAAGGAACAACTAAAAAAGAAATAATACGAAGTTCACCGGGCCAAGTTGTCCAAATTATTATTATATCCTTTTATTTCTTAAGGTCTACGGCACCAAAGCCAGCGAAGACATGAGGGCCGAACAGGTGGCTGAAACACCGACGAGTCTTAAGCCCGAAGATGTATTTTTGCTTGAAACACCTAAGAAGGTCTACATTTGGCATGGAAAGGTAAATAAAATAAGTAAATGGTTTCAATCATGAGAACATGTTGCAGCTCATAGAACAACAGCTCAATTACATATGCCAATTAGTTTCCCCAATCCAAACTAATTGCACTTGAATCATGTGAATTTATTACGCTTTTTGTGGCGATTGACTTTGTCAATAGATTTCAAACCCAACTGTCATTTTTTCTATCCGAAATTGAACCTTATTTGGGAATTTGCTGAATAAATATTTAGATTTTTGATTTGATTTGATTTTTTAAGCAATGCGGTTCAATTTCGTATTAAAGATTAATTAAGCGACTGAATAATATTTTCTGATATTTGGGTCTTTCAAACCAATTACCAACTGTTAAATGAGTCAGTTTGACAGTTCGTAATTGGTTTAATGAAGTGTCAAAAGAAAGGCCGAAATATCAGATAATATCATCGCCATTTTAAGTAACGGCAAACCAATTGCAATTAGTCAAGTGTCAAGTCAACGCCGATTGCAAAATAGAATTAGCTTCAAACTAATTGTTAACTGTCAAACATAATTGAGGCCAATGCCAAAGTTTCTCATTTCCAAGTAATTTCATACACTAGTATTGTAATGAAGGACGGTGGAGGGCAGTGGAAAATGCGATGAAATGATGAAATGCGAAAATGGTGAAAATCTACGATATTAAAGGAGCAACTCAATTCCAAATGACAAAACGATGTACATATTTTCTTTCTGTCGCACTGACTAATAGCAAAACAGTGTTGTATATTCTTGGATTGCAATAAATAAAATATGAAATAGGAAACAATGAAAAACGTATCAAAATTCAAAGCTAGAAAAATGTAAGAGGACTAAGGAGTTTGCAACAAGTATCAATGACACTGTGACGCTTGATGTTTTGGAGACCTCAGTGTTGCAGTTCGGCTCGCCATCTAGCTTCAAGTAGCGGCAGCAACTGCTAAGCGGTCGGGTAATCGGGGTTCAGCCACTGGACGCTAGATGTCGATCTAGTGTTAACCCGGGTTTCGGAGCACGCACTGTACTGTAGCTCTGCTACTGTTTTAATTTTATTTCTCTATGGTATTCCTTAGGGTCAGGGTCAAGTGATACATGCTGACTTCTCTTACAGTCCTCCAGTAAAGTGGAGCAAGACGAGGCAGTCCAGTTTATGGAGAGAATCCTGGGTGAGGTCAGACAGCACGAGGTCATCAAGCAAGGCGATGAACCTGACGACTTCTGGTCTTACCTGAGTAAGTAATTAATAACCGTCCAGAACAATAATCTATCAATGGACGGCCGGATTGGTCCTGCCTTCTGTTCCGATGGTCGCGCGTTCGAGTCCCGCTCGGGGCAAACTTTGTGTGATGAACACGAATGCTTGTACTCGAGTCATGGATGTTTAGTATTTATATATGTATGTATTTCTCTATAAAAGTATTTATATCGTTGTCTAGCACCCATAGTACAAGCTTTGCTTAGTTTGGGGCTAGGTCAATATGTGTGAAATGTACCAAGATATTTTTTTTTATTTTTTATTAATCTAACCATATCCCATACCCCGAAGAATTGCGAACCTTAAGTGGCAGTGGGCGGGGCACATTGCTCGCAGGACTGATGGCCGATAGGGCAAGAAAGTCCTGGAGTGGCGTCCGCGAACCGGTAGACGAGCTGTGTCGGTAGGCCTCCAACAAGATGGAGTGACAACCTTGTAAAGTGAGGACCGGACTGAGTGGCGCGCCTTGGGGGAGGCCTATGTCCAGCAGTGGACGTCTATCGGCTGAAATGATGATGATGAACCATATAACAGAGTCAAGGTAAATAAATAGAATGACATTCTTCATACACATCAGCGTACGCCCGAAAAAAGTGTTCAAAACGCGATAATAGATGTCGCTGCCTAGGTAGGCTGCATATAAATTTGAACTCCACGAGCTACATCTAGATGGCGCCTCAAATCATCTTACAGGATATGTATGGAGATTTGAAGCGCCCAGTGGATGTTGCTCATAAATACAGAACTTTTTTGGTAAATCTTTCGTTACTGTTTGAGAGATGAGTGCCTGACAGACAACGCACACCCGAAGCTACTGGTCGTAGAAAGCTGAAATTTTTAGTTGGAGTGTAGGAGGACTATGAAAGTACCTATTTCATTAAAATTCCATTGATTTTACATATTAAGAGGGTTTATTCCGAAAGTTAATAGTAACGTCGCATATATCTGTCAAATTTTTATGTTTCGCTGTCTTTATTAATTTCTCAATGATACTGAATTAAAAAAGAAGTAATCATTGTATGGTTGAATGACGCGTCCCGTTTTATATTTGTTAGTTAGGCATCAAAATAAAGAGATTACATTAAAATGCATGGAAAATGCCATGGAAAGTTTTCAAACGATATTACTTCCATAAAACTAAAAACTTCGTGTTGCCATGATAATTGTTGCAATCCATACTTAATATTTTATTCAACCGTAGAGCGATTATTCATGTTTTCATTCAGTAATATTCGGAAATTAATAAAAACAGCGAAATATTTGACAGCTATTTGCGACGTTGCTAACTTTCGGAATAAGCCCTCTTAATGTTTATGAACACACCCAATCACCATCATATCTCATCCTCCCTTATCCCAAGCTTAAGCCCTATCCTCTTCCCCTTTCGAGATCGGCAACGCATTGGTGACGCCCCTGGTGTTACAAATGTCTATAGGCGGCGGTGACCACTTACCACCAGGTGGGCTGTCTGCCTGTTTGTCAATCTTTTTAGATGAAAAAAAATACGATGGCGACCTTCGTCGCAAGCAAAACTCTTCCGAACTGAGGACCGACTGACTGACTTGTGATTTGCCTGTGACATAAAACTTTTTACGTCACACCAGGCCGAAAAGCGGGATTTACCGCCCTTGGGCGCTACGAAAAATCCCTCTTCACGGCCAGGTGGTGACGTAAAATCGTATACTAACCACGGGCGGTCGTAAAGAAATCCTCAGACCGCTAGATTATAGCCCCCGCCTCCGGCTCGGGCTTCAATTACCCGCGATCTGAGACTTTCTTTACTTGACCGCCCTAGGTGTGTAATGTACTATTACGTCACACCAGGCCGAAAAGCGGGATTTACCGCCCTTGGGCGCTACGAAAAATCCCTCTTCACGGCCAGGTGGTGACGTAAAATCGTATACTAACCACGGGCGGTCGTAAAGAAATCCTCAGACCGCTAGATTATAGCCTCAATTACCCGCGATCTGAGACTTTCTTTACTTGACCGCCCTAGGTGTGTAATGTACTATTAAGAAGCGGTGGTGACCTAGTGGTTCGACCTACCGCCTCTCATGCAGAGGGTCGGGAGTTCGATTCCGGCTCGCACCTCTAACTTTACTTATGTGCGAAATTCAATTTGAATTAACCACTTAGCTTTTCGGTGAAGGAAAACATCGTGAAGAAACCTGCACACATCTGCGAAGTAATTCAAAGATGTGTGTAAAGTCTCCAATCCGCATTTGGCCCGCGTGGGGCCCAAACTCTCTCGTGGTGAGAGAAGGCCTGTGCCCAGCAGTGGGATGCAAACAGGCTGTAGTAGTAGTAGTAAAACTTTTTAAATCTCTTCTAGCCGGCGATGCGTCTCAAGTGTCTACCACGGAGGCTTTGATGGAACGTGTCACCAAGCGGGCTGGTGCTCGACTCTTCGACGCTGACCTTAAGAGTGACAATACCATCCGGTTCGAGGATATCATTGGCTTCCAGCAAAAAGTACAAATTTACAATTATTATTTTTCTGTCATAAAACGGTAGCCGCCATATTGTTAGCTGCTGTGACGTCACTTTTACTGTAAACAAAGCGTTATGAGTAACCGTTTTAAGTTTTGACTTCACTTGTTTGGTTACTATGTCTCATATTTACTATCCTAGTGACGTCACAGACCAAGCAAACATGGCGGTTAGCTTTTTAGCGCGAAAACTGAAAATGAAAGTTTAAATGTACTTTTTAAAGTACCTACTAATCCCATTCAGAAAATTAAAATCAAAAATCGTGTGATTCAATCCGACATATGGATCATTTTAAAATTTCAAAAGATGGTGTAATAGGTACCCTATTGTAAGAAAATCTAATGTTTACATTTTTTTTTAGGATCTTCATGATGACGATGTTTACGTTTTGGACTCAGGCAATGAGCTGTTCGTTTGGCTCGGGCAACTAGTAAACACTCAAACAAAGAAGTCTGGCTTCAGGATTGCTGAGGTATGGAAATTTTTATTAGAAGAATTACATATTTTATAGAAAATATAATACATTTTGCTTTTGGTCGCGCCTGGTGCAAGGTTAGCTACCATACCGTCTTACTCGCTAACCTGCCGCCAAATAACAGTGCTCGTACGTACCTGTCGTGCTCCGGTAAGCGGATAAGGCAGCCGGTGAAATTACTGGCACAAAGAGGCATTCAATCTTAGGCCTCGGTATGGCAACGCATTCGAAATCTTATGGTTTCTTATGTCCAATGGGCCACAGCTCGCATCGAAGTAATTCAAGGATGTATGCCACTTGCGAAGGCCCCAATCTGCACTGGGCCCGCGCGGCGTCATAGTACACTATGGCATGGGTGCTAGACAGCGATATAAATACTTATATAGAGAAATACATACATATATAAATACTAAACATCCATGGCTCGAGTACAAACATTCGTGCTCATCACACAAAGTTTGCCCCGAGCGGGACTCGAACCCGCGACCATCGGAACAGAAGGCAGGGTCACTACCAACTGGACCAATCCGGACAGTAAGACGCGCACGTTCGCCGGGGGCGGTGTGAGGTACCTTGTGTTGGTGCGGGGCGGTGCATGTCGCTACTGGTACGCTTTAGGTATCCGTGGCGTTCAAAGGGTTAAAAATAACGTTGGGAATGTTTTCCACAGGCTTATGTCAACCGGGCCCAACGCACCGATACCCCAGCAGCCGTGGTCATCAAGCAGGGCCTCGAACCTGAGCTGTTCAAGAGCTTCTTCGATGACTGGGACCCTCAAATGTGGCTGGTGAGCCCTTGAAAAAGTCGTCGGACATTTCTCTATTAATTGACTATCGGATTGGTCCAGTTGGGTGTAACCCTGTCTACAAGCCCATAATACAAGCACTGCTTAGTTTGGGGCTAGGTCGATATGTGCGAAATATCCCAAGATATTTTTTTTTCTGTTGCCCTGCTAAAATCATTTTTTCTGGGCGAGCGCTGAAATTTAAGTATCAAGTTTTAAGCGCCGAGACGTTTTGACGTTCCCTATAAAATCCAACAATGCCACTACCAATTTGTTTGAAACAAATTAGACTTTACAATTGCGAATGCCACTTAAACAAAGTGCAATTGGTTTGAAATGTTCCATTGACGTCTACAGTATTATTGACGTTTGAAATAAATAGTAACTTTCACTGTCTCATTATTGACGTTTGAAGCATAGAGTAGCTGTCAAATTGACGTTAGATAGAAATAAACAGTTACTGTCAAACCGTCTCATCAACTGTAAATGAAATTGAACCAAACAACTTGCTACATAAGGTTTAGTTTCGTATAGAAAAAATGACGATTGGTTTGAAACTAATGCCGAAGAAAAATTGCCACAAAATGCGCAATTTGTTTGGATTCGAACAATGGAAAAACACGCGAATCTGTAGAAGTCGCGTCTGAAACTTGAAAATTAAAGAGTCGAGGGGAATAATATAAACGATACTGAACACAAAATAACGATTTTTAGAAAAATTGTCTGTTTGTACCTATGTATGTATGTATGTCCAGATTTAACTCGAAAACTACTAGACGGATTGCAACAAAATTTGGTATGGGGGTAGTTTATAACACGGTCAACATATAGGCTACTTTTTATCCCGGAAAAATGCATAGTTCCCGCGGGAATGCTATTAACGAATTCCACGCGGACGAAGTTTAATAAATATTGTATTTTTATTACAGAAAGCCCGCCGGTCTGACAGCATGGAGTCAAACGGCCTCTAGGAACAAGAAATAACTTAATAATTTTACATTTCATGCACAAAGTAATGTGATAATGATATACACTTAATCTGGTACTTTTATTGATAAAATAAATACTCTCACAACAGTGTCACTTTTTTATTTATTTATCAACTCGACATTCTATTATCAACATTTCAAATTTTTAGGAAAGCGTAATTCGAAAACCGTAACCGTAAGCCGTGGTGGCCTAGTGGTTCGACCTACCGCCTCTCATGCAGACGGTCGGGGGTCCGATTCCGGCTCGCACCTCGTAAGTTTACTTATGTGCGAAATTCAATTTGAATTAGCCACTGAGCTTTTCGGTGAAGGAAAACATCGTGAGGAAACCTGCACGCATCTGCGAAGTAACTCAAAGATTTATGTGAAGTCCTTAATCCGCACTGGGCCCACGTGGGGACTATAGCCCAAATCCGGGATCCCCTTGTTTCCCATAAAATTGTAGGGCCTAATTTCGTTAGTCAGAAAATGTTAGTCATAAAATTTATGGAAATAATTACCATTAGTCATAATAATCATAAACGTAACTTGAGATACTCCTAACGTTCAGGAGTCATAATATCAAGTGTAATACACATCGTTAGTCATAATATTGATATCCATAATATCTGAAGACATACTTGTTTATTATCAGAAACTTAATAAATCATAAGCTTTTAAGTCATAACTGTTTTAGGTCATATTGTTTTATAGCCTTATAAGCACTGGGATTTTTATTGGTAGTCATAACGACTTTATTAGATTAAAAAAATATTCATTAGAATGAAATACTGCGACAGACGAAACATTTAGGTTGGGTTAGGTTAGAGTATGAATATTTACAGAAACGAAATGCTGGCGGCGACAGACGAAACATTTAGGTTAGGTTAGGTTAGAGTATGAATATTTACAGAAACGAAATGCTGCGACAGACGAAACATTTAGGTTAGGTTAGGTTAGAGTATGAATATTTACAGAAACGAAATGCTGCGACAGACGAAACATTTAGGTTAGGTTAGGTTAGTCAATGTTTGCGTGCGAGGACGTCTGTAGGTACACTTGTAAATCTGTGTGTAGCAGTACGCCGGGCCAATGATCCACTCTCCATCTCCGGAGGAAACAAATCACGGTAAGGCGAGTTGCGCGCGGGCTAGATTCAGGCGGGTGATTCCGTGGCCATTCTGTACGTAGTATTATTATACATGGTGGGTCAGAAAATATGGCAAATAATTAACCCACAGTATCGGCTATCGATTCTAAGTATATTGTATAGATCTTTGATTTTTTTTGAGTTGGTAAAAAAAATTATTTTGTATAGGATTCAGGCGTCGCCCACACAACCAATCCCATATACATTTTTTTTTACCAACTCAAAAAAAATTAAAGACCTATACAATATACTTAGAATCGATAGCCGAAACGGTGGGTTAATTATTTGCCATATTTTCTGACCCACCATGTATATTCCGTGCTCTAACAGAGAGACAGACAGACAGGAAATACAAGAAATAGTCTTCGATTATACCTGTATAGATGCATATAGATGTAAATGTAACCTTCAAGATCCAAATTGGCGTGCGTACGAGTAGGTATAATTTTTGAAATTAATCGTCCCAACATAAACACGCACACTAAGGTCAATAACTTGAACTTGATAAACGTGTTTTATAATAATTATTATAAAAACAAGTTGCACTTTGAGTTGTTGCTCGAGGTAACAGTTGTGCAAAATGTTACATTTTTTAATAATTTTTGCGATTTGTAAAGGAAGTACTGCTAATTTCAGTGTTGTGCTATCGTGGAAACAGTTAAGTTATAATTTCGATGGAGTTTTATGTAAGTAACTAAGTATAAAATAAGTAGGTACACAGTCCATTGTATATTTTATTTATTTATCCAGTCGATCTTAGAAACGGGACTAACGATTTGGACGAGGGCGTCAAATCGGTCTAGCTAGGTCTCATAGATATGAGACCATACTGAGTTCCCGCATAGTTTATTTATTTATTCAATGCAACCATATACACTTTTCTTAATGTAGGAACATTAGATCTTAAATAACTAGTAAATACCTATAGTAGAGTACGTGGACCCTGGTAGGATATTGCATATATTGGCAAGTATGTACCGTAAGTACCTACTAAAACCTTCCTCTTGAATCACTCTATCTATTAAAAAAAACGCTTCAAAATCCGTTGCGTAGTTTTAAAGATCTAAGCATACATAGGGACAAACAGCAGGAAGCGACTTTGTTTTATAATAATTTGTATTGATGTGAAAGTAACTGTCTGTCTGTTGCCTCTTCACGCTAAAACGGCTGGACCAATTCAGATTCTTTATTTATTTATCTATTAAATCGTATTTTATTCCAGACACAAAAAGTTCTGACTACGATAGGACCGTATCAGACAACATACACTTTGCCGACGAACTGGCTGATCCGGAGAAGTTCTTCATCCAGTACAACAACGTTCCTATAGGGTTTGAGAAGTATGAGGAAACCATCTTCGTCACTGTACCGAGACGACGACACGGTAAATAACTTAATAAGTTCCAAGAATACGGCTTCTGGTGACCAAAAGAGCTGGCCGCTACCACAGAATATTTAATAGTACCTACTAGATACAGCCAAGACCAACTCGCCCTTAGGTACCGCCATTTGTTTAATCCGAAGATGGAGAGTGAATCATTGGCCCGTGAAGTGGTACACACACATTTGCAAGTGTACAGACGTCCTCGCACGCAAAAATGATTTGATGATCTTCAAATGGCTAAACAGATTTTCATGAAAAATGGCTAAGAAGACTCGGGATAAAATTATCTATGGCACAAAAAAACTAAACGAAAATTGGTTCATCCGTTTAGGAGCTACGACACCACAGACAGACACGTTAAACTTATAACACCCCTCTCTTTTTGCGTCGGGGGTTAAAAATTTAAGTCTTTAAACTCTGTCAAGAGAGCTGATAAGTCAAATAAGTATGTCGCTGTTTTCATTAATTTCTCAATTATCGAATGAAGGAAGAAATACTTGATCGCTCTGTCTATGGAGTGTGGAATGTGTCTTGGTAAGGAGCGCAATCTTATAATGCGAAACAGTTGAAAACGTGTCCAGCGGATTTGATAAGCAACAAAACAAAACACACTCTGCTCACAACCGTTTTCGCTGCATTTTCGCCTCAGCAGCGCTACTGCAGACTATCCGCGTAGGTGGCTTGACTGGAGTGACGACCGCAGCGCCCCCAACCTACCCGATTTGGTGTCCACCTTTGGAACTATAAAGATTGCGCTCCTTTACGCTCTGTAGTTAACTGACGGACGAGTATCGTTTTTAGGGTTCCGAAGTCCACAAGGAACCCTTATAGTTTCGCCATGTCCGTCCGTCCGTCCGTCCGTCCGTCCGTCTGTCCGCACTATTGGTCGGAGATGCTTAGTTCTAGAAAGCTGTAATTTGGCATGAATATGCATATTAGTTACGCTGACAAAGTTGTACAATAAAATTTTGAAATATTTATTGGGAGGTATCCCCTACTCGTAAAGTGGGGATGTAATTTTTTTTTCTTGCGTACCCCATGGTGTGGCATATCGTTGAATAGGTCTTAAAAAATATTGTGGGTTTGTTAAAACCATTTTTTGATTAAGTGATGCGTTTGTGAAATATTAAGCTTTAAGTGCTATTTTTTGTTAGGGTTTGTTTTTGTACGGTTGTGGCATATATAACGTAGTTGAAAGGAAAACTATCACAGCTAAGTAGGCTGTACAAACTTACGAGTAATAGTCGACCAGCTTATGATGATGATTTTTCTCGAGCGGCAGGGGCGTCGGGCGGGCACGTCATTCATACCACAGGCTAGCTAGATGCTAATAAGTCTTAGAAAGGTACTGTGGGCATCGTCAACTTCGGAACCCTATACTTTGCGCGTGGCCCGACACGCACTTGGCCGGTTTTTATATATTTCTTTGTAAAGAGTTTTCAATTCTCTTTAGTCCTTCCAACTTCATCGGAAAGCTTATAGCAATACTAGCTTCTGCCCGCGACTTCGCCCGCGTGGAATTCGGTTACCGCGTTTCCGCGGGAACTACCTTATGCGTTTTTCCGCGATAAAAAGTAGCATATGTCCTTTCCCGGGACTCCAACTATCTCCATACCGAATATCATCCAAATCGATCCAGGTTGAAGCGTGAAGAGGTAACAGACAGATAGACAGACAGACAGAGTTACTTTCGCATTTATAATATTAGTATGAATACTTATGTATAAATTTTAAATATGCTGCGGAAGACTTACCGCCTTCAATTTTTACAACCACTTACTTAATTCACACCGACTTCGACTCCATCAATGAAATAGAGACTTTTTATTACTTACTAAAAACATAACAGTGACAAAACTTAACTGAAAATGAACTTAAATAGCTAAGGAATACCTAAGTAGGTATTAAGCTTCAACAATCCTTACTATCCTTACTTAATATTATAAATGCGAAAGTGTGTTTGTTTGGTGAAATTTGGTATGGAGATAGTTTGAGACCCAGGGAATAGCATAGGATATTTTTTATCCCGATATTCCCACGGGAACGGGTTTTCAACGGGTCAAACCAATTATTCTAATACTTCTATAACTATAACCATTTATATGTATAGGGGAGAGGGGGGCAGCCTGGTACACTTTTTACACTCCTTGACGTATTTCAAAATATTACCCATAAAAACCAGTGTTAAGCCTCTACACAACAACGTATGTTATTAACCTATGTAATTAATCCATTTGCACATGTCCAAAGCTAAAGACAAAGGTACAATTCAGAATTTTACAACTCAAGAAATAATGTTCAATACTGCCCCAAGCGTGGGTAGCTTTGAATTTACTTGGGGCAGATTTGAAATCTGGATTGTAAGGCAACAATATCGAGATATACGTGTTTTTTTTTACCTGTACTTAGTACAGTTAGTCACTAGAAATGGTCGTATTAACATTTTACTCATATAATTTGCAGTTATAACTATGAGGGGGTACTTTTGACCAGAAACGTTTTTTGTAGTGTTCAAAGGTGCCTCAGGAGGGTACCTTTGTAAAGTATTGAAATTCTATTAAAGCTGCCCCCTTGAGGCAGTTTTGCACACACTATTGTTCAAAACTATCCCAACAATGTAACAGGGGATAGTGATTCAGTATTTATTATGTTTTAGTTGTAGTTAAATAAATATATATAAAATGTTCTAATTAGAATTTTCATTTTATCATATAAAACGAGAGAAAAACAGACAATAGAATCGACTATCATACTCGTTCAAGCAAATCTTGTCAGTAAAAAAAGGCGGCAAATTTGAAAAGTGTAGGCGCGAAGGGATATCCTCCCATAGGAATTTCGCGCCCTTTTCTACTGACGTGATTTGCTTGACCAATTAATTCAGGTAAATGCGTTTTGAGCATTTACTAAAATAACTAAGATAATATTATTTTGAGTTTACGTACCTACATGTCAGTTTATATCGGGGCAGATATGAACATTTCTTATGACCGGGGTAGTTTTGAACAGATTGCTAATCAAAACTGCCTCCTAATATTTTTTTTAAACTACCCCAACACCTATTTAAAAAAATAAACATCGATATCTTCCAAAACAATTGCAAATTCTGATTGTTTATTCTTCGTCACTAAAGCTAATTCATTGTACTATCGAATAAATTAAGTTTCACTTACCGCTTCCTTCAAATACAGCCTGAAAATCCTTAGACACGGGGAGCAAAACCGCTAACAGTTGACATCGAAATCAAAATATGCTACTAGTTTGTTCATGTTCTGTCAAACGTCAAATCTGTCAAGTGACAGTTGTGTGGGTCAGTGTTGCGAGCCCAAAAAATGGATTTGGACCATAATCGCACTAAAAATACGTCTTTGAACGCATTTGTTCTAAGCTGCCTTCAGTGATAGCTGCCCCCCTCTCCCCTACTAATAATCGGGTATTTACGCCAATTCTAATTCTACGCGGGATGAAGTCGCTGGCAAACGGCTAGTAATCTCATAAAGACCTTAATGCTCTCAAAAGGTCCTGCTTTTTCCAGGAATACCCTCAACCCTAAACACGGTGTCTCCATCAGACCCCATTCTTCGCCCGTACCCGGACACCAGTCACCTGGTGTCAGTATACAGGCCCAGGGTTGACGAGTGTGATAGACTGTGGATGGTGGATACCGGCTTGTTGGAAGTACCTGGTAGGTTCCTTTTTTTTAAATTGTAGATAGCAAAGGTGCTTGATCACAACTTTACCTGACGGAAAGCAAAATGTGGTCTATGGTTTAACGTACCTTCCTAGAAAATACCTCTGCACTCTAGACTTGAAAAGTCCCAAGAAACAAGGACGCTGGTTGGTAATGCATTCCACTCTTTTGCTGTGGGTACGATGAATGTTGAGCAAAACGCTATTAGAGCGACATTTGGGAACTTGAAGTATGTACGGATGGCTGGCAGCCGTACTTCTTGTAGTTCAACGGTAAGAAAGACAGATGGACTGTTATTGGAGTTAAGGAAGGCAAAGAAGAAACATTCATCTTAGTAAAAGTCACGGAAAATATTGATTATGGTGATGATACAGAGAGAAGAGGAAGCAAGCGATGAACGAGTTAATTGGTGAATAAATGTACAAGCTGTTTAGCATTTTGCAAGCTTGTGATTACTGGGGGAGGTCTATGTCCAGCCGTGGACGTCTTTCGGCTGAAATGATAATGATGACGCAACTAATACCTAACTAGCGGTTGCGTTTCTTCGTCCCTGATCAGTACCTGCAAGCCGGGTCTCGGCGCCGCCGCCCTCTCTTCGCGGCCATGCAGGGTTACCAAACACGTAGGGCTCGGAACTCACCGACCGTAAGGGCAATAGATTTGCTCAATGACTTTCTGACCGAGGTACAAGACGCCGACGTATTTGCTGACCACTGGCAGTCATTACTAACAAAAATTGATTTGTTT
Organism: Aethes cnicana; assembly: GCA_963971205.1. Lineage (NCBI taxonomy): Eukaryota > Metazoa > Arthropoda > Insecta > Lepidoptera > Tortricidae > Aethes > Aethes cnicana. The sequence goes on from OZ020299.1 coordinate 3,094,491, forward strand.
TTGTCAAAATGTTTTTAAGTTATTACCTAATTAGTATTTCTTCTTAGCACATGTACCTGTCAATTTAGCATAATAGGTGATTTGGTGACTATACTGTAAACCTGTTACTGTAAATAAATAAATAAATAAATAAAAATAAACAAACTCTCTTACAAGGACGAACTTTTCTTCATTTTTTATGAAAAACTGTTGATGATGATGACAATTTGGTTGATGATAGTGACGATAGAGATTATAGGAATGGTGATGACGATGCCAAAAATTATAAAGTTAGTATAAGTACCTACCTAACTACAAAATTGCTTTGGACACTCACATAAGTTAATGAGCAATTAAAAGCATATTGTAAGAATGATATTTTTCAGGTGAAAGAAAGCAAATCCAGCCTCCGGCAATAGTCATTCATGACCTTATGACTAAGAAACAAATTCTCAGATATGAATTAAAACCCTCAGATTTAGTGAACGAGAGAACGCCAGCTGGTAAGTTTACAGGCCGTCACTATATAAATATCTCTTACAGTCTTTCTACGCAACCATCTTTCAATACAATTCTCCAATCTCTTGTTAAGCTGAACATTTCGATTACGCATCATCATCCTTAGATGGAATATCAATGAAAAGTCACAACCCAATTCTTAAAACGTTCCCTTTTCCAAATTCTTAAGTAAGCTTAAGAGGCACATCTAGCAAAATTTTGGGAGAAAGGATATTTCTTGTGTCCGATTATTAACCTCGCCGAGTGACACTGATCTGTGCCAATTTTTTCATTTCTAAGTTATTTTTAGATCTAGTTCCTAGTTTTACTTTTATTTTTATTTGAATAAGTCGTGGGAAGCCGTGGTGGCCTAGTGGTTCGACCTACCGCCTCTCATGCAGAGGGTCTGGGTCTGGCGTTCGATTCCGGCTCGCACCTCTAAATAAGTTTACTTAGGGCCTTATCACACTTGCAATTCGCGAGCGAGTTTTGTATGGAGGCGAGCACGCCGCGAGTTCGCCGCGTACGAGTTTTGTATTGAAAAACGCTTTCAATTCGCTCGCAAATCGCAAGTGTGATATGGCCCTTATGTGTGAAATTCAATTTGAATTTACCACTGAGCTTTTTGGTGAAGGAAAACATCGTGAGGAAACCTGCTCGCATCTGCAAAGTAATTCAAAGATGTGTGTGAAGTCCCCAATCTGCACTGGGCCCGCGTGGGGACTATAGCCTAAACCCTCTCGTGATGGTAGGAGGCCAGTGCCCAGCAGTGGGACGCAAATAGGCTGTAGTACCTACCTACCAATTCTTAAAACGTTACCTTTTCCAAATACTTAAGTAAGTTTAAGAGGCACATTCCATCTAGCAAAATTTTGGGAGAAAGGATATTTATCCTGTCCAATTGTTGCTTCTGTTTTCAGGTCTTACCTCTATCACTGTGGACGTCGATCCCAGCTCCTGTGGCGACGCGTACGCATACATAAACGATCTGGCCACAAACGGACTGATAGTCTTCTCTTTGAAGGATAGAGACAGCTGGAGGATAGAACACGATAGCTTCAGGATGAATGAGGCCGCTATGAACTTTACTGTCGCTGGTGAGTCATTTTTAACACGCTTTTATCAGGTCGACCTGTATGTAACTATGTAATGGAATCTTGCAAGTTAAATTTGACCCACTTTCCGATTTCCGATTGAGCTGAAATTTTGCACGTATATGTAAATCGCGTGACAATGCAATATTATGATGACGTGGAGCTGATCTGATGATGGAGCTGGAAGGTGGCCATAGGAACTCCGTAATAAAACTACATAAACTCATCGAATTTGGGCTCGTTTGATTTGTCTTGAAGGGTAGATGAAGGATTTACGAAGAAAATTACAGCATATCAGCAATAAAAGCGTGTCCCAAAAATGTTATATTTTCAAAAATCTCTTTTTTATTGTTATGCATAAAGCTTTCGCGTGGAATTCGGTTATCTTATCGCGTAAAAAGTAGCCTATGTCCTTTCTCGGAACTCAAAACTATCTCCATACCAAATTTCATCTAAATCCGTCCAGCGGTTTAAGCGTGAAGAGGTAACCGACAGAGTTACTTTCGCATTTATAATATAAAGCCAAGCCATATTTGAAGTCTTAAAATAGAAATCTCCATGTTCCCTATAGGATCGCTCACGCGTCGCGTGAACTAAGCAGCCAGCTTTAAGGTTCAACTTGACGCGTGAGGTGAGCGATCCTATAGGGAACAGGGAAATCTCTATTTATCTTAGAATATAGCCCCAGGGATTCACTAGGAGACAAATGACATTGCCTGACTTCGCCCGACTTGGCTCGACGTGGACATCGCTATGGACATCTCAATCGGTCCAGCGGTTGAAGCGTGAAGAGGTAACAGACAGACAGACAGAGTTAGGTAGTTTCGCATTTATAATATTAAGTATGGAAGTATGGATCCCGTTCCCTTCCCAGGTCACGTCATAGACTGGAGAGATGGATTGTTCAGCATAGCTCTCTCGGAGCGGAGCTTGGACGGGAGAAGACGAGCCTTCTTCCACCCCCTGGTGTCTACGGAGGAGTTTTCCATAGACACGCAGTATTTCAAGAGCAGGGACATCGGGAACAATGTGAAGGTATACCGCAAAAATCAGCAAGCATAGGTCGAAAGTTCGAAACTAAAAGCTTATAGTCGGAGAGATTCCTAAATCTAAGGTAACGGTACCGATTTGCGTTAATGTACGTAATTCCGGAATTTATTGGTTAAGCCCCAAAAATAAGAAAACCACAAACCATTTAGAAAAAAAACCGGCCAAGTGCGAGTCGGACTCGCGCACCGAGGGTTCCGTACAAACCTGTAAGGTTTACAAAGTTCGTTCTTTACGACAATCGAGTCATAACTATGGTATTTTTATTGCAAAATGAAATTCATAACATTACAATGGGGAAAGATGGAGTAGCATAAATTTAAGACAAAGATCTTAAAAAATATATATTTTGTAATGTAACTAAAAATTTAAGGTTTTCGGAATTTTTCCTTTATGTGTGCTATAAAACGTTGCTTCATGCCAAATTTCAAGATTCTAGGTCGACTGGAAGTACCCTTTAGGTTTTGATTCCCTTGCGAGTACTTGCGAGTTTCAAAATATGCAGCTTAAATTGCTGTTTCTTTTGATTGCGTTGACATAGAAGTTTGATTTTGTTACAGCTTAAAGGTATTATAGACCTAAGTATTTGGTATGAATTTCAATTTAATACCTCTACGCGTTTATGAGGAAATGGGTAGTAAGGTTAAAATTATTAAAAAAATATATATTATGTGATGTAACTAAAAATTTATGGTTTTCGTAATTTTTCCTTTATCTATGCTATAAGACGTTGCTTCGTACCAAATTTCAAGATTCTGAGTTCACGGGAAGCACCCTGTAGGTTTTGATTCCCTTGCAAGTGTCGAAAATTTGCGGCATAAACGGCTGTATCTTTTGATTGCGTTGGCTTAGAAGTTTGATTTTTTCACAGCTTCAAGGGACAGTAGACCTGAGTAATTGATATAAATTTCAGCTTCATACCTCCACGCGTTCCTGAGAAAAAGGGTCTTGACAGACGGACGGACAGACGGACAACAAAGTGATCCTATAAGGGTTCCGTTTTTTCCTTTTGAGGTACGGAACCCTAAAAATATGTATGTACATATAAAGTGTGGACAATATAACGTCAAATAAACGAGAGGCCAACGAACTGTGACATATGATATGTGATTACGTAATTTTTATTCGCCAATCCGCGCCAAACCGCCGAAAGCGCAGCAAGTGCTTCGCGTGTGCGTAAGCGCCTATAATGATTTTCTTAAGGGTTTGACAACTAATGGGTAAGTATTTTCATTATAAACTGTTTAAATCATCGTGTAGGATTTCATAACGAATTGATTAAATAAAGTTTCATGGAAATTCAGTTGGAATGTAATAAATTACGGTCGATTTACTGATTGCCGCAATTCTGTACATCAAGAACCAACGTTGTCCCGAAAAGCGTAAAAATTACGGAATTGAGTAAAATTAAGGGATTTTGTATTTGTTTTTTTCCGGAGGTTAAGATAAGATACACAAACAAGTTTTTCGTTACGAGTTTGATGTCTTCCATAGTTTCATATTATCAAATTACGTATTATGATTTTGTAGACCGTTGTTATGAAAAAAGGCGTCTAAAGTAATATATTTTTCCTACTTTGTAAAAAAATTTCACCCGAAGTCCACATGCAAAACGGCTTAATTATATTGCTGCAGCCCAATGTTATATGTAATGAATGGTCCATTTACTAATCTGAACATATTACTACAGAATTTAAGTATATTTAGCTTGTGGAAAAACCTTACTCCTTAAAAAGTTCTGTTTTTCTGACTGCCGCAATTCCCTACACTGTTTTTTGGCTGTGCTTCTAATTGCGTTATAATAATTGCGTAATTGTGCTTTTGTTTTTCAAAAGATTATTCTCTATTTTCTGAGTTATATTTAGTTAAACTAATGCACGTTGAGTTTTATGACCGAACTAGGCACTTAGGGGAAACTAGGAACAATTGTACCAGTCAAGACAAATGTAAAATATCACATTTGGAAAGATATCATTCCCATTTGTCCCAGTGGCAACAAATAAGAATGAAAATTCTCAGTGGTCCTCAGTGGGGACAAACGGGAATTATTTTTCCCATTTGTCCCCACTGGGCACCGACGGGTAGACCCACATAGAAAAGCTATATTTTTAATTGTATGTTTTTTTGACTGTTAACCGTTAAATTGCCAACGGGAAACCTTTGGTACACTGACTTTGAAATAATGTTGATATTAATTAATATACAAGATATAGGTATATATTATACAGATATTTGGTAGTTTTTTTTAAACTATTAACCTCATATATTGATAAACTAGCTTCTGCCCGCAACTTCGTACGCGTGGAATATAAAATTACCGATAACTTTTCTATCCGATTTTAATCAAACATAGCTTATATGTTGCTCCAAATGATGTTCTATCTACCCTTGAAAACTGCATTCAAATCGGTTCAGTAGTTTCGGAGATTAACTCTAACAAACAGACAGACAGACAGAAAAGATTTCTAAAAATCGCTGTTTTGTGGTCCACCATACATCTTCAGACCCCCGTTCCTTTTTTTGAACTTTTCTTTCTATGTACAGACACGCCGGGTTCTGCTCTTTTATTATAGTATAGATAGGCTTAGGATACTTACTTTAACGTACGACGGAGAGTTATACAACATACAATCTAATTTTCAATAATTTAATCAAAAATCTTTGTTACTGGGGGCCCATTTCTTTCACGATTGAATATTTTGTGGACATCGGATAAGATTGTTTCTCGTGGGGACAATAAAACTAACCGAAATTTTTTGGACCGAATCTCTTCTCCCCCGTCTACTCTAATAATAAAAATAAATTTTATTTTTGTCAAACATGTACTGTTATTTTATTTTGTATCAAGTTACATTCTATTTAAATTTCTTATTTTATTATTTCTGCAGGAAAGGGGCATTTACTGAAGTTACCGGAATTACGTGCACGCGTTTACGGGATAACCGACAGAGACTAATTTTAATCCGTAATAACGGACATTTAAGAGGTTTAGAAAAACGACTATAATTAATACAAAACACAGTTTAATATACATTTGTTACATAACATTGTATACTCTAAAAGCCAGTCTTTCCTAGTGAATCGATTTCAATTATCTGAGATCTCAGGTTTTACTGGAAATAGCTTACAAAGTCAAAAATGCCTTAAGACTCCGTAATTCGGTACCGTTACCTTATGGAGTGTCGAATATGGAGGGTGAAGTAAAGCAGCGCAATCTTCATAGTTCCAAAAGTGGATACCAAATCGGGTAGATTGGGGACTCTGCGGTAGCCACAAGTGTCAAGCCACCTAGGCCTTTCTCTGTTAGACGTAAAGCCTCTCCCCATAGCACGCCAAACAGTCCGATTTTTAAGTAGACATTTTTTCCAGGGTCTAGCAGCAAACCCACTTACATCCTACCTTTATCAATTTACTTACTAATAATATATATTTACTACTATACTAAACAAAAATTAAAACTAACTAAAATACTTAAAATTACTTATAAATACTTGAAAAAATACAAAAAAATTAAACAATATCTAAAAACGGCCCCCGCGGCATGGTACCGAAGATGCTGGCAGCATTTCCCCGTTGTATAGCGATGCTCAAGCATTGAGCGAGGAAGCTGCCAGCTCTTCGGTAACTGGTAACGTCGACTAATCTTATTTACTTACTTAAATACTTACATATTGTTGGCAGCTGCTAGGCAGCCGGGGACGGATGACCCAAAGCGGGTCCCACGACTACCACCAGGACAGCCACACTCTATTCTTCGCGAACGTAGCACAAGATGGCGTCCTAAGCTGGAACGTAAACAAGCCTTTGACAGAAGAAAACGTGGTGCTAGTGGCCCAGGATCATGAGAAATTGGTGTATATTTCAGGTAAGTAAACGATGTAAATTATATAATGTACTTAGTACCAAATTGTGCACGACGACAGCGCTAACGGGAGGCGTATGAACCACTCAAGCCGTAAGTAATATAAGGGGAACTACCACTGGGATCAACATTTTTGTAAGGTGCGCGGGGGTGAGGGCGTAAAAGGCTTATATATCTATATTTATCTAACCTCGTAACGAGAGATAAATACAAAAAAAAGAAAAGAAGCCTCGGATCACACGACTAGAAGTACTTATGCCATGAACGGCTTTTACAATGGCTTCGAAATTGAAATACCACAACTACGAGACCAGCATGGTCTAAGAAAACAAGGTCTGCCGATCCGGGTGACGTGTCACCCTTACGTCAAAGTCGAGTTGCCACTTTATTGCAATAAAACAAAAATTAAGGAAATATTTTCTGCCGTTATAATGCAAAATGAATTATTTGCGCGTTACAATTGTCATTAACTTGTTTAAGCACACAACATGGGACAAGTTAAAAACAAATGAACGTAATAATTTAACGAAACTCTCAGAATACATGGGGGGGTCAGGGATTATTTTAATACACCACTTGCAACACACTGTGTGAATGACGTTAGGGTGACACCCACACTACTACAGATTACCGGACTGCCATTCTCATACCTGGCGAAGCATATTATTGCATCATGTACGAGACCACAGGCTCAAACTAAAGCTATCTTTGAATTTCAAAATGGAACTTTCCGAAATATGATACGACATGACATTGCAGTTTTCTCAGAGGTGAAAAATTGTGTGTTTCACTCAACAGAGTTATTTCACGTCTCGTGCTTTGATTGAAAGCCTCGGTACGCTCAAGGGTCTGTAATATAAATTTTATTTGTAGATCTGAAGGTGAAGGGAGACGAGGTTTGGGTGCTCGTCAACCAAATACCACGATTCGTGTACTCCACTTTGGATACTAACGAAAACAATTTCTTCATATTGAAGTAAGTAATAAAATATGCAGTATATTTAAATAGTTTATCTACACTCATATCATAAACTCTCTATGATGCTTTCGAAAACCGCAAATTATAACTGTTTAGTTAGAACAGATTTCTTATCTGTGAAAATGTTCTAATAGCTGTATTAGACCATCGAATTCGATGGTCTAATAGCATTCAAATTTCGAACATCTTCAAACAGCAATGCCCGCCTAAATTCTACAGTCAGACAGAGCGAAAGTTTGTTCCAAATTCAAATGTCAGCTCTATTTAGTCTATGCTTTTTGTAAAATCGAATGTGAGACACTGATGTTTTCGAATTGCCGCCATTGTGGACAGACTTTGAAGCATCTTAGAGGATTTTTTAAATGAGTGTAGATACAGTTGTGTATGTAACTGTGCATAATTAGGCCTTAAAACACTCGTGCGATATTATTATGAAACTCGCCTAACGTACTCGTTTCATAAAACCGCACTCGTTTATTATGTATCAGTTACATAAACTTCTTATAGTAAGAAGAGTTAAGTATACCTTCTGTTATGGTCGATTCGATTCTCTCGTTCGCGCGTAGGCGGACGGGCACAGACGATTCGCTGCAGTGCAACTAGTGCAAGTGAATTTATTTTAAACTGGTCTGCCGCCATTACATGTGACTGTACCTACTTATTTTTTTTTTTGTATTTTCTAACCGACTTCAAAAAGGGAGGTTCTCAGTTTGACCCGTATGTTTGTATATATGTATGTTTGTCCTCGATTATCACGCGTTTGGCTGAACTGATTTTAATACGGTTTTTACAAATAGATAGAGTAGTTACCGAGGAAGGTTTAAATGTATAATTTGTTTTTTTTTTTGGAAATTTGATGAAAAATCAGGATAATAGTTCAAGATGGCGGAGAAAATCAAGCCGACTGGGAGCTTTCAAAGCTTAGAAACGCTGCTTTTTAGTGATTATGCCATCACTAAAAAGTATGAAATAATAGTAGATTGTTTATCAAGGGACTAAAACAAGCCATTATGACACGAGATGTTTAGCCACCCGAGCAGAGCGAGGGTGGCTATAGTTCGAGTGTCATTATGGTTGTTTAGTCACGCGTTAAACACTCTGCTTTTCACTTCCAATGCGAGGAAAAAAAAACGAAGTTCCAAACAAAATTACGATATTTATATAACAAAGTAGATAACCGGCTACTTCCCGATGACCTAGAATCATGAAATTTGGCCAGAAGCAAGGTCTTACAGCACACGTACAGGAATAAATCTGATAACCGTAAATATTATATTTTTTGGTGCAAGAAAAGCCAATTTACTAATACAAACTTATCATTTGCGGTTGGCGCAGTAGCCGTGTCTACTTCACCAACCGCAAATAATAAGTTTGTATTGTTAAATTTGCATCATCAAGTTTGTAGGTACGGAACCCTCGGTGCGCGAGTCCAACTCGCACTTGACCTGTTTTTTATCATGTGACGGTTTGAATGATATTTAGCCAACAGATTCAAACTTGAATACTATTAATATATTTTAAAACTAATTGGGTCATGCATTATTAAATGAATTCACTTTTAATAAAACAAGAGTATTCGTAATCATTAAATCGTGTTTCACGAAATTAAATCGTTTTTTCACGCCCTAGAAATTGTCTAGGTTCACTGGAAATGGGGATAATCCTCCTTTCACAAACTCTGTGGTTGGCTGTTTAGGCGGGTTTCCAATGTAAATTAAAAAAAAATTACTTTAGTCCCTAGAGACTAAAAAAGAGCTTTAGTCCCGATGTGCAGAGACTAAAGTAACATTTTAAGAGCATGTGAAGTGAAAAAAATAAATATGGTTGGTTTTTTGAAGGCGGTTCCCTTTAAAAAAAAAGAAATTAAATTTAAGTTAAAAAAAATTATTTTATTTTTTGTGTTCCAGGGCACCCGTTCAAGACTTGATACGAAATACTAAACCGTGAATTATATATGAATTAATATTGTGAATAATAATAAAAAGTATACTTAAACCTAGTCTAAAGGGTTTTCTATATAAAAAATCTACTTAGGTAGGTATCTATTATGTACTTCCCATCCTACCCTAATCAAAATTCCCCAAATCGAAGTACGTGTATGTGTGTGTGTCTTTTGGATTGGACTGAGGACTTTGGACTTGAATGCCTCTAATTATGGTACAGATACACATGCTAGTTATTAGAAAGCAGCATGCTAATATTGAGCATTTGCTTTGCTAATAATTAGCATGCTAGAAAATCGCACGGCCGTCAATTTTTGAGCATGCTACCCACGGCGCGGGTGGAAGGGGGCGTGCTTTTAGCACGTGTGAACAGGTTTGCTAATTAGCATGCTAGTTAGTATCGATCGATTTTTATTTCGTGATGACAAAACTTTTTGGACACGTATTGCAACCAAAATAATGATTCGATTCAATCTTGTGGAAAGGGCCACTTGGTTTTCCATTTTTCACTACCTGACCTGCCCTGAAACACTGACAGAGAACTTAACTAGAATGTGTATCCGGAGTCTGTGTGCTAATAATGAGCATGTGTATCTGTACCGCCGTGGTGGACTAGTGGTTCGACCTACCGCCTCTCATGCCGAGGGTCGGGGGTTCGATTCCGGCTCGCACCTCTAAGTTTACTTATGTGCGAAATTCAATTTGAATTAACCACTGTGCTTTTCGGTGAAGGAAAACATCGTGAGGAAACCTGCACGCAAATGCGAAGTAATTCAAAGATGTGTGTGAAGTCCCCAATCCGCACTGGGCCCGCGTGGGGACTAGCCCAAACCCTCTCGTGATGAGAGGAGGCCTGTGCCCAGCAGTGGGACGCAAATAGGCTGTAGTAGTAGTAGTAGTAGTAGTAGTAGTATCTGTACCATTGCTTTTAGCATGCTTTTATCAAGATTGACAAGAGCATGCCTATAAAAAGCATGCTAATCAAAAGCAAGTGTATCATTTGACAAGCGTTATTAGGATGCTTTTTAGCATGCTATTTTAGAGCATGTGTATCTGTACCTTTATGATGTGGGTGCTGTGGTGAAGGCGGCGCTATAGACGGCCCTACTTGCAGGGCCTGCATGCAGTGCCTGCCGCAGGGGATGTTGCTCCACACAGCCCTGCAAGCAGGGCCTGCCGCAGTGGTGTTGGAGTAACAACTGAAACTACTCATTAGTGTGGCTGTATTGAACGTTGAGTCGTGTTCTCAAGTCCTTTCGTAGAGTTTAAAAATATAGAAAATGACAGTTTTTGACATTTGACGTAGACAACCACAGATTAAAAGGTTATCATGAATTCAATTCAAATTCAATCATTTATACAGCAAATTGGCCACATAGGGGCACTTTTACACGTCAGAAAAAGAATTTACCAGCGCTTCCTAGACCCATTGTTTGGGAAGAAGCGCATCTCAAGCTATAGGTACAAAAGAGCGACATAAATCGGACCGACCGCGCACCACAACGACCCTGCTTGCAGGGTGAGGAGTGGGGAGATCGTGTGTTTCCTGTTTGGATAAATAGGTTTTATTGCTTTAAAATATTATCTCTTCGGCTGACACTGTCAATGTCTATATAGAAAATTATCTTATTAAAGTTGCATGCTTTAAATCGTAACTCTCTTATTCAAACATGGTGACAGCGGTGTAACATGCACACTACAAGAGAAAAACCCAAGACCCCGGCGCCCGCCGGAGACTCAATCCCGGCGCCCGCCGGAGAATATTCATTTCTCGTTCCGCCGACGTTCTCGGGGAACGCTGAGGGATGGACCGCCTTCCAAAACCGATTCGAATGGTATCGCCAAGCCTCTGGGCTCGCCAATCAGTCGCAGGCGAGACAAGTGAGTACGTTAATGTACATCTTAGGAGAAAAAGCAGATCATTTATTAACATCTTTCAAATTGTCAGATGAAGAGCGGCTTACTTATTCTATAGTACTTGGAAAATTCAATGCGTACTACACTGGTACGCACAACAAAATACACGCCCGAGCAAATTTTAATAAATTAAACCAAGAATCAGACGAGAGAATTGATGATTTCATCGGTCGTGTGTATTCTGCGGCAGAGGGGTGCGCCTATCCAGAGATTATCAAAGACGAACTCATCAGAGATAGGATCATTGTTGGGCTCAACGATGCTAAATTGTCTAATACTCTTCAACTTGATCCAAGCATTACGCTCGCTACCGTTATAACAAAAGCCAAACAGGCCGAGCAAGTAATAAGACAGCAAAGTCTAAGCAGACCAAGCACCTCGCACGAAGAGATCAGTGCATTACAAGGAAATTACAAGCCCCGCTCCTACCAAAAGCCTACATTCAATGAAAATCGATCTTATGTGAGACCATGTGGAAACTGTGGGAGAAGCCCTTCACATCCATTTTCTGCATGCCCAGCCAAGAACAGCACATGTATGAAATGCAGGCGACGTGGTCACTGGGCACAGAAATGTCGAGCTACAAGAAACGTTTACGAATTAGAAGAAATGCCTATAGATCAGTATCAAAATAAAGACTATTTCCTAGGCACGTTGCACGACAACGTTGAAGATCAATTTGAATATATCACAAAAAACGACCCATGGCGAGTAAACCTACGCATTGGCGATGACGAAATAAATTTCAAGATTGATTCAGGTGCAGATGTTACGGCAATTGGAGAAAATCATTTTAAAAAACTGAACAACGTCACACTGAAACCAACGGAGTCAAAGCTTCGTGCTGCTGCTCAAGGCGAGCTAATCATAAAAGGGATGTTCAAGGCAAATATCATTTGGAAAAATAAAATTACAAATTCTGACGTATATGTAATAAGTAAATTAGATGAGCCTCTATTAGGCAAACCAGCCATTGAGGCTTTGGGTTTAATCACGCGCATAGACAGCGTTTCTCATACCCTAGAGATGGTAAAAGGTTCGGACGGTGATAAGTACTTCACACCGGAACTGGAATTTCCAGAATTATTTCACGGACTTGGAAAATTAAGAGGGGAGTACAAAATTTGTACTATTCCAAATGCGAAACCTTATGCCATAGCATGCCCTCGTCGGGTAGCCATACCATTATATGACGCTTTGAAGAAAGAATTACAAGTGCTGCAAGAGCAAAATGTAATATTTCCTGTAGAGAAGCCGACGGAGTACTGCGCGGGAATTGTTGTCAGGCCGAAGGAAAATGGAAATATTCGCCTATGCGTGAATTATACGGAGCTAAATAATAGTACATTATTGCAGAGGCCGCCAAGTAGCGCATTGCCGGACGAGTCAGTTAGAAGGCTGAGCGAAGCGAAGCCTTTTATTAGTACGAGTCCGGCAATCGCAATTGCGGCCGAGGTATATATAATGCTTTTCTCAAACAGCGAGGAAATACGTAAGGTCAGTCGGGGCAAGTGCGCCAGGATGGGGTAAGTGCGCCTAACATAAATATATCGAAACCTATAAATATTACTAACTAGTAGTTGGCTGTTTACAAGGCATAGGGGCGAAATAAATTTAGGCGCACTTACCCCACATCAGTATTTACTACTTCCATGATCGTGGATGATTTGGCCATGGAAGTTGTACTTATTACCTCCATGGATTTGTCAGTTTCGGGGCAAGTGCGCCTGGATGGGGTAAGTGCGCCTAACATAAATATATCGAAACCTATAAATATTACTCAACTAGTAGTTCGCTGTTTACAAGGCATAGAGGCGAAATAAATTTAGGCGCACTTACCCCACATCAGTATTTACTACTTCCATGATCGTGGATGATTTCGCCATGGAAGTTGTACTTATTACCTCCATGGATTTGTCAGTTTCTCTACAGAGGTGTCTCAAATAGCAAGCGAATTAAAAAAAAACACACACTACAATAATGTTTTTGCTGGCCAAGGCCGGCAATGGACAGCCTCGCGTCTTCTTTTTTTGAAAGTAACACGAACATTTCCGAGCATGTTTGAGAAAAAACATTTGTAGGTCTAGATTGCTATTACCTTCGGTAGATGAATGCCTAGCTCAGATAGGCGGCGCACGCTTTTATTCTAAATTAGATGCTAACAAAGGCTATTTTCAACTTCCGTTGGATGCTGATTCAAGACTACTGACGACGTTTCTAACACCTTTTGGACGATTTGCATTCAACAGAATGCCTATGGGCATTGCATGCGCAAGTGAAGTATTTCAGAAGAAAATGCAAAATATGATTGAAGGTATTGAAGGCGTAATCTGCTGTCAAGATGACATTCTCGTCACAGGGAGAACAATTGAAGAACACGATGCACGTTTAAGACGGGTACTTACTCGTATGTCTGATGAAGGAGTGACGCTAAACAAAGATAAGTGCCGCTTTCGTGTAGAAGAGTGTACTTTTCTAGGACATTTGATCACCAAGAACGGCATTAAACCCTGTCCAAACAAAATTGAAGCCATTTTAAACATGCCTGTCCCCACTGACGTCTCAACTGTACGAAGTCTTTTAGGAATGATACACTACCACTTGAAATTTTTGCCTAACTTAGCCACTCTCACAAAACCGCTGAGAGAGTTAATTAAAATAAAAAATCAAATTCGGAACACTAATGTCAAAGTAGAATGGACAGCTGACTGTGAAAAGGCTTTCAGAGTTATAAAAGAAAACTTAACTAAACCGGCCTCGTTGGCATTATTTGATCCAAAGGAAAAAATCAGAGTATCCGCTGATGCGAGTTCTTATGGTCTGGGTGCCTTGATTGAACAATACGAATGTGAACAAGGAATTTGGAAACCAATAAGCTTCGCATCTCGTACCTTGACATCAGCAGAGTCAAACTATGCTCAGTTAGACAAGGAAGCATTAGCATTGACATGGGCTTGTGACAAATTTTCAATGTATCTCCTTGGACTGCGTGAATTTGAGCTACGCACTGACCATCAACCTCTGGTTAAAATATTAGACGACAAACCTATTGCAGATTTAAACGCCCGTATGCAAAGGTTCCGCATGCGGCTGTCCAGATTCTGTTACAGAATTGTTCACGTACCAGGTAAATACCTGCACTCTGCTGATCTCCTTTCACGCGTTCCTCTTCCTCTAGAGCTGGAAATGGATGATACAAAAGAAAGAGAAATAAAACTGGCAGCCCTTTCTCAAATAAAATCCCTTCCAATGTCCGACTGCCTACTCGATGAGGTTCGCAAAGCCCAGGAAGAGGATGATGTTTGCTATCTAATAAACGAGTACTTGAAAAACGGCTGGCCAGATAAAAGGAAAATGGACTACGATATACAGCCATTCTTTTCATATAGGGGAGAGTTGAGCAATCAAGAGCATCTGATTATGAGAGGCCAACGGTTATACATACCAGAGAGACTGCAAAAGGATTTTCTAAAACGCCTACATCAAGGGCACCTGGGTGTTGAAAAATGTCGAAGGCGCGCGCGTGATTCAGTATGGTGGCCTGGAATTTCATGTCAAATAAAGACCATGATCCAGCAGTGTCCCGAATGTATTGAACACAGGAAAAACCCTGCTGAACCGTTGATAACGTCGAATATTGCGAATCACCCATGGGAAATAATAGCCATTGACCTGTTCTCAGTGAACCAGAAAGAATACTTATCAGTAATTGACTATTATTCTCGGTATCCGGAAATCGCCATTCTTTCTTCCACGACTTCTTCATTTGTTATTAAACACCTCAAAGTTATATTCGCTAGGTACGGTGTACCCAAGGTGGTGAGATCAGACAATGGTCCACAATTTGACTCAGCTGACTTCAAAGTTTTCTCGAAGGAGTGGGGATTTACGCACGTCACTAGCAGTCCTCATGCGCCATGGAGTAATGGAATGGCAGAAGCGGGAGTAAAGATACTGAAAAATATAATTCTTAAATGTCAGGATCCTGTCCTAGGATTAATGGCTTATAGAAGCGCTCCCTTGGAAAATGGATACAGCCCTGCACAATTATTATTTGGGCGCAGGATTCGTACCAATATCCCTACAACACTGGAACGACTTATCCCACAATGTCCGGATATGACTGTTGTATGCGAGAAGACGCAAGAGGCTAAATGGAAAATGAAGACTAGATATGACAAGAGACACAACGCCAAGGAATTATCTGAGTTGGACCCTGGCAGTAGAGTCTGGGATGTGATACTCAACTCCTACGCAACTGTTTTGAGTAAGAGAAATGAACCCAGGAGTTATAATTTGAAAACAGACTCTGCAGACCGCCAGGAACCGATGCCCATAGACTACGGCAGCTCGGAAGCAGAGCCGGTCAATGAGCCAGAGTTCCACGACTGCGAGGACCAGCCTGCGCCCTACGTGACGCGCTCTGGGCGGAGTGTGCGTCCGCCGCAGAGAATGTACCTTTAATTTGTTTACTTGTTTTTATTTTATTTTTTCCAAAGGGAGGATGTTTGGATAAATAGGTTTTATTGCTTTAAAATATTATCTCTTCGGCTGACACTGTCAATGTCTATATAGAAAATTATCTTATTAAAGTTGCATGCTTTAAATCGTAACTCTCTTATTCAAACATTTCCTACCTAATCTGTGGCGTCGGGCGCGCAGGGTGCCCCTGCGGCCCTGCGGCACGGTGAGCAATTAAAATGTCGGCCCTGCAAGCCTACAGACGGCACGATTTGGCAGTGGTCCTGCATGCAGGCCCTGCAAGTAAGATCGTCTGTAGCGCCCTTAACCTCTTGGGGTTCAAAGTGATAATACTAGGACAAAATCAGTTTGCAGTGAAAGCCCAAGTATTTAAACAGAGACTTGGAGCAATGACCCACTGTGATAGTACTAGAACAAAATATTTACTGACACCTGGTATTTTTATATTACGCGCCATGTCATCTGTACCTTGTCGGTTAGTCTGTGGATATATTTGGCATTGTGGCAGCACTGCGTAAAGTGAGCGGGGAGGGGTATCTTCGGTCTTCTGCAAAGAGGATTATAAGTATAGTGGAAAAGAGTGGCAACTCCGACCGAGAACTTGCTTGTACGGAAAGTGGTGCCAGCTGGTGATCGATGAGTAAACTAATGTCCATATACCTACGTATAGCCAAGTATTCATATACGTACCTATTGAGATTTGCTATTTGAAGGCCAGTCCGTACGGGTTAACACGGCGCGATTTTTCGTGATTTTGGAAAGTCAATGCAACTACCTGGGAGGAAGTACACATTGATTTTCTAAACTTAAGTAAAAATCGCACCTGTTAACCACATGTACGGACAGACCAATGAGGTTTTGAAGTTCACAGATTGCCTCATTATGTAACAAATGCTTAGCACATAATACTCAGAATAGACTTAGCTTTTTAATTTTCATCATCAGGGTAAGTTAGTAAAATGGTAAATAGTTCAGAATTAGAACAATCCGTAAAACACGACGTGATACCGAATAAAAAAAGTATAAGTGTATAGGTATCTTTTTTATTTAATATGAAAAGTATGGTATGGTCTGTTTACTAGATATAGTAGTCACGGTTTTAATCTTGTCATGCATGATACCTTCAATGAGCAGTGATCGCTTACTTTCGTGTATTTCGTGGCAAACTTATGACTTAAAATTAAGACTTGGAATCATTATGTAATTGTTCACTAGGGGTGGATCGTTTTTTTGGGATTATACAATTCTAATAGTAATAAAATGTTACCTTATTGCATTAATTTCTACACTATAGCAATCTTAATACATATGTTGAATGCCTCCGCAAGGTCATTGAAGTTTACTATAAACCCACATTTAGAGCCTAATTTTAAGAAACAAACACTATTTTTGTAATTGGATTTATTACGACTGTATACTGAAGAAGTAAGTATACCTTCTGATGGGTTGTATGTAATTGATTAAGCACATTTTTGATTAATAAATCGAATTATAGTGAAGTGAATTGTTAGACATAAATAAGAGATGTTTTGATTAATATTGTAATGTTATTGTACATTTTTATACTTAAAGCATTTTTGACGTGTGCTTATCCAATATATCATTTTAAATTGAATTGAATTAAACTCACGTCGCATGCACGTTGCTGCTTTCAGTGTGACCCGGGCTTAAGTTGGATCCATGTTGAAGCATACAATATTGCATTGGCTAATGTAGGTTTTTAATTATAGAAAAAACCTTGGGCTGTATTCGAAGTCTTAAATAGGAACAGGAAGATTCCCTATAGCATCACTCACGCGTGATGGCGCTCAAGTTGAACTTTAGTTAGTCGGTGTAGTTTATCCAAATAAAGGGCAAAACATATATCGATTTTCAATTGATCAAAGTAATCAGGAGCTCTATTTGGAGTTTTAAATAGGGAAAGAGACATTTACAATCCTAGCGCTCACGAGTCACGGTGCATTAAATTAAATTAAAAATTTGGCTATTTACAAATTATATTTATGTAATGCTTACATCACTGAAATCGATCACATTGTTTTTAGAACCACTATTTCGAATGTTGTTTAAAAGTTTTGCATACTGACCCATCTAAATGGCCCAACCTGTATAACGTTAGTCACAACTTTACAATACATAGTTAGCGATCACTGCTAATGAATTGTAACCGTCAAGATAGAGCACACTGTAACATTATCCAGGATCTGATAATGCATATAAATAGTTCCTATGGAATATCCAGGTAAATTATTATAACGCAGCTCCTTTACGCCGCCTTTACACAAATTTCGGAAAGTTTAAGGGTACTACTATGTTTTAAACTAGTAATTTGCATAATCATATCTTGGATATGTTACGGTGTACGCTATCTTTATGATCACAATGAATTAAAGAAAATAAATTTATTTCTTACATGTTTTATGTTTGTTAAAATAAATTTGGGCTGCCTTCTTTATAACATCCTCTCCATCATACGTTAATTTTCCTTCCAATATTCTGTTAATTGATCTACACCAACTGTATATAATTATATTAATAGTTGTGTTTACAAAACACTCTCTGACATCATTTTTATGAGAGTCGCAATTCAAAAAATCAAAATCTGTAAATAAATTTACAAAGGTTTTAATCCTTTCTTTGATATTTTTTTTATAACACTCGTTATTTAGAAACGCAACTGTTAGTTCTTGTATGTCTTTGAAACACGCTACTAGGCATTCAGACGGATAACAAAGCCATTTTTTGTCTGTACTATATTCTTTGTTACGAATATATTTGTAAATATCGTTGTCTGAATTACCCAGTAGCGTGTTTTTACATGTTTTGCATCCTTTGACCACTTTTTGTAAACATTTAGACAGGGCCCACCCGCAAACATAAATTCTTTGATCAGCCCCTGAATCATAAATATTCGTATTATTTTGTATTACATCCAGAGGCTGATCAATGATTACATTTTGTGAAAGCGAAGGTGCCGTTACTTTTTCTGTATTATTGATTAAAAATGAAAGTGACTGTAAACAATTATTAGTGTCCTCTTCACAATTTGCATTAATAGCATGATTGCTACTATAGTTATTAAGTAACAATGTCTTAAATGCGCTTTCGAACCCAATACAATTAGGCATTACATTTCGGGCACCTAAGCTCCTAATACTTCCAAAGAAGTTTTCGAGTGGGTCTTGATTAAAATTACGCGTAATCATTGCATCGAAGCCATGTTTGTGAAGCAATAGTTGCCACAAGGACTTGAATCCTTCAATAGTTTTTATGAAGTTCGTGACTGTTGGTACAGCTTTTTCATATTTTTGAAAATCATCTTTGGTAACTAAATATTTTACTGATTTTAACATTTTTATGGCATCTTGCCATAACGTATGATGAGGGGAGTTACGTTTCACAGCAGCCCTAAAAATTTTACCGTTTTGAACGTGGAAAGATGAAGCATTCAAACTATCGAATAACTTGTCAATTAGTAAAACAAATTGAACAATATTTTGGCACTCTTCTGGGACACTTCCCCTAGCTACGAAGTTGTCGGCGGCTACAGCCATGCTATAGCTAAGTACTTGAACTGCATTTTTGACCCTCATTTTTTTCATTTTTTGAGGGTCAATGTGCTCATTGGTCAGTTTGGGTAGGAGACGCAACTCTCCGTGCGACCTATCAGCTTCATAAACCCGCTGAAGATCCTCCCACTTAATAGTTTTTAATGAGTTATCATGTAAATAAACCATTTCTTTATTTATTAAATTATTCCTAATGCCTTTTATCAAGTGAGGAGGATCAAACAGCGGGATTATTTCTTTATTATTTATAATAATTACATCTTTTCTCCATTCCTTCCCTTTCTGAAAATACTCTTTTTTTGCTTCGGCAACTAAACTATTAATAGTGCTAACATTAGCTGAGCTCTGATCGCACACGGTTGCTACTATACACAAACCAGTAGCTAATATATTAGTTACTACATCAATTAGTATTTCTTTAAGTTTAAACGTTTTTAGTGCTTGGACAAAGTAATAAGCTACTGGTTGTTTAAAATTTCTTTTAATACCCTTGACCATGAACACAAGAGCGTGATTAGCGAAATTTTCCGTTTTTTCTTCGTTCCCATAGTTTTCAAACCCCACAAGATCGTCCGTGTACACATTGTATTGAATTTGTGGGGCAATCGACATTTCGTCGAATATTAACGTGCACAGACGATCTTGAGGCATCATTTTATCTACAGTATTTTTTAATTCCTCAAAAACGACGGGATTTATACCTGGTGTTAACTTCACCTTCGATAGTAATTGCTTCAGAATTTTCTTGCTGGGCAGTGTAAACTGTTTACATAATGATTTATATGCAGATGGGCTTTTCTTCATGATTGACAATGCCCATATTTTCTCGTCTTGTTTGTACCGCCGCCCTTGTTTTCTCTTCGGACCTTCCATGAACTGCATCCTCGTGAATAGTTTCGCCGCCTCGGACATATTTTGAGTAATTCTTTCGAAGTCCCTTTTTTTAGACCGACTTTGTCGAAGTAGTTTTACACGGTATTTTTTTACTTTTTGACGCAATCTTCTTATTTCACTCTGGTTTTGGCGCTCCTTCTTTGCATAACTTGTCTTGGTTTTTTCCAACAAATATTCAAATGTTTTATCTGAAAAAAATAAATAGGAATCAAATAAATTACTTTAATCTATATCTTCTAATATATAAAATGTGTGTCACAATGTTTGTAACCAAACTCCTCCGAAACGGCTCGACCGATTCTTATGAAATTTGGTGTGTATGTTCAGTGGTTCTGAGAATATAACGTAAGCAAGCTATGTTTCATATATGTTAGAAAAACAACGTTTGCGGGGTCAGCTAGTATATCCATATTATCCATACTAATATTATAAATGCGAAAGTAACTCTGTCTGTCTGTCTGTTACCTCTTCACGCTTCAACCGCTGGACCGATTGCGATGAAATTTGATATGCAGATAGTTAGAGTCCCGGGAAAGGACATAGGCTACATTTTATCCCGGAAAAACGCATAGTTCCCGCGGGAGCGCGATAACCGAATTCCAGGCGGGCGAAGTCGCGCGGGAAGAAGCTAGTAAGTAATATTATAAATGCAAAAGTAACTATGTCTGTCTGTCTGTCTGTCTGTTACCTCTTCACGCTTCAATCGCTGGACCGATTGCGATGAAATTTGGTATGCAGATAGTTAGGGTCCCGGGAAAGGACATAGGCTACTTTTTCTCCCGGAAAAACGCATAGTTCCCGTGGGAGCGCGATAACCGAATTCCACGCGGGCGAAGTCGCGGGAAGAAGCTAGTTAATATTATAAATGCGAAAGTAACTATCTGTCTGTTACCTCTTTACGCTTCAACCGCTGGATCGATTTGGATGAAATTTGGTATGGAGATAATTGGAGTCCTGGGAGAGGACATAGGATACTTTTCATCCCGGAAAAGCGCATAGTTCTCGTGGGAGAGCGATAACCGAATTCCACGCGGACGAAGTCGCGGGTAGAAGCTAGTGTGTGTGTGTGTGTATATATATCCATATTAATATTATAAATGCGAAAGTAACTCTGTCTGTCTGTCTGTTTCCTCTTCACGCTTCAACCGCTTGACCGATTGAGATGAAATTTGGCATGGAGATAGTTGGGGTCCCGGGAAAGGACATAAGTAGCCTATGTCCTTTCCCGGGACCCCATCTTATCCCGGAAAAACGCATAGTTCCCGCGGGAGCGCGATAACCGAATTCCACGCGGGCGAAGTCGCGGGCAGAAGCTAGTATATATATATAAGACAAGAACTGCCTGACTGGTCGATCAACGCAAAGCCTGCTGCTAGACCTAGAAACATGAAATTTCCATGAAAAATAAATAACACATAGTTGAAGTTCACAATATGTCTGAGCCTCACACTATTAGGCGTTGTCTGTCCCGTGGAAGAGATGTTAGAGTTAACAAAAAAAGAGTTATTAGCTTAAAAACTTCTAGTTTGGCAGTAAGGTTCCTCTTGTGACCTAAGTGAGCACTAAGAAAGGATTTTTGGAAATTCTACCCCTAAACAGGTTGATTGATGGTGGTAAGGTTTGTATGCGGGGACGTAGTCGTGGATAAGAGCTATTTATTGTATAAATAAATAAATAAATATCTTGGGACATTTCACACATATTGACCTAGCCCCAAACTAAGCGACGCTTGTATTATCGGTGCTAGACAACGATATAAATGCTTATATACTTAGAGAAATACATACATATATAAATACTAAACAAACATCCATGACTCGAGTACAAACATCCGTGCTCATCACACAGTTTGCTCCGAGCGGGACTCGAACCCGCGACCATCGGAACAGAAGGCAGGGTCACTATCAACTGGACCAATCCGGTCGACCGTATAGGGTCAAGCAAAACGTTATGATGATATTTTAACAACAGTATAAGTTATCGATTGTAAGCGCCTAACAGTTATGCGTGACGTGAGCTGTCTATTGCGGAAGATGGTGGAAGCGAATTTTGTGTGAGACAAATCCGGATCATCTAAATCGGTTCAGCCGTTCTTGAGTTATAAGTGGTGTAACTAACACGACTATGTTTTATATATAAATCCATACATACTTAATATTATAAATGTGAAAGTAACTCCGTCTGTCTGTTACCTCTTCACGCTTCAACCGCTAAGCCGATTTGGATGAAATTTGGTATGGAGATAGTTGGAGTCCCGGGAAAGGACATAGGCTACTTTTTATCCCAGAAAAACGCATAGTTCTCGCGGGAACGTGATAACCGAACTCCACGCGGGCGAAGTCGCGGGCAGAAGCTAGTATAGATATGCAAAAGTAATTTTGTCTGTCTGTCTGTTACCTCTTCAGGCTTCAACCGCTGGACGGATTTGGATGAAATTTGGTATGAAGATAGTTGGGGTTCCCGAGGTAGGACAGGCTACTTTTTATCCGGGAAAAACGCATGGTTCCCGCTGGTATGCGATAACCGAATTCCACGCGGAAGAAGTCGCGGGCTGAAGCTAGAAATACACTCAACAACTATGAGAAGGGGTCACTTCGTATAGGATTTTCCATACAAAGTGACCCGTTGTAAGACAACTCGAAGGTAGAAAAAATTGCATAAGAAACCAGTATGGTGGAGGGATAGAGACAGAGAGAGATTTTCGCTAGAACGCAACTGACGAATATGGAAAGTGATAAAACTTATTACCTGCGTCAAATCTTGTCCTTTTACGTCGTGGAGAGCTCTTTTCAGCTGCAGTCATGCAAGTCATTGCAGAAGAACCAGATGGTATTGGAGAATCGGTTGCAAACAACGCTGAAGATGGTCCTGGCAAGTTGGTGATATCAGCCAAATGCTGAGCATATTCTCTGCGGGGTCGAGAATAACTGTGGTCATTTTCTACAATAGTGCTCATTGACTGTTTCACACCTGTAATATAAGACGAGTTTGTTATTGTTGGTTTTTCCCAATAGAAGTATGATACTGTAAAATCAATTGCCGTATTTGGGGAAGAGTTGATGCTAATGTTTAGAGGCTCGCCTCATATGTTTTTTATGCAAAACATACAATCAGAAAAAATATTTAAGAAAAAACTTAAATTAAAGCACATTTTTTACGATAGATTGATTTATGATACATTGATAGCCCAAAAACAATTTACATCAATACATTTAGTGACTTAATAGTCAAACATCAAGAGCATTAATATGTATACACTTTTGGACCTTATTTCAATGGAACAAAGATGATACAGACAGTGTATACAGACAGTGTGTGTGTGTGTGTGTGTGTGTGTGTGTGTGTGTGTGTGTGTGTGTGTGTGCATATTTATAGCATTGACAATACATAACGGGGATTAAAAAAGATTTTTAGCTGTGTAGCCTAACAAATTTGTAAAATTTTTATTAAGGGTAATTAATGTTATAAATATTTTTTTTTTATTCATATTATTTTTAATGCAAAGGTATGGACTCATAATTTCCGCCATACAATCCTATTTAGAAAGACTCGACCATTAAGTATTCCTACAGAACTCGTCGCTTCCACACTACTTTCACTTTGAAATATATAATTCTGTATTTCTGGCCTATGTGCCACTTTCAAACAACTCTTTCTATCCCTTTAGCATATTCATTCCAACAATTCTTCGTTCTCACATCAGGTTTTTTCAAATCAGTCTTTCCTAAAAAGTTAGTATTTAAAGAAAGAGTACTTACGATGCAAATTTATAGCCGGTATTGCTGACCAAAAGAGTCGACCACCAGCTGTCTTCGTCGACGGGTCAAAATGGTGATCGCAAACTCTCTTGTTCCGAGCAATTCGTTTAGGGTCACTTTCGCGTAGATGATCCCCAACAGCCGAATCCCATGCAGCGAATAGCTCAGGGCGTTTCTCCGGATTTGGAAAACGGTGAAGAGGTGCACCCCTTATGGCTAAAAAAGAAATAGAATATAAAAAGGTGTCAAAATACTCCACATACCTAAAATATTCTATACTCAATTGGTATAATACCATACCAGCGTTTCTTAACCTTACTGGAAAAGGTGTACTGACACGGATCCCCTAGGAAATCAAACTCAGTATCGCGGACCCCCTCAGTAATAAAAAACAGTAATGAATTCCGATTTCAATGATCCATAGATGAGACCGCGGACACTCGGGGGTCTGCGGACCACAGGTTAAAAAACACTGCTCTGTACAGATGTTCCATGGTTTTAAAATAGGTACCTATTACTAGAATACGCGAATCTCATCTCATCTGAAGTATCACTTCGCAGATTCGTGCAGGTTTACTCACAATGTTTTCCTTCACCAAAAAGCTCAGTGGTCAAGTTAAATTCAAATTGAATTTCACACATTTGGAATGTGCACGTAACTCAGAGGTGCAAGCTGGATTCAAAACCCCGACCCTTTGAATGCAAGGCGGAGGTCGAACGCCTACCACTACCACGGCTTACCAAAAAAATCATTACAACAAAACTTGGATATCAAAAACTATTGGTACTGGTAAATTCATTTTCTGTGTTAAAGTGCCCCTATGTAGCCAATTTGCTGAATAAATGATTGAATTGAATTATTGAACTTGTGAAACAGGTTTTCAAGTAAAACATGCTTGCATATATAGGGTCAAGTGTTGTGATGATATTTTACCCACAGTATAAGCTATCGATTCTAAGGATGTTTTTTAGGCTTTTAATATTTTTTAAGTTGGTTAAAAAAAATAGTATAGGCCAGTATGGGATTGATGGTGAGCGATACCTGCTTCCAATACAAAAAAATGTTGTTACCTGCTCGAAAAAAAAGCCTAAAAAACGTGCTTAGTATCGATAACTGATACTGTGGGTACCTAACATATTGCCATAACGTTTTGATTGACCCTATCTATACATGGTAGGTCGGATCCTATAACAAATAATTAACCCACAGTATCGGCTATCGATTCTAAGCATATTTTATAGGTTTTTATTTTTTTTAGTTGGTAAAAAAAAAATTGTATGGGATTCAGGCGTCGCTCACACAACCAATCCCATATACAATTTTTTTTTTACCAACTCAAAAAAAAATAAAGACCTATACAATATACTAAGAATCGATAGCCAATACTGTGGGTTAATTATTTCAATTATTTGCAACAGGATACAACCCACCCCCCCATGTATAGGGTATAAGAAACTGACCAATGACTGACTGATCGATCAACACAGAGCCAAAACTACTGGTCGTAGACAGCTGAAATTTGGCATGCAGGTTCCTTGGGGAGCGTGGGAGAGCACTAAGAAAGGATTTCCAGAAATTCTCACGGGAAACAGAAAAATACTTACCTACCAAGATCTGATCTACCTTTGAAGATCTGTTGTCATTGCAATAGTCTTTTAGCATAAAATAGTTGTACAGGCCTTCAAATTAAACTTGTTTGCTTTTACTTAAAACAAAAATTTGAGATAGTCCTTTGTTTGTATGCATATTTTGCTACATTATATTTTTCAAGGCAGAGCTTATGTTTTTATAACATCTATATTAAGTAAGCACATTATGTACTAGCCGTGTCCCGTGGTATGACTCACATAAGTTCCAAGCTCTGCCTTGAAAAATATAATGTAGCAAAATATGCATACAAACAAAGGACTATTTCAAATTTTTGTTTTAAGTAAAAGCAAACAAGTTTAATTTGAAGGCCTGTACAACTATTTTATGCTAAAAGACTATTGCAATGACAACAGATCTTCAGAGGTATTTAAATACAGGCTGCTAGAAACACATCAAATGTTTTTCTTATTTTATTTGAAAAATAAAACGATTTAGTTTTACAGTGTCTATAATGGAAATAGGTGATGCCACAACTATATGCTTGAAATTACCACATGTCAAAAACTATTCCATTTGCAGAAAAGGTTTTCAAAAGTAAAACATATCTAATTTGAATCTAACTAGGTGAACCAACAATATTACCCTTGAAAAATATCGCAACATAAAATGTCAACCTACATAGCTTTTTCTTAAAAACTATTATCTTTTTGTGATCAAGCCGAACAATTAAATGTATTTACAATTCTGAAAAATACCATGTTAAAAGAGATACAAGTAGTGATAATTTAGATCCTCAACAAAGCAGAGTTTAGCATACTGAATATAATTATAACCTAACAACTGGATAAAACTGTTCTGTGCCCAGTAGTAGGACAAAAATAGGCTCTTATGGTAGAAAATTTACGTAACAAATTTAGTTAAAACCTAGCTGTTTTCAATTCTTTAAACAAATACTGATAATGCACATGTGATTGCTGATACCTACTTGACGGAACATTTTAGTAATAAGTATATGTATACCACCTGAATCTCTTATTTAAATTCACTAAGGAACTTAATCAGAATAAAGACTGTGCGTGGATTTTGAAGAGACTGTATACTATGGTTCTAATGAACATCAATGCATGTAAATAATAACCTAGCTAATAAAATACGGAAATCTAAGTTTGAAAATTAACAGGTAGGAAAAGTTATTATGGTAACTAATATTTATAGGCAAGTATATATTTTTCAAAAGAGCTTACCGGTACTATTACAGCCAAAAACACAATATCTTCTCTGCACATCACTCATGTTGTTAATCGAAATAATTAACAACAAAACTCAAATTTATAACAAAAACTCAACGAATAACAAATATACTTAACAAAAAGAAAACAAAGTAACAATAAAATATATAACAGAAACAGAAAGCAACAAAAACAACTGAGATAACCTCGAAATGCGCATCAACGTCCGAAACTTGAAAAGCCAGAGTTGACAATGACAGGCCGGCCGGCCGGTCCAAAATGGCTACCTTTTTTTTTTTTTTAATCCAAATCTCAACCGCTTGGTGCGCTGTCGTCTATGCAAACTCATGACGTTTTAAGTGTGCCCCCCCTGGTCTTCTGTCACAAGACGTCGCAGCAATGATACGTGAAACGAGAAGAGTTTAGTTTAACTTATTAATATCTTTGAAATCTTTATCTAAAACTTACGGTATTTTGCATTGATTTTGAGAAAAACTAATAACGCATGTGTAACTACTGTTATTTTGTCGTAATGTCGTCCTTTTCGACTTGTGTTTTTGACAATAATTTATTTGTACTAGTACTAGTATGCCGGGCTGGTATACCAAATATAATATAGTATAGTAGTAGTAGTATAGTAGTAAAAATAGGCCAATAATGGTAATTATTTGAATTGCTATTGTGTTTTTTTAGTTTTAATTCCCATTCGTTAAAGGGTTTTTGAGTTTATTTTTAGAAACAGGCCAATAATGAAACTTTATTGGAACAATTATGATTGTTTTGTTGATTTTTATGCCAATTTTTTAACTTTATGAGTGATATTTGAGCTTTCTGTGAGAAAGAAAACTTATTATTGTAACTTTGATAAAGCTGAAAGCTATTTTTGTTGATCTCTGCTAGTATTAAGTGTTTAAATACTAACTTTTTATAAAAATTGGAAACTGTTCGATTTTATGTATAACATATGTGACAGCCCAATGTGCTAAATAAAGAACAAAAAATATCGGTGTTTTTTCTTTTTGTCTGACAAGCCTAAATCAATATTATAACACCCCTAAAATATGACAGCTGTAGATGTTGCGGTTAACTTGTTACATAAATTTTTTGGTCTGGGCGTTCAGTACTTTATTAATTAGTTCTAATATTATGACATTGGGTCTTCATCGGAAGTACCCTCTTCGAAACTGGGTCTTAGGAGGTTAAGTAATTTTATCTAAACACATCATATATCCTCTATGATGCGTTCAAAAATCGGTGGTTATAACATCCGTTATGACAGCAAGTTCTGTCAAAGCGAAATTCCTATCTGTGGTCATACAGTAAAATTCATTTTACATCACCCTTGGCCGTAAAGTGGGATTTTCTGCCCGCTACGCGGAGAGAAAATCTCACTTCTTGGCCAAGGCAAGATGTAAAACTTTTGACAAACCACGGGCGGTAATTCGTAAAGCCCCAGATCGCATATTTATGGCCCTCACCTTCGGTTCGGGCCACAGAAACCTGCGATCTGGGACATTTACGAATTCACCAGCCTAGGTCTGTAATGTACTATTACAAAATCGAATTCGATGTTGTAATGACGTTCACATTTCGAACAGCAATGGCCGCCTATATTCTTCGTCAGACAGAACGAAAGTTTATTCCAAATTCAAATGTCGGCTCTATTTAGTCGTAGTTGTGTGCCCAAAGGCCCCGGCGTATTGGGATATGGGAAATCCTATATCCCTATGTTATGGACTCGAATAAGTCACCGAACACTTGAGCTGTGGAATGAACTTCCTGCTAAGGTGTTTCCATTGGAGTACAACAAGAGGTTCTTCAAGAAGGGAGTAAAAAGGTTTCTTCAGGATCGCCAACGTGCGAGTGATATCTCTGGCATTAAAAGCAAGCGTCTTAATTACCATAAATTCGCGAAGCATGATATTTTATACTTTTATATTTTATATTTTTCACCCATACACACGCACTCACACACACACACACACACACACACACACACACAAACACACAACACACACAGAGACACACATACACAAAGAAGAACTTACTAGATTACCACTTCCTTTTTCTTATGTTTAATTTGTTTTTATCTTTCCTTGTTTTTCTTACTAATTTTTGGTCTTTGTTACTGAGCAAATAGAAGTCATGTAAGCCGATAACTCTTTTTTGTTAACCGTACAATCGCCCCCACGGGACAGGCAACGCCTAGTGTGGGGGCCAGACATATTGTAAAATATTTGTATCTTTTATGGAAATAAAGAATTTGTATTTGTATTTATTTGTATTTTAACTTTCTTGGTATGTTGTATCAGAGACAAATCTCCTTACTTATATTGTGGCGTACCGTTAAAGCTCTGTATGCGAGCTAATTTTCATACATGTAGGCTACCTAGGCAGCGACATCTATTATCGCATTTAACACATTTAGCTCGGACGCGTACGTACCTAAGAGTATCGTATATTGTGTCGTTTTTGGTAAGATCGGTACATACTTGCCAATATATGCCATACCCTGCCAGGGTCCATGTACTCTACTATATTTACTAGTTATTTAAGATCTAATGTTCCTACATTAAGAAAAATGTATATGGTTGCATTGAATAAATAAATAAATAAATAAATAATCAGCGTACTGATTTGTAAGAAGGTTGTCATTCTAGTTTTACCGTTAAGAAACTACAGTTCTTAACAGAAAGAAAGGACATAGGCTACTTTTTATTCCGGAAAAACACATAGTTCCCGCGGGAACGCGACAATCGAATTCCTCGCAGACAGAAACTAGTAACTTGTATAAATTAAGGGACCTGGGGCTATATTCGAAGTCTTTAAATAGGGATCTCGCAGTTCCCTGTCGGATCGCTCACGCCTCGCGTGAACTTTAAGCAGCTATATTTAAAGTTCACCATGACCATACGCGTACCATGACGCGTGAGCGATCCTAAAGGGAACAGCGATATCCCTATTTATTATTATTATTGGGGGTTTTGTAGGGCCATATGTGTGTCACCTCGACCATAGCTGATCTATTGTGACGGCCCTTTTGAGTTTTGTTATAATTCACCTGAAATACCCGTTGAGTCCAGGAATTTCCAGATTCTTTGGGCGGTGATATTTTGTATCTCTTTTGGGTGCATTATATGCCTCCCTAGGTAGATACTACGCTTTTGCATGAGAGGTCCGCACTCACAGAGGATATGCAGGGGCGTTTCCTCTGCTTCGTGGCAGAATCTGCACGTCGTGCCTTCTTTCATTCCCATTTGGGCTAGGTGTTTGTTCAGTTTGTTCCCTATTTAAGACTTCGATCGTATATAGGCCGTTATTCAGTTATTGTTCTAATCTCGGAAACTATAATAGGTATAGGCAACGATAACCTCTTAACATCAGGAGGGCCGTATGCTTGTTTTCCAGTTGTATAAAAACGGTAGGTATTCTTGTCTGTTCCCGGACACGGAGGTAACAAAATATCGAAATCCATACTAATATTATAAATGCGAAAGTAACTCTGTCTGTCTGTCTGTTACCTCTTCACGCTTCAAACGCTGGACCGATTGAGATGAAATTTGGCATGGAGATAGTTAGGGGCCCGGAAAAGGACATAGGCTACTTTTTATCCCGGAAAAACGCATAGTTCCCGCAGGAACGTGATAACCGAATTCCACGCGGCCGAAGTCGCGGGCAGAAGCTAGTGGGAAATACTTTCCGATGACGTTCATAAAAAAACCGGTTTTACACAGAGAATGAGGCATGTAATAAGATACCTAATCGATGTCATGTTGACAAGCAAGTTATATCAGTGGGGAATAGTTATTTTCTCAAAAATGGCGGGGAAACTCGTCATTGTCTGCTTTCTATCAGACCGCAAAGTGCGTCATTGACAATCAGTCAAAAATTTAAAAAAAAAACTCAACTGCATGCCCCGGAAATTTGTATGAATTTACTTCCGCGGCATGTATAAGCGCAGGGAATGTTGTATGAAATTTCATTGGCTGCGTTCCGAAACGCGCTCAGAGCGCTCACAGCACCTTGCATCCCTTTTCCTCTTGAAAGTGGAGTCCTAAGAGGAAAAAGGATGCAAGGTGCTGTGAGCGCTCTAAGCGCGATTCGGAACGCAGCCATTATCGTACAGGTACTTTTTTTTTAAACTGATAAATACGCGAAGGAATTCCCAAACAGCCAAGTCTGCATGTTCTGTATCTGTCAATTGACGCGAAACCAAACGTCAGTACCAAGACACATTCCACACTCCATAGTCTGAAACAGCGCAATGTATTTCAGAACGGAATTTAAAAAAAGAACGATCCATAAAGAGCGGGAGTTCTTGTCTTGTATCAGATTTATTTAGCTAAATTTCATGAAAATAGTTTACTAGTTGGGTTTAAAAATTAATAAAAGGTCTTAATTTTTATAAAAAACGAGAAATCTACATGCGAGTTTTTAACTTGCCGTGTTAGTGTGTCTGTTAAAGTCAAATATCGGTGAATACGAAATAAGACTGGCGTTCCATTGGATTTGTTGTAAGTACTTGACTACCTTTGCGTGCGTGTCAATACTGTATTATGAATACCTAATATCAAGGTATTTTTTCATTTTTGAGAAAAGCACTATATAAGCCTCGGCACGTGAAAGGCTTTGCAGGCTTCGTACATATTAAAGGTTCTTCGTACATTTAAACCAGTACTCAGCCTGCAAAGACCTACTTTCTCGGCCACCGCAATAATGTACTATTGTTATGCAAGGCTGCAAAGTTGTTGTTTGCTGTGAGTGCGTGATTGAGACCCGAGTGAACGAAGGATTCTAGGGTTGAACCACGAGCGAAGCGAGTGGTTCAAATATAGAATCCTGAGTGTAACGAGGGTTTCAAGGCACGAGACAGCAAACGACTTTGCTGCTGAGCGCAACACAAAATTTTTCACCTCACGCGCGATTTTTCGGGAAGAAGACTTAGTTCGGCGTCACGTACAGTTTGTGCTAACTCTGGATAGGTTAAATTCGTATCTTCATCGCTAGAATCGCTCATATTTTCTTTATTACTGCGTATAGGTATTCTAAATTACAAAACCAGCAATCTAAAACTTTTTTTAATATTTTTTTTATGTTTTTTTTCCGGAGGTTGCGTTCCAAATCACTCCTACTCGTACTTCAAGATTCAATTATTCATTGAATACAGTTAAAATATACACATATTTAAGTATTTTTGTGATAAAACATAGTAAAATAATGAAATACATCTGAAACGGTGTATTATTAATATAATTTTATTAATGATGATATTAAGTAAATTAAACCTTTATTTTAATAAAACTCTCACGACGAATTGCGTTTCAGAACGTATCGTTGTTTTTTTATTGTGACAGTGGCGTCATGCGACGTTCGAATTTCAAAAACACTTTCCACGCTAGCGGATAAAAACAACTTTTGCGCTCGGATATCAAGCTGCAAAATGACCACTTTCGAGCCAGTGAGGTGAAAAAGTACTTTATTTACTTAATACTAGCTTCCGTCCGCGACTCAGTCCGCGTGGGATTCGGTTATCGCGTTCCCGCGGTAACTATGCGTTTTTCCGAGATCAAAAGTAGCATATGTCCTTTCCCGGGACCCCAACTATCTCCATGCCAAATTTCATCTCAATCGGTCCAGCGGTTGAAGCGTGAAGAGGTAACAGACAGACAGACAGAGTTACTTTCAGATTTATAATAAGTATGGACTAGCTTCTGCCCGTTGCTTCCTCTGCGTTGAATTCGGTTATAACGTTCCCGTAAATATCGTAAGTAGCTATGTGTTTTTCTGGGGTAAAAAGAAGCCTATGTCCTTCCTATGCACTCCAACTAACTCCAACTGTCCAGAGGTTTCGCCGTGAAGAGGTAGGTAACAGACAGACAGAGTTACGTTTGCGTTTAAAATTATTAAGTACTACCTCCTGCCCGCGACTTCGTTCGTGTGGAATACGGTAATAGCGCTCCCGCGGAACCATGGGTTTTTCCGGGATAAAAAGTAGCCTATGTCTTTTCCCGGGACCCCACTATATCCATGCCAAATTTCATCTCAATCGGTCCAGCGATTGAAGCGTGAAGAGGCAGCAGACAGACAGACAGAGTTACTTTCGCATTTATAATATTAATATGGACTAGCTTCTGCCCGCGACTTTGTCCGCGTGGAAATCGGCAATAGCGTTCCCGCGGGAACCATGGGTTTTTTCGGGATAAAAAGTAGCTTATGTATTGACCAGTGTTATAAACTACTCATACCAAATTTCGTTGCAATCCGTCCAGTAGTTTTCGATTTAAATCCTAACATACAATACAATACAGTTTTTTTTTCAAAAATATCGTTATTTTGTGTTCATTGTCGTTTATACACGGTGGGTCAGAAAATATGGCAAATAATTAACCCACAGTATCGGCTATCGATTCTAAGTATATTGTATAGGTCTTTAATTTGTTTCGAGTTGGTAAAAAAAAAATTGTATAATGGGATTGGTTGTGTGAGCGACGCCTGAATCCTATACAATTTTTTTTTTTTTTACCAACTCAAAAACAATTAAAGATCTATACAATATACTTAGAATCGATAGCCGATACTGTGGGTTCATTATTTGCCATATTTTCTGACCTACCGTGTATCTAGTCCCCTCGACTTGATAGTTTCTTTTCATTTTCAAGTTTCAGACGCGACTTCTTCTACAGACTTATTATTAGTATAGACAAAAAGTATAGATGTATGAAATGAAATAGAAGGTAAGTATGGATTGCAAACTTTACACCCACCTAAAAGTTTTGTTTGTTAATGCTTCTATTTCAAACCTTGTCGTCAAGTATCAAGATTCAAGATGTATTTTACAAATGGATGATAATTTTATGTGTTTGTGCGGTGGATCTTGCGGTCAATATCATTTATGATCAGTCGACCAAGTTCGCGCTAAGTGCGCATACGTCGGTTGTTGAGAGAATTTTGTTACAAAACCGGACGGAAAAGTGATGAGATTGTGGATACCATAAGATAATAAAGTAAGTTGATATAACAAAATCTATTATTAAAAGATTTAACGAAAAGCGCTTATTTTTTTGTACACGACTGGATAGGTATCCGAAAAATTTAAATAGATAATTGTTTTTTCATCACACTTGCTCGAAAACGGTGTCATTACAGGCAGCCAAAGCGGTCTCTAAGGCCCAGATTATGACCACGGGCTTTCGCGATTTCTTATGAGCCCACAGGCCGTAATGTATTTGTTTTCTTCGAAATAATACAAATTAAAAAGAAAAACTACTTAAATGGCGGCACCATTGTTAGTGACCAGTACGAATTGAATATTTAAAAATAAACAAAAAAGGTTCGCGATGCCGATTAACCTACAGGCACAAGTTCACAGGTCGTCCTAGTGAATATTTCCTGTATTTTCCTCGCAAGTGTGATGAAAAACATTGTGTGTATCACGGGCGGTATAGGAATTGCAGTCTCGAGCCCTTTTAAAGCCCTCAACCTTCGGTTTCGGGCTTATAAATGCTCTCGACTACAATTCCTCGCTTACCGCCCTTAATACACAATGTACTATTAAAAAGGGTTCGTTTGGGTTCGTTCACCATAATTTTGTTGATACCTTACGACGTTTCAACGAAATATTAGCATAGTTATTGCTAATCGGCAATCGCTCTATCTATTAAAAAAAACACATAAATCCGTTGCGTAGTTTTAAAGATCATACATAGGGACGGACGGACAGCAGGAAGCGACTTTGTTTTATACTATGTGGTGAAAGTGATAAAAAAAGATAATACGAGTAAGCACATTACTCGTTTAAAGGAATTATGAACATGTCAACAGGTTCCCAATACTACAGAATTCCAAATCTACAGATTCCCAACACTACAGATTACCAATTCCATAGCATTCCAATACTACAGAAATCCAATTACCTAGATATAAGAGATTGAGTTCTCTTCCAGAATACCAGAATGTCGAAGCTTCTACCTCTCGCTTGTTTGCTGTTGGCGATTAACTCTGCGCTGGCGCAGACGGGGCGGCGGCTCGGCAAGTTCCAAGAAGTGTTCGCTTGGAAACAAATGACTTACAATGTCAATGGGAACCTACGTAAGTATGAGGACCTATATATACATACTAGCTGACCCCGCGGACTTCGTACCACCTTAGATTTTGTTTGCGTATGAAAAATAGCTTACGCCCTATTCTCAGACCTACTTAACATACACTCCAAATTTCATAAGAATCGGTCCAGCCGTTTCGAAGGGGTTTATTTATTTATTTCAAAAACTTACATCTATCATTACAGTTGCCCAATTCGATAGAGAAGCATTTATACACAATAAACTATAAACATAATACAAACAACGTAACCTTTGTGAACTCATTCAGTGAACAGGAAAAGATATCGATTTTAGTGTCGACCTGG
>OZ020299.1:3129939-3225322 GCA_963971205.1 Aethes cnicana
CCTGCAAAACGGGGGCAGCACGAAGTTCGCTGGGTCAGCTAGTAAAATATAAATTACATGTCCACAATATTAAGCTACATGCTCATAAGTTATAGGAAGATGTGGGAGGAAGTCTATTTACAGCACCGAATTGACTCCGTCCGGTAGTAATTGTGTAAGACTTTGTACACACTTTAAATCTACCTTTAAGACCATATAATCATTTGCAAGGTCAAACATGACCTAATGCATAGTTCCACGTACTAGTCGTGATGAGTATTGCTTGCCGTGTTATAAGTATTTACTAGTGCCTTTTCCTTAATCTTATAAACAAACAAACCTCATTGACTGCATACCTTACATTGGTAGTCACGGATTGGTCCAGTTGGTAGTGACCCTGCCTTCTGTTCCGATGGTCGCGGGTTCGAGTCCCGCTCGGGGCAAACTTTGTGTGATGAACACGAATGTTTGTACTCGAGTCATGGATGTTTAGTATTTATATATGTATGTATTTCTCTATATAAGTATTTATATCGTTGTCTAGCATTCATAGTACAAGCTTTGCTTAGTTTGGGGCTAGGTCAATATCTGTGAAATGTCCCAAGATATTTATTATTATTTATTTATTATTATATAGTCACGAAACCTATCCACACTGTAGGTATATAAAACAAGAAACTGACTGACTGACTGATCGATCAACGCAGAGCCGAAACTACTGGTCGTAGAGAGCTGAAATTTGGCATGCAAGTTCCTTAGGGAACGTAGGAGAGCACTAACAGAGGATTTTGCGAAATTCCCACGGAAACGGGAAAAAAACGGGATTTTACATTTTAATATTTCTGCGCATACGAAGTTGCGGGAAAAACTAGTTACTTATATTGCACCATTTTTGGTAACATTTTGACATTGGAAATGTCTTCTCTTTCGCTCCAGTATAGGTTCCGATTTCACGAAAAAGTGCGATCCTTTTTAAATCTCGAAGACAAACGGCCGAAATAGAGAGAAAAAAATGTTTTTATTTATTCCGATTTTTTTATATTGGCCCTCGATATTTTGGAAACGAAGAATGACATCAAAAATTTGTGAAAATTTCCTCTGGACAATTTAGGTAGTCAGCTAAAATTTGAACCTAAAACAAATACGACCGGGTTAACGGTTTGCCATGTAGCCTAACCTTTTTGATAAAAAGTCAAAAAGTCCGAACGGCATTTTTCACATTTTTCCATTCCGTAGATTCATTTCCAACGTGCTCGATAGTCGTTCGTGTGAGGCACGAAATCTGTGGTTGTTAAAAGATAAAAGATAAAGATAAAAGTTAGTTAGGGTTCCAAACCTCAAGTGGTAAAAACGAAACCCTTATGATCACTCGTGTGTCTGTCCGTCCGTCTGCCACAGTCGATTTTCTCCGAAACTACTGGACCGATTAAGTTGAAATTTGGTACGTATATGTAAGTTTGTGACCCAAAGACGGACGTGTAACTAAAACAAATGAATTTTCAACATAGACCCTATTTTTGGGGGCTAAATTTGAAAAAATATTAATGAAGTTTTTCAAACTATATCGTGTGACATATCAAATGAAAGTACTTCTTATGAGAATCTCAAATATATAAAAAAAATTTTTTTTTGTTTCTTTTTTGGTCAATACTTTTCGAGTTATTTAAGAAAATAGGCGAAAAATTACCCCCCCCCCCCCCCTCCTTACTTCCGAAACCACTGGACCTAAAATTTTGGAAAAAATACGGAGGATAGTTATTGACCTGTAGATTACAGAAAAATTATTAAGAAGTCCATGGTATTTGAAATCTATCATATAAAAGAGCTTATCCTGTGAAAGGGTTTGAAAATGACGTCATTGAAAATAATCAAGGGTCGGAACCATCTCCACGCGAGTTTAACTCGTAGGACGAAGTCGTGGGCAGAGGTTAGAGTAAAATATAAATGTTAGAAATGACTCGTTTACCATATTAATGGGTTGATATCCTTTGTTTTTTTCGTTAAAGTTATACCTAAATGGACAAAAGGTCAACAAAGTTATTAAGCAATCAGTAGGTA
Organism: Aethes cnicana; assembly: GCA_963971205.1. Classification (NCBI taxonomy): domain Eukaryota; kingdom Metazoa; phylum Arthropoda; class Insecta; order Lepidoptera; family Tortricidae; genus Aethes; species Aethes cnicana. Next base: position 3,131,977 of record OZ020299.1, read on the forward strand.
ATTAACACTAATGGTACAATCAACCTGTTTTCCATTTACTTTGATATTTAGCGAGTTTTTGCTAAAACCGTCGAGATGATTCAATCCCTCTATATAGACGCGACTTCGCCCGCGTGGAATTCGGTATAAGCGTTCCCGTGGGAACTATGCGTTTTTAGGGATAAAAAGTAGCCTATATGTTGACCAGTGTTATAAACTACCGCCATACCAAATTTTGTTGCAATCCGTCCAGTCGTTATCGAGTTACATCCGGACATATCATCATCATCATCATCATCATCATTTCAGCCGAAAGACGTCCACTGCTGGACATAGGCCTCCCCCAAGGCTAGCCACTCAGACCGGTCCTGTGCTACTTGCTTCCACTGGTTTCCCGCAACCTTCACGAGGTCGTCGCTCCATCTTGTTGGAGGCCTACCGACAGCTCGTCTCCCGGTTCGCGGGCGCCACTCGAGAACTTTCCGGCCCCATCGGCCATCAGTCCTGCGAGCAATGTGCCCCGCCCTCTGCCACTTAAGGCTCGCAATTCTTCGGGCTATGTCGGTGACCCTAGTTCTACTGCGGATATCCTCATTTCTGATTCTATCACGCAGAGAAACCCCGAGCATAGCCCTCTCCATTGCCCTCTGAGTGACTTTGAGCCTTCTTATGAGGCCCATCGTAAGCGCCCACGTCTCGGAACCATAAGTCATCACTGGCAACACACACTGCCCAAGTAACAATTTCTGGTTCTATAGTAGCCCATAGAACATTTCTCAAAACACCACCTTAGCCCTATAAAAGGCCATAGAAGGTTGAGTAACGCCGATCTGGCGCAGTTATATCTCCATTTAGTGATATAGTGGAACCGTAGCAGCTTTAGTTGTGACGTTTTAGGTCTGTAAAGGTGATGTAATGATGACTCGTATTACAATTTAGTGACATACGGGCCACAGTAACGCTAATATAGTGTTTTTTTATACTGTAGTAGCGTTCGTTAATTCCCTTATAGTCCTATTTTAGTCTATAGTAGAATTCGTGATTCCTATTGAGGCGCTTTCTCGGCAAAGTTTGGTATTGTGTGTTTTTGCTGTGAACTTCACTGATGGACAACAAAAATAATTAAATTATATAAAGGAGTTCTATTCTGTCGTGGTAAGTTTATGTTATCTTATTTAGACATTTAATATTTCGATCAATACTGCAAAAAGCACGTGCGACTAAAGTTTTACTGATAGAATAGTATTTGATTTGCTTAGTATTTTCAATGCGCCCTCGATTAGTTGAGTTTTGAATAAAATATATTGATATTATAAAATTAAATTCACAGTCATTTCTACTTTAGAGCCATTAAGTACATCCGTGGGTCTTATCGGCTCACTATAGTTCCACCGACTCCTGTCATGTCAAAGTTTGAGTAAAATTAGAGTTCCTTAAGACGATAGCCGGGCCACACAAAGTCAATATAGAAATACATTTGAACGATTGAAAGTTTATAGCATAGTAGGTAGGATTTTAAAATAACCTTACATGCACTTTTTACATAAGTCAATTTCCATGTTGGTAGGTACGTTAACGTAACGTATGTAACTTGTATAGGTCAAAATTATCATATAAAAGTAACTGTTCACTTCCTTTATGTGCTTTTTTATCCTATTACGGATCTACAAACTCCATTATAGAAAGTTTCGGCCATATAAAAGAGTCATAGTCACAACTATCGTACGAGCCTATAATAGGGATTCAAAAAAAAAAGAACACTTTTAAGTACTATAAAAATGTCCTAAAAATCGATTATAAAACAAAACCGCTCTATTACGGCGTCATTATGGCTACTAAAGACCATGTACTATAGGAGTGATTTGTGGAACCACAATATCGTAAAATCCTTGTATAGTAGAACGTTCATCACTGCTAAAATGCAAGATTTATAGCGGTTGTCCGGGAAACCTTATAGCGCAAATTAGATACATAATGGTGATTTCAATCACTTTTATACAGTAACATAGCTCTTTAGTGGCTATATTTGAAGTTTTTATAGCACTTGACTATAATAGCCCTATAAAATGGTTCTATAAACCTTTACATCAACAACTTATAGGATAATTTGGCTCTTTAGCTTATAGAGCAAGAATGTGTTCCCAAACGCCTTTATACAACTGGTAGTCACCGCTAAGACCTTTATACGACGTTTACTCGACCTTTTAGTGATGATAACCCAAGTTATAGGGCCAAAATGTTACTTGGGTGGTCGAAGACTTTCGACTTGAGACACTGCGGTAATTTGGACGAAAAGACACTGCGAAGCTTCCCGAACGCTGCCCAGCCGAGTCGGATTCGACGATTGACCTCTTTCTCGAAGTTGGACCTACCTAACTGGACTGTTTGTCCCAGGTATACATAATGGTCAACAACTTCGAGCGCAGAGCCTCCGATTATTACGGGAGTTGGCACAACATGGACATTAGACATAATTTTCGTCTTGTCCATGTTCATTTTAAGACCAACTCGATCGGAAACTCTGCTGAGGTCAGCGAGCATAATACTGAGGTCTGAGCGTTCCCGCGACCTTTACAAGGTCGTCACTCCATCTTGTTGGAGGCCTACCGACAGCTCGTCTACCGGTTCGCGGACGCCACTCCAGGACTTTCTTGCCCCATCGGCCATCAGTCCTGCGAGCAATGTGCCCCGCCCACTGCCACTTAAGGTTCGCAATTCTTCGGGCTATGTCGGTGACCCTAGTTCTACTGCGGATATCCTCATTTCTGATTCTATCACGCAGAGAAACCCCGAGCATAGCCCTCTCCATTGCCCTCTGGGTGACCTTGAGCCTTCTTATGAGGCCCATCGTAAGCGCCCACGTCTCGGAACCATAAGTCATCACTGGCAACACACACTGGTCGAAGACTTTCGACTTGAGACACTGCGGTAATTTGGACGAAAAGACACTGCGAAGCTTCCCGAACGCTGCCCAGCCGAGTCGGATTCGACGATTGATCTCTTTCTCGAAGTTGGACCAACCTAACTGGAATGTTTGTCCCAGGTATACATAATGGTCAACAACTTCGAGCGCATCACTAATCGGTAGCATCTACGAGGCGCTGTTATTCACATACATGAAACTTAAACATGAGAACACGATTAGAAACAATTGCCTCGATACTTTTATTTCTCAAAGATAAGTCTATTTTTACGAATTTTTACTCGGGACGTGGAATTCTCAAGGTCTATAACGACAAATGTTTGCTTTCCAGATAATAAATAACTTGTTTTTGATTTCCTCCACACCTATTTTTAATTCGTTTCGTACTTTCATTGTAATTAACAATTAATGCTTACGCCGGTAGTTTGCAGGTTAGGTCCCCACTGGGTATCACTGTCGCATCTTTCCCGCGTGAATGTAGATAGCGCTATCCCTCCCAAGTAACACATTAGCGACATATAGAGCTTATTTATAGCCTTAAGGGTGCTACAATAGCCAACTTTAACTGTTACAGCGATACAAAAGTTTTAATAGAGTCTACTACCACTATAGAGCGTACAAAGGGTCTATAAGAGAGTTATAATAAGCTTAAACTCGTATAACAGCGACTACAATCACTCTTGTGCAGGTTACGCAGTTAGTGCTATCGCTTTTAGTATGATATAACTCTTTAAAATTAACTCTTAGTGTTACTTGGGCTTTTTCACCGGCTCGCAACTGTGGCCTCTAAAACAGCATCTAATTTGTTTCAGTTACCCAAGACCGCTTCAGCGAGAAAGACCTCGGGAGGGCGAAGAGGCAGTCGGGCCAGGTGATATTTGACAACGATGATGAAGGAGAGAGGAGCTGGGGGCAGAGTAAGAAAGAGACTCCTTTTTAACCGACTTCGTAATATATTACTACTACTACTACTACAGCCTATTTGCGTCCCACTGCTGGGCACAGGCCTCCTCTCATCACGAGAGGGTTTGGGCTATAGTCCCCACGCGGGCCCAGTGCGGATTGGGGACTTCACACACATCTTTGAATCACTTCGCAGATGCGTGCAGGTTTCCTCGCGATGTTTTCCTTCACCGAAAAGCTCGTAATATATGATGTTTTATTATTAACTAGCTTCTGCCCGCGACTTCGCCCGCGTGGAGTTCAACGCGCTCCCGCGGGAACTATGATAAAAAGTAATGTCCTTTCCCGGGACCCCAACTATCTCCATACCAAATTTCATCTCAATCGGCCCGCCGGTTGAAGCGTGAAGAGGTAACAGACAGACACTCGGATGAAGTCGCGGGCAGAAGCTAATATACTTTAGTATTTTGGTAGTAATCCCCGGAAGTGATCCCTGCGTTTGCAATAGGGAGATAGTGTATCGTTAGTAAGGATATAGGACATCCCATATCCATTATTTACTCGAAGTCAGTGCCGGATTAAGCTAGCGCGGGGCCCGTAGCACATTTAGTCAAGGGGCCCACTTTTTTTTCAGCTCAGTGTAAGCTCAGCTGATCCAACTCAGGCTAAAAACACATACTTAAGGCCCTTCCCTGACCCAGCATCGTCAAATTGCTCATTTGAGATCATACTTTTCTAAGAAATGTTAAAAGTTAAAAATATGAAAAAAACATATGTTATATTTGATTATATCATCCGTACATTGACAGCTTTCGATACACGTTTCACGAAACTTCGCTCGATACAATTTAATTCCAAAGTAACCTCTAACTCGGACCGCTAATCCAACTTTACTCCAAATTATTATATCAAACAGTGTAAAACTAATTATAACACAAAAAATATCCATATTTTATGCATACATCGACAGCTTTATAAATGCCATTTTTTTAGACGGTATTTTTATAGAAATTTAAACGCGTTAAATACTAACTAAATCGGGCGTTCTGTGCGTAGCGCTTTCTCTTTCACTCGTTGCACGAGTGACAGTGACGGCTGAGCTGGGTCTATGAATGGCCTTACTTAACACACACTAAATAGACATATGACCTAAGAAACTCTTCGTGCACTTGAACCGGACTTAAAAAAAGTAGTACCAACATTCATTTGGCAATATATTGGAGCGTAATCCAATCTACCTAAATTGATATTTTTTGCGGTCCGAAAGTGTGGTGTGCCGGGTGCGCGGGGCCCCCAAAGGCGCGGGGCCCGTAGCATTTGCTACAGCTGCTGTATGGTTAATCCGACACTGCTCGAAGTTGTGGGTCAATCCGCTTAGGCCCAATGGGGGCTATCGCGTGTGAATTTGCCACTAGAGGCGCTAGTGTCGCGTGAGGTCCAATAACATTCAGTTTTCACTGGTTTTGGCGGGCTTCGTGATATAAATCATAATTTATTTAATTTACCTGTTGAAAAGTGATTTCCTTCGTGAAATTATCGCAAATATGAATGACTAGCTTCAGCCCGCGACTACGCCCGCGTGGAGTTCGGTTATCCCGTTCTCGCGGCGTTTTTCCGGGATAAAAAGTAGCCTATGTCCTTTCCCGGGACTCCAACTGTCTCCATACCAAATTACATCCAAATCGGTCCAGCGATTGAAGCGTGAAGAGGTAACAGACAGACAGACAGACAGAGTTACTTTCGCATTTATAATATTACTAGCTTTTCCCCGCAACTTCGTATGCGCAGAATTATTAAAAAGTAAAACCCCGATTTTTCCCGTTCCCGTGGGAATTTTGCAAAATCCTTTCTTAGCGGATGCTTACGTCATAACATCTACTTGCATGCCAAATTTCAGCCCGATCCGTCCAGTGGTTTGGGCTGTGCGTTGATAGATCACTATGTCAGTCAGTCAGTCAGTCACCTTTGAGTTTTGTACATTAGTTATTTGGCGAAGAATGTGAACGCTTGAAAAAACCTTTTTTTTTTTCAAACAAAACGGAACTCCACTACATTGCGGCATAGCTACTCGATACGATGTATTTTATAATTAATAAACTTAATGAGATTCAAGATTGAAAACTTTGTTTCGGCGCCGATCTTATTAAGTCGCCTTTGACAGCTATACCTCTGGACCTTAGTCAACAGTGGCGCCAACTGGTGAGCAAGGAAACGATAGTCCCCATCGCACCGAACCGCTAATCTCGTGTTAACATCTTAACACGCGATTAGCGGATCTTAACTCAGGTTTAGTGGTATCCCCCTGAGTTAGAGACTAACCCGAAGTTAGCAGACTCGGTGCAAGTATGTTAGTCATTGGGCAATAATAGCGTATAGAAGTCAACTTTAAACGATGTTCACAAACATTTGTAGGTACTCAACTCGAGTTAAATCCTTATTATTGCTTAATTTGGGGCTAGGTCAATGCGTGTGATATTATTTGTATATAGGTAGTGCATTGGTAAACAACTTATATCTAAGAGGTCAAAGATGATAAAGGCGACATATTATTATTTCCATCTGCTCATATTATTATGTAGGTAGCATATTATGTACTTAGGGGAGAAGTGGCATGAAGGAGCCAGGTTTTGAAAGAGCCACTTGCATTATTTCGGTAGTTTATGAACGATTTGATTAGCAAATTTATTTTTAAGTGGCAATACTGATTTCCCGCCAGCCACAAACATTTGACAGTTCGCTGGGACCAATGGTCGGCGGTATATCGAGTCAAAGTTTTTGGCACTCAAAAGTAAGTAGTTTGCGTCAGTGAAGATGGTTTTTGGTATTTTATTGGGAGCAGATAGAGGAACATGGATTGTAGATTCAGTTTTTGTATATATTAGGCCTTGCAGCTGTGTAAAAACTAAGCCGCAGAAGTTTTGATATTGTTGTTATTTTGAAGGTAATTTTTTTTTTAACAATAAGTCATGAAAGAGCCGGGAGAAAGGGCCTTGAAAGAGCTGGCTCTTTCATAACCAGCTCTTTCAAAAACCTGTATTTGAAATAGGTAAATTAAACATTATATAAAAAAAATGCGGATTTTATATGTCTACCTTGGTATTATTAAATTATTTACTTCAGGTATCGCATTTAAGAAAAGCCTGGTCCAAAAAATAAAAATAAAAAACAACATAACCGACAATCGAAGAAGCAGTTCAGGTTGGGCTTATGAATCCTGTGGCATTAAGGGGAAAATTACTTAATAGAAGCATTGTTTCCAATTTTAAGATAAATTCATTTTTATTTGTAAAGGCCGAAAAAGTTAATTTATAGAAATAGAAATATTATGAAGTTTAATATCAGCATTTTTTTTTTAATTTCTTGAAAATTTAACAATGTGGTTTTTGATAGAAGATTATTTAATGCTATTTTATTAAAATTTGGGTAAGTATGGGTTAAGAAAGAATTGCCTCTAAATTAAAAATGTTAACACTATGTTCCTGAAAAGGATAACTTAAAATAGATACCTGAAAATATGTTAAAATTAAAGCATTTGTTAGAGTGATTTAAAATGACTGATATAATAAGAAACACCTAAAAATACCATTAGTTTTCAATAAGTATTTGTTAGATGTGTCTTTTTGTTAATTACAACAACCATGCATAATTATAATTTTGCATTATTTTCACGATTACACTTTATAATACAGACTGGCTCTTTCATAACTTATAGTGGCTCTTTCAATACCGAAAAGTTATGAAAGAGCCAAATGACTCACTTTGCAAAAATGAATATTTTATTGGTTTTTATGATGTTTTTACGGTTTTTTCGTATGAAATTATCTACTTTAATAAACAAACAATAATTTGAGTAAAGAAAAACCTAATTTCTTTCATTAAAAGTATATTATTTTGCTTCGTTTAGTAAACTGGCTCTTTCATACCACTTCTCCCCTACCTAATTGTAAGAGGTGCTGTAATGACATGTTTTCTTTTCATATTTTTGTGTACCCTACACTTCCTAATTATTTGATACTAGCTTCTGCCCGGGACTTCGCCCCCGTGGAATTCAGTATGCTTTAATCCGAGATAAAAAGTAGCAAGTTACACCAAATTTTGAGGCAATCGGACTTGTAGTTCTCGAGTTAAACCAAATGCAAACCATACTCGTACTATATCCATTACAACATTATAAATGTGAAAGCGTCACGTTTGTTTGTCCTTCCTTCAAGACGAAAAGACTGGACCTATTTGGATGAAGTTTGGTATGGAGATAGTTTGAGGCCCCTGAATAACATAGGATACTTTTAATCCCGATATTTCTACGGGTCAAACATGGGTCCATTGAACTATTTTAAGTAAGGATTCACAATCAGTCGGAGAAAAATTGCCCCGTCAAAACGTTTGGCGCTCAGTCAAATTTGACACTAAGTGTTATAGTGTTAGGTTTACTTTTGCGTTAAATATTTATCGTGACACATATTATAAAGAGTCGTTATTAGCATATTGGAATGTGTTTTCTAATGTCAGTTTGCTCTATATATTTTCACATATTCTGTTAGGCACTGTTCGTCCATATATTATTAGAGGTCAATGGGTCAAACCAATTTTTCAATATGTTCAATACTTCTATATAACTAAAACTCTACATATATGTGTGGGTGTCGTATCATCAGGTACGGGAATTCTTGCAAGGTTTCACATAAGCACAGAATATTTAATAGAGTACTACGTAGAGAATGTACGCGGAAACACCCGCCTGAATCTAGCCGGCGCGCAACTCGCGCCCAACTGTCTTACCGTCATTTGTTTCGTCCGGAGATGGTGAGTGAATCGTTGGCCCGCGTACTGGTACACACACATTTACAAGTGTACTTACGTCCTCGCACGCACACATTGACACTACATTCGAATTGTGTTCGAAATCGTGCTTTTATAGGCCCTGTCCACCGTGTGACGTAAGTATGGGTGTCTTCGCGACAGCGGAAAGATTGTTAGTTCAGTATAAATGCTGAAGTGTCAAACCCCCTCTTAGCCTTATAATATTGGATAACCCTAGTATGGCTACCCTTATGATTTATATTTCTATTCTCTTCAACCTCTTTCATTTACTTACTTCTTCCTTCTAGATTCAGGATTTTCTTCGAGCCGTCCTCAGCCACAAGAGAACTCCTGGAATACACGACCTTTTACTAACCAAAGTAACTTTAATTCTGTTTTCTATTTCTTCATTTCAATTAATTTGTTTTTATAATGTTTTTTCCTCTCCTCGTTATGGCCAACAACTCTTGGGCACATTCTTTCTTTCATCATGAGACTGGGCTTTAGTATCGCAGGCCCAACCAACGTTGGGGGACTTCATACTTTGCTTGTTTTTTATTCATCACTAGCTTCTGCCCGCGACTTCATCCGCGTGGAATTCGGTTATAGCGTTCCCGCGGGAATTGAGTGTTAAACTATAATAAATTATATACTAAAATCTTCCTCTTGAATCTATTTAAAAAAACCGCTTCAAAATCCATTTGCGTAGTTTTAAAGATCTAAGCATACATAGGGACAAACAGCAGGAAGCGACGTTGTTTTATACTACGTAGTGATAATGTATACGTTTCCCCTCGATATTTTTCTTCACCATAAAATGATCGTTGATAGAAAATGAAAATGTATCTTAAACTTATCTCAGTCTTAAGACCCACAGTCAGCACTCCATTTGGAGATTGTCCATTTGGACTTCGTCCATTTGAATATCTAGGAACTTAATGATAACAGTTTTTGAATGGTGCTTGATTTGATTTAAGGGCCGGTTCCGGGAAGACCCACTACCACATCAACTACTTCTAGACCTGCTGCTGGTAAGTTGTTGTACCTACCTACCTACTTGAATCTAATATTAGTAGAGTTTAGAGTACCTAAGTAATTTTGACCTCATTTCTTTCTTTAAGTAACTTTTTCTGATGCTGTAGGACAGTTACCTCCTACTAATCTGTGATGCACTTGGTTGGTTGTTTTAATTTTAACGGGCATTGATTTAACGTTTCAGATGAAGCCGGTCGGTACTTCATCCAATACAACAATGTTCCCATGGGTATGGAGAGAGTTGGAAACAGGCTGTTTGTCTCCTTACCTAGGAGGAGATATGGTGAGCTACTTCAGTTATAATCTTAGCCTTTTAATACCCCACACAAAGTACTACTTATTGACTGACGAAAGGGAAGATCAAATGCCATGCCGTGTGGCGTCAGCGCATCGAGAGACTAGATGTCGGTAAGCCTCCAACAAAATGCAGCGACGACCTAGTGAAGATCGTGAGAAGCGAGTAGGACAGGACCGGTCTGAGTGGCCAGCCTTAGATAACTATGTCCAGAAGTGGATCCTATACCCAGCTCAGCCGTCACTGTCACTCGTGCAACAGAACGACCGATTTAGTTAGTATTAAACGCGTTTTAATTTCTATTTAAATAGCATCTAAAAACATGGTATTTATAAAGCTGTCAATGTATGCATATAATATGGAGAATATTTTTGTTATGTTTAATTTTACAAGGTTTATATAATAAACTGGAGTAAAGTTAGATTAAAGGTCCGAGTTAGACGTTACTTTGGAATTAAATTGCATCGAGCGAAGTTTCGTGAGACGTGTAACGAAAGCTGTCAATGTAAGGATGATATACTTAATCAAATAAAACATGTTTTTTTTTTCATATTGTTAACTTTTAACATTTCTTAGAAAAGTATGATCTTACATAAGCAATTTGACGATGCTGGGTCAGGGAACGGCCTTAAGAAAATTACTTCATCAACAAGAGATGTCAATAGGCCTCGAACAAGATGGACTGATGACCTGGTGCAGTGGTGATGAAAGTCGTGGGTATCCTCTGGGACCGTATGGAACAGAAGCGGTCCGAGTACGTTACCTTGCGGGAGGCTTATAAAAAGTAGGAGGTACAATAAAAACTATAGTGACTATTGGAGGCATATGCTGATGTGATGCTGTTGAACAGCTTGACGAATCCATTAGATACCTAATAGACTCATGTAAAATTCTAAGTACTTCGTTTGAAGGCAATCTTAAACTATAAGTCTATCTTTTTGCTAAAATGTCGAACGTGACAGCTATCCCTTGGGGAGTCGCCTTTGATAACAGCTGTCCTAAATAAATTATATAATGATGATTTCTAATTCAAGATCTTCTCCTGCGTCCCACATCTTTTAATTATTTTATTTTGCAGGAATACCAGCCACACTGAACTACATAGACCTCAGACGGGAAGCAAACAACCGTTCCCCACCGCTGAACCCCTACCCTGATGCTTTCCTAGCGAGGAACCTGACCTCCGTGTATCGAACCCGGGCGGATCAGTGCGGCCGGCTGTGGATGGTTGACACTGGACTGTTGGAACTACCTGGTAACCACTAAAAGACCACAATTTCAACAATCTACAACCAGAAATAAAGCTGCTTGCTGCGTACATCGGATAAGCTCTGTATGCTAGCAATATACCTACAGACGGCGCTTCAAATTTCCATACGCCCCTGGAGCTCATACAGGCTACCTAGGCAGCGACATCTAGTAACGTATTTAACACTTATTTCGGACGTACGCTTATTTGTATGAAGGAAAGTTCTCTGTCCTTCCAGGTTTACCTTACTTTTCTATGGTATACAACGTACTTTGTTTAATCGTTGGTAGGTTTTAGCCTAGTAGCCTTATGTTGGAAAAGGGACTAAAGGGAAATCAAGCTAAACAGAGTAAACTATACGCAATATTTAACTAGGTTTGTAATCACGGTATACATTGTATTTTCACAATTGACAATATAATTCTTTGACACCTAATAACAACTATCGTGACATTCGTAACCTAGGTGACTACAGCAATAGACTAGGAGCATAGAGCTGAGACGTGTGGCGTCACCAACCTCTTTCAACACCCCCACTGGAGACCCATACGTCTCAAGCAGAATTCATGCTTTGGTCGCGGAAGACCCTTGGTGAGAGCGTCTGCCGGCATTGGACCAGTTTCCAAATAAGTTACTGAAATTTCTTTGGAATCCACCAGTTCTCTCACGAAGTGGTACCTGATGTGTGATGTTTAGACCTGCTACCTACAACATTGGAATAAATCAACTTTGCAGCACTTTGACTGTCACTAAACAGTTCTACTGACACATTAACACCAGTTAAATATAAACCCTTCAAACAAACAATTTTCTTTGAAGCTTCACAAGCAGCAATGTACTCAGCTTCGGCTGAGCTCAATGCGACACATCGTTGCTTACGAGCTTGCCACGCTATCACAGCACCAACTAAAACGACCATAAACCCGGTAAACGAGTGACCGTCATCATTCTTGCCCCAATCCGCGTCACAGAAAGCATGAAGTGATGCTGTTGTTTTTTTATACTTCAAAACAGTATCCATTGTGCCCTTGATATAACGCAAGATACGCTTCAGAGCCGCCATGTGAGTCTCATTCCAATAAACATTATACTGGCTGAGATAACTCACAGCAAACGCTATGTCAGGCCTTGTCCCCAAAGCAAGATACATCAAAGACCCAATTATCTCCTGGTAGCGAGGATCGTGGTTCACATTTCCTTTCTCCAACTTTAGATTGACTTCTAGAGGGGTCGCAACAGGTTTGCAATCTTTCATCCCATATCTGTCGAGGATCTTTTGAACGAAACACTTTTAGATTCAGATGAATCTCATTGGATTTCGGAAATTGAGTGACTTGTATACCTAAACACTCTTTCGCCTTGTTGGAAAAGGGACTAAAGGGAAATCTAAACAAGAGTAAATTATACGCAATATTTAACTACGTTTGTAATCAGTAATCACGGTATACATTGTATTTTCACAATTGATAATATAATTCTTTGACACCTAATAACAACTATCGTGACATTCGTAACCTAGGTGACTACAGCAATAGACTAGGAGCATAGAGCTGAGACGTGTGGCGTCACCAACCTCTTTCAACACCTTACATGCAGAGTGAGGTCAGCATGTCAGTATTCAAACCCAGATCGCATCTCCAAATAGGCATAGGTCCTCAAATATGTGTTATTTTCAGTGAACCCCAGGCAAATTCAGCCGCCAGCCATTGTGGTGTATGACCTGAGCACCGACTCCCAAATTATGCGGTATCAGTTTAAGAGTGCCGACATCCCCGCTGCTAACACTCCCACTGGTAAGAGATTAACAAATAACTTGGGGCTAGTGCGCCAGTGCGTAAGTGCATTTATCATACACTGGGTGGATCAGCCACCACCATCACCACGACAGCCTATTTACGTCCTACTGGTGGGTACAGGCCTGTTCTCATCACGAGAGGGTTGTGATCTACAGTCCCCACGCGGGCCCGGTGCAGATTGGGGACTTCACACACACACATCTTTAGATAACTGACCCCGCCCGTGAACGTGTTTCAGCGAGACACAGGGCTTTCGGGCAAAAATTGGGAGACTTTTCTTATTTGGGATGTCTGTCCCTACGTATGGATGGACTCGAAAGTGGTCTCAGTTTGTTCATAAGACTGACAATCTCCGTACATTACGGCGTGCATCGGAAATAGCCTGGGAGCTTCAAATTTTTATACTTCACCTGTACAGCGCCATCTAGATGTAGCTCATGGAGTTCAAATTTATTTTATTTTATTTTATTTTATTTTATTTTATTAGGTCTGCCAACAGTTGTTACACTATAAACTTATACTAAAAGATTTAAAAGATAATTATCTGCTACATAATGTACAACTAATAACAGGCAAACACCGCGTGAGTAAATTATGATGATACAAAAAAAAAGAATACATGAACTAACCCTTTATTTACTTTAACTAAGTACTTATAACAATAAAGTTAATATTTTCCTGCGGAATTCAATCAGAGAGTCAGCGCCGATATCACATTCCTTGCTGTATTTGTTGAGAAGGCGTGACAAACGAGGGATGGGGAAATTCGATCCAAGAACGGTTTTTCGGAAGGGTACAGCCAAGGGTTCCAGATAATGCCGAGGATATCTAAACGGTACTCTTATTTTGAACTTTCCAAGGATCTCAGGACAGTCAATATCATTTCTAAAAATTTTGTATAGAAACAATAAATCAAGTATGTCCCTGCGTTTATCTAGTGTGGTGATATTGAAATGTTTCAATCTCTCTTTGTAAGAAATTTATATGCAGGCTACCTAGGCAGCGCCATCTATTATCGGATTTAACACTTATTTCGGGCGTACGCTGAATGTACTGTACGCTCAATGGTTTGTAATAAGCAATTGGTTTTACAATGAAATAAATCACAAATTCCTCATCTTCCAGGCCTCGCCTCAATCACAGTGGACATAATAAACGGCGATTGCTCCAACGCGTTCGCGTACGTCCCAGACCTGACAACATTTGGTATCATCGTGTACTCTCTGCGAGAGAACGATAGCTGGCGGCTGTCACACAACTACTTCAGCTTCAGCCCCACTGCTGGGAACTTGAATATTGCTGGTAAGTTTCTGCTACCTTCCTGGACTAAAACCCTCGTGCTTGTAATCACTTTCAGGGGTGAAGAGACGCGCGAGGCGCGTCATCCGACAAAATTAAACCACAGTATAGATAATAGGTACTACGTATTTTTTAAACATGTGTAGATATCCCGTAGATGTGATAAACTGGATCCAATTTTAATTACATTTCGTTAAACATGGCAATTTAAATCGACCATGACAATTACGAAAATTCAGAGTAGCTTGTCTCTAATAATCTCGATATTTTCTTTATTCCTTAAGTATTGACATTATATACCATTACCATCTGCATTAAATGCGCCAACTTTTGAGGAAGTGGCACTGCATATCACCATACTTCTTTTTCACGTCACACGCGATCAAACTTACGCAGTCTCCAACGGCAGACGCCCGCTGGTGAAGTGGTGACCAAAAATATGGTGGCTCTCATTCAAAAGTGCATCTTCTCCGTCCCAAGGTCACCGCTTCCAGTGGAGCGATGGCATCTTCAGCATCACCCTCAACGACCCCCAGCCCGACGGCTGCAGGACAGCCTACTTCCATCCGCTGATCAGCACTCAGGTACTCACATCCAATATATATACGACCATGTTCTTTCCCGGCACTCCAGCTATCTCCTTGCCAAATTTCATTCAAATCGGTCCATCGGTTGAAGCGTGAAGAGGTAACACAAACAGACATTGTGATTTGGATTAAATTTGGCAAGGAGATAGTTGGGGACCCGGGAAAGGACATAGGCTACTTGCAATCCCGGGAAAACGCAAAAGTAGTGTTAACTACTTTTGCGTTAGTGGGAACGCGTTTTAAATGAATTACACGCGGGCGAAGTCGCGGGCAAAAGCGAGTTCTAAAATAAATTTCCTAAAATAAAAATGTCACATGCATTAGAAACACGTAACGCCTTAAAAAGTTTTTTTTAGAATAGCACTAAGTAGGTACGGTACACAAACCATGGCACAGGACAGAATTTGCAGGTTTCGTATTTGTTAAAAGGGCCTCGCTGCAGTGGCGTGCACAGAGATTTTAGACAGGGTAGACAACAAAATATAAAGTAATATTAAACTTCCCAAATAGGTACCTATTCAGCATATTTTCTCATCTTTTCGATTAATAATGGCGAATATACATGTACCTAAACAATGGAAACAGAATAATCAGTGCACCCCGGGGGCCAAGAATAGTATTAGTATTTCGTATTCAAACTCGGGTTATTATTGTACCTACACCGGCCTTATTCGATTAAAACTTGCTAAAGGAAAGTTTTGAAAATGCACCATTTTTAATGGTTCATAGACAGCACACATCCACTAAAAAATAATCGCAGTTTACAAAATATTCATTGTAAAAAAACTTTCCTGTTTATTAGTATCAATATTTTCAAAGGCACAAGAACAAACCAAACAACATCATTTCAGCCGAAATATAATTTAATAACAAAAAAGATAAATAGAAAAACGTCAAATAATATTACAACAACAATACGTATACAAAATGCTGCAAGTGCTTCGAAAAGACATGTCTAAACTCTGCCGGTATGCTTGCGTGCGTTTGGTTCATACGCCTCCCGTTAGTTGGCGCTGTCGTCGTGCACACTGGCAATATGATGACGCACGCAAGAACGTTTTCGGACGGAAGACAGAATTGTGTCCGTCTTTCTCGTTGAAGGTGCGTAGCGGCGCTAGTGTATTGAATTGCGACTGTCTTCGGATGTAACTATCGAGTTCAGAACAGTACAAAGAATACGATGATGACCCGATAGATGGAGCTGTTTTGTAATTTAAGAATTTAAGTTAATGCGTAATGTACTGATATTTTATATGTAGATGAAGCTATTAGGTATCATAATAAAGCAAATTAGATAACGTTGGGTAGGGTAGACAGAATTAAATTAAACAGAGCAATATCGAATACTTTATAATTAATCAGCTTTCAGTACATATTTTACATTAGACACCAAAACAATAATAACAGGGACTTCACATGTGACACTTGAATTTTACCGCGTCGCATCGTGCGTGCCAGTATGCACTGCATGCAGATTCTTTTCACATCTTCTCTCGACGCTTGTTAATCCAAGTTGCATCTTCAGATTCCATAGTCTTGGTCGTGGCAAGCACTTGGTGAACATATCTGCCAGTTGATTCACAGTAGATATTCTCTTTATCTTCATTTCACCAGAAGATACTAGTTCACGAACAAAGAAATGCCTTATTCGAATGTGCTTAGTCCTTTTATGGAATTCTAGGTTCTCTGCAAGTCGAACTGCTGCCTCATTGTCTACAAATATTTCAGGCTGATCTTTGAGCACTGTCATGTCTTTCAGTAGACGTATAAGCCAAATTGCTTCCCTTGCAGCTTCACTTGCAGCGACTATTTCGGCCTCAGTCGTCGATATCGCTACACTGACTTGTCGCTGACTTAGCCACGATATGGCTCCACCGGCATACATACACAGTACTCCAGATGTTGATCTTCCGGTACTAATGCAGCCGCCATGATCCGCGTCACTGTAACACTTCAGAATGCCCTTTTTGTAGTCTTTTCTGTAGAGAATTCCCGTTTCTGTTGTATACTGCAGATACCTTAAGATTCTCTTAACTCTTCTGAAGTCTACATCTTTAGGCTGTTCCAAGCTTCTAGATACTACGCTTACCGCGTACGCAATATCAGGTCTAGTGCCTACCATTAAATATGCTAAAGCTCCAACAGCTTGTCTGTAGTTTTTAGCATTAATAAATCCTTCATCTTTCTCATGCACGTCGACGTCATTGTTCTCTTTGACTATCGGTGTCATCACAGGTCGACAGCATTCCATACCAAAGCGTTTTAAGACCTTCTTTGTATAGGCAGTTTGGTGAATCTTCAAGCCTGTTTCATTCTTCTCTAATTCTAATCCGAGGAAGTATGATGCTGGCTTGGTAGTTACCTTGAACTCCTTCTTTAGCTGATCAATGAACTCCTCAATGTCGTCTTTAGCACCAGCAACTAGGCCGTCATCGACATATAAAGCAAGAATGAGCTTCTCGCCGTTCTTCTTGATCCTTGTGAACAAGCACGGGTCTGCCTCACTGCTCCTGAGTCCAAGATGCTGAAGAAAATCCACAATTCTCTTATTCCAGCACCGAGGAGCTTGTTTCAACCCGTATAAGCTTCTCTGTAGAAGACAAACTCGACCAGTCCCATCGTTGTAGCCATCTGGTTGCTTCATGAAAATTTCCTCCTCCAAGTAACCATTCAGGAATGCGGTCGCAATGTCGAACTGCAGCAAGTCCAGCCCTTCACTGGCTGCAACGCTCAAGACAGTTCTGATTGTACCCATCCGTGCCACTGGGCTAAACGTCTGATCGTAGTCTGTGCCCTTCTTCTGTGAGTAACCCTTGATGACCAAGCGAGCTTTGTATTTATCAATTGATCCATCCGCGTTTCGCTTAATCTTAAAGATCCATTTGCAAGGTATCGCTTTCCGATTCTTTGGTAGTTTTTCCAGAGTCCACGTGTTATTCTCTCGTAGTGACTCCAATTCTTTTTCCATCGCTTTCTTCCACAATTCCCAGTCTGGACTCTCTTGGGCTTCTTTACATGTGGTAGGTTCTTTGTTCAAACCCAAATCCATGAACTCATTATAAGATCCAAGTTCCAAAACATAATCTTTGAATTTGGTTGGCATTCCAAGCCGTGACCTGTCCCTTAGAATCCTATCTCCCTGATATGCGATTTCCAAATCCGGAATGTCTTCTATATCATTATCGGATATAACAGGGTCTTCCCCCCCTAATTCAATAGATTGTTCAGATAATACACTTCTTGCATCATCAAATTGTTCATTTTGAACTTGATCACCCGCTTCGTCTAATTGCCCTAGATCTTCTTGAGTACTGATATCTTCTCTTGCAATTATGTCTTCTCTTTCTGAAGAACCTTCTGTGATTTGAGGACTTTCCACTGGAGAACTTATTACTCTAGGAGGCCGGCGAAAAGCAGTTGCCCATTCAGCCTCATCATCCGGCTGTCTTGGTTCTTCCTGCGATACGCTTTTGACTTCCCTTCCGAGCGGTATCTCATTAAAGGTGACATCTCGACTAAGCACAAGACCGTTCGTCTTCGAATCCCACATTCTGTAGCCGTCGTCTCCTTCATACCCAATGAGAACACATTTAGTTGCCTTCTTATCCAGTTTACGTCTTCTCTGCTTCGGAACGTGAGCATAACATATTGACCCAATTATTCGAAGGTGCTTAATTCTTGGTTTTTTCTTGAACCACAGTTCATATGGGGACTTCTTTTCAACACTGGAAGGTCCTGTCCTATTTAAAACGTAAACAGCAGTTCCAACCAACTCTGCCCAATGACTCTTCGAAAAATTTTCGTGTGTATACATCATGGCCCGAGCAGCTTCTACGACTGTCCTGTTCTCCCGTTCCACGCATCCATTTTGTTGTGGAGTATACGGCATGACGAGTCGGTGTTTGGTTCTATTTTCTGCAAGTATTTTCTGAAATCTTGCGTTTTTAAATTCTCCACCGTTGTCTGTGAGAATTTCCTTTACAACGTGATTTGCCCTTCTACACTCTGACAGAAAATCTTTTAACTTTTCGGGGACTTGTGATTTCTCTCGTAGAAAGTAAACCTGACGATATCGCGAAAAATCATCCTTGAAAAGCAAAAAATATCGATTCTTTGATACCGAGGGTGGGAATGGTCCACAGAGATCTGCATGGACTAATTCGCAGGCCTTGACCGCTCTCTCACGAACTCCAAATTTCTTCCTTACCAAAGACGCATCCTTCGCATAGCTCCTTTCCATCGGCTGCGGCGGCTTTAATTCCAAATTCCCTCTCAATGAATTTTCTGACGTGTTCCTTATTTTGGTGGGCCATACGCTCGTGATATAGCTGAAGCGTATCCTGTTTTTCTGTGAGATTGACTATAATTACTGTCTTGAACTTTAGCTTGTACAATCCACCGTACCGTTCACGTATTCCTTCTGCATGTATGATACCGTCTATCTTCACGATACATTTGTTCACCCGAGACTCAAAGAAACTTGTATTTGGATGCAAATCATGCAGTGATAAGACTGAAAAGAGATTCTTGCTAATAGAGGGCACATACCATACATTCTTGAGTGTAACTGTTTCCTCTTTATGTCCTACAGCCGCTATGATATGTACTGTGCCTTTTCCAAGAGCCTGGACCACATTTCCATTAGCGGTGATCACCGTGTGGGTGTTCTGGAACAACTCAAAGTCTTGATAGACGTCTCTTCTCATTGAAACATGGTTTGTAGCACCATTATCAACGTACCAGATCAACGTATCTTCTCTATCAGAACTAGTGCACCTGCTAACTTCCTGTACATTCATAAGTGTCATCATAGACATTGTGTTTGCTACTCCTTTCATCTTCCTTTTAGGGCAGTCCTTCTTAAAATGCCCAGTCTTTTTGCAAATAAAGCATTTTCGACTATCCTTACTGTTTCTTTCCCTTTCTTCTTCAATATCCTTCTTAGAAGAAGAAGAAGCCACAGAATTCTTCCTGAAATTCTTCGTAGCTAGAGCCTCGCCAAATGATTCGGTGTCCATGTCCAATTTTGAAAACTGTTTCTCTTGAGCACATAACTGACTTGTAAGGTTTTCTACTGTTCTATTGCTTTCTGACAACATAAGCCAACTGCTCTTGAAGCTATTATAAGATTCAGGTAATATATCCAGAATTCGACTGATTAGCAAAAGCTCCGGTATTTTACCACCATCCTTGGTTTTTGCTAACTCTTCATGTAGTCTGAACCAGAGATTATTTAGCTTTGACAAATGCGTTGCCATAGAATCAGCGGTATCCATCTTGTAACGGAAAAATTGTATACAAACGTCATATGCACGCGATTCATTAGCGCCGTCATAGAGTCTATGCAATTCGTCCCATATATCCTTAGGATCGGTAAACCTTATGATCTTGTCCAGTGTATCTTCACTAATGTTATTCGTTAACATCAGGAACGCTGTACTTTTCAGTTTTTTGTACCGTCGGAGATCCGTTAAATACTTTTCAGTAGATGCTGTTTCTTTTAACGTATCTGCCCCTGTAGCGGATTTAACCGGTTCCTTGATTCGGCCTTCAACCAGGTCGAGTAAACCATCCGTACTCTCCAGCACTCCTACCATTCTGTATTTCCAGTGACCCCAATTACTTTGCTCAAGTTTTGGTATTCGCACACAACTGAAATCAGGTTCCGCCATTCTGGGCCCGTAACCAATTAAATTAAACAGAGCAATATCGAATACTTTATAATTAATCAGCTTTCAGTACATATTTTACATTAGACACCAAAACAATAATAACAGGGACTTCACATGTGACACTTGAATTTTACCGCGTCGCATCGTGCGTGCCAGTATGCACTGCATGCAGATTCTTTTCACAGACAGTGTCTTCTTCTCGTGACCACGGCCGTTGCATCGCGGCCGAAACGTCGAGGTAAAATACAAATAGTTTTTACGCGGTTAAGTCCCGATAATAGTGTGTTTAATATCAGTGTCTTTTTGTCTGTATGGAGTGCACGCCACCGCCTCGCTGCCGCTCGGCCGTTAAATTAATACTCGCCCTGCAAATGCCTACTTCCCGAAGACATGTACAATAATGTAGTTATTATGTCTTTTCAAGGAATTCTCCGTGAGCACTTGCGTGTTGCGGAACAGAACTGCCAGCAGTGACAGTAACTATTTCCAGATGTATGCGGTGAGTAGCGTTTTTGATTTCTGTTGCAAATGCTACAGACATTCATACATTCGTAACAGCGGCGGTAAACATCATACCATCAGGTGGGCCATCTGTCTGTTTTTCAGTCTAGGCCACAAGAAAAGAAAACAGAACATCTCTACACGGCGTCTACTCGAGGTCACGTAGAGAAGGGAAAAGGAAATCTCCCTTTCGCCTCTCGGACAAACCTTTTATTCAAGACGTCAAAAGTGACTGTTAAGTGAGCCACTAAGATCCCAAAGTCCAAACGTCGTTCGGCACGTAGTGAAATAGCAGACCCCGCGCAGTCCAATCATGAACATATCAGCGAGACGCACGGATGGGTAGATTAACTGCCGCAAAAAAAATTGGGAGACTGCCTATCCTTATTTGGGATATGGGAAACCCTATGTCCCTATGTATGGAATCGAATAAGGCCCTTTCTCCCTTTCTTTCCCTTTATTAATGTTCTCTGTTTCCCTAGTTCTTGGGCGACCGCGGCAGCAACAGTCAGTGTACCATGCATGACTTCCACTCGGGCACTCAGACCATCTTCTTCGCTGATATCGGAAGAAACGCCGTGTCCTGCTGGAAGAGTTCCAGGCCGCTGAACAGCGCGAATGTTCAGATTCTGGCGCAGGACAGTCAGAGGATGAGCTACCCTGCTGGTAAGAATCACAAGACAACATCATACAGGGTACGGTGATTCTAGGAGACGTGATCGGATCCAAGAGGCCGTTAAGGCCTAGTGGTTGGACCTCCACCTCGGATGCAGAGGGTCGTGAATTCAAATCCGGCTCGCACCTCTGAGTTCACCTATGTGCGAAATTCAATTTGAATTTACCACTGAGCTTTTCGGTGATGGAAAACATCGTGAGGCAAACCTGCACGCATCTGCTAAGTCATTCAAGGATTTGGAATAGGAATGTAGCCCAAACGCTCTGAGAGGAGGCCTGTGCCCAGCAGTGGGCCGTAAATAGGCTGTTGTGGTGGTGGTGGTGGTGGCAGACCAATTCGCGACGAAATCGCTTCGCTCCATGCTTCGTCATGCGAACAGCTAAGGAGTGGAATTCCCTACCGGCCGGTCTCTTCCCCGATAGTTATAACTTTAACTTTTCAAGTCGAGAGCGAACAGGTACTATCTAAGTAAGCATGTTTCACCGTCGACTACATCGTCACTTACCATCAGATCGTGGTCAATATGCTTGCTTATAGGTAATAAATAAAAAGTAAAAATATGACATTCCACATTTCTGACTTGCAATGTATGTTTCGTTGTAATTTTAAAGACGTCAAAAAGTATCCATTGGTATAGGTAGTGGTGGTTGGTGAACATTGATCTATTATTAAGTAAGGATTCACAATCAGCCGGAGAAAAATGGCCATCGAAACGGGTGCCCGAACAACTCGGGCCCCCGTTTGGCGCTCAGTAAATTTGACACTTAAATCTTATAGTGTTCGGTTTATTTTTTGTATAAAATATTTATCTTGACACATATTATAAAGAGGCGTTATTAGCATATTGGAACGTATTTTCTAATGTCAGTTTGCTCCGTATATTTTGACATATTATGCTAGGCACTGTTCGTCCATATGTTATTACTTATAGGTCAATAGTGGTTGGTGATATTAGTTTTATTATATTCGATTTACTTCTTACTGACTGGTACACTGCCCTTCTTGTTATTATTTTTGCGTTCTCCACTTTCCTATGTAAGGTTGACTGAAAGAGATCGCTGTTTAGCGATAAGTCCGCCTGTTGTTAACTGTACCTATATTATTTCTATGTTTTGTTTATAGTGTTCAATAAAGAGTAGGTATTATTGTAGTTGTTGTGTCACTGATAAATTTATTGTTGTACTTTCAGATCTCCACGTGACAGGAGACGAAGTGTGGGTCATCGCGAACACGCTGCCCCGGTTTGGGTACTCTCGATTGGACCCTAACGAATACAACTTCTATATCTATAGGCAAGTACCTATATCAGGAAGGAGAATTAGTCTTGTAGACGTAGTCAAGGGTCATCACTCGAAGAAGACACGAGTGAGCGGGGCGTGAAGGTCGAGTACCTTCAGACCCAGTACGGGACTTCACACACATCTTTGAATTACTGCGCAGATGCGTGCAGGTTTCCTCGCGATGTTTTCCTTCACCGAAAAACTCAGTTAAATTCAAATTGAATTTCGCACATAAGTAACCTTAGAGGTGCGAGCCGGAATCCAACCCCCGACCCTCTGCATGAGGTAGGTCGAACCCCTAGACCACCACATAACATATATAAAAAATTAAAATTCATTTGCACATGTGAACGCTTTCGATGTCATCGGCTTAGTTCCAAACGTGGCCTTAGGTCAAGAAATCAAAGAACAAACTAAGTACCTTCCTAAAATGAATAAATACAGATCTCTGGGCTCCGAATTCTGTCTTATGCCCTTTGGTGTCGAGACACTTGGTCCGTGGGGTCCTAAAGCTCTTGATTTTTACAAAGAAATTTCAAAGAGTTTAGTCGACGTCACCAGGGACCGAAGAGCTGGCACCTTCCTCGCTCAACGCTTGAGCATCGCTATCAACGGGGAAATGCTGCCAGCATCTTCGGTACCATGCCGCGGGGGCCTTTTTAGGGTTCCGAAGTCCACAAGGAACCCTTAAAGTTTCGCCATGTCCGTCCGTCCGTCCGTCTGTCCGCACTATTTCTCGGAGATGCTTAGTTCTAGATAGCTGTAATTTGGCATGAATATACATATTAGTTACGCTGACAAAGTTGTACAATAAAATTTTGAAATATATTTTTTTATAGGGTACCTCCCCTACTCGTTAAGTGGGGATGTAATTGTTTCTTGCGTACCCCATGGTGCGGCATATCGTTGAATATTTCTTAAAAAAATATTGTGGGTTTGTTAAAACCATTTTTTGATTAAGTGATGCGTTTGTGAAATATTAATTATTATTATTAAGCTTTAAAGTGCTATTTTTTGTTAGAGTCACGTGTCCCCCCCCCCCTGCCAGCTAAATGGTGGTATTTGGACGGCTGAAAAAAATCACTGTTGTGGCCTATATAACGTAGTTGAAAGGAAAACTATCACAGCTAAGTAGGCTGTACAAACTTACCTGGCCGTTTTTTTTTTAGATTTTGTTAAATTTTTATGTATTTTTAAGTAATTTTAAGTATTTTAGTTATTTTTAAGTACCTACTCGAACAAATTCGTGGGATGACAACTACATTAATCATAATTTCAATTTTTTCAGGGGTAACGTGAACGAACTGATCGCCGGGACTGCTTGTGGTGACTCGTTAGACCTTTTGAGCTAAACTTAATACTTTGAAAATACCTACTTACTACATACCGTATCATCGAAGAATCTGTAACAATTTGAGTAATTTAGAAATAAAAATGGTTTTCTAATTTGTGTACATTCTGTCATTTAATAACTTTGATATTATACCACGTTAGAAAGGAGCGCGGCGGGATCTTATATTATACTAGCTTCTGCCCGCGACTTCGCCCGCGTGGAATTCGGTTATCGCGTTCCCGCGGGGGGGGGAGGAAGCCGTGGTGGCCTAGTGGTTCGACCTACCGCCTCTCGTGCAGAGGGTCGGGGGTTCGATTCCGGCTCGCACCTGTATGTTTACTTATGTGCGAAATTCCATTTGAATTTACCACTGAGCTTTTCGGTAAAGGAAAACATCGTGAGGAAACCTGCACGCATCTGCGAAATAATTCGAAGATGTATGTGAAGTCACCAATCCGCACTGGCTCCGCGGGACCATAACCCTCTCGTGATGAGAGGAGGCCTGTGCCCAGCAGTGGGACGCAAATAGGCTGTAGTAGTGGTAGTAGTAGGTACTCAACTCGACATATCCACGAACCAAGTGTATACATAAGTCAATTAGAATTTTGAAAAACCTACCATAGTATGAATTTCACCAGTTGACGATTCTAAACGAAAATAAAAGAACTTTAAAACCAACAGAAACAATTCTAAATATAGGTAGGTCAAATAAAATAGGTGGAGGCATTGATCTATTATAAGTAAGGATTCACAATCAGCCGAAGAAAAATGACCCGTCAAAACGGATGCCCGAACAACTCGGGTGCCCGAGTTGGAGTTTGGCGCTCAGTAAATTTAACACTTAAGTATTATAGTGTTAGGTTTACTTTTGTATAAAATATTTATCTTGACACATATTATATAAAAAACCGTTATTAGCATAGTGGAACGAATTTTCTAATGTCAATTTGCTCCATATATTTTGACATATTCTGTTAGGCACTGTTCATACCACCGGAAGAGCGATACCTCTTAACACAGGTATTTACATACCTAAAAAGAGGTTCCCACCACTGTAAACCAATATGTACAATAGTTACTCAATAATTTCAATAAATAATTCTTTAATTCTTCTTTAATATCTACTGTTCGTCCATATGTTACTACTTATAGGTCAATGGGTGGAGGTAATAAAATATCAAAATCAGTTTTCTTAATTAAATGTAAGCAGTAACGAAGTGTAGTTTCAATTAAAATGGGTACTCTTTTGTTTTTCCTATGTAAGTAAGAAAACACACGTTGGTACCTAGTAAAAAAACCTTGAAAAATCTGCATCAGAAATAACTGAACATTCTAAGAGCTCGAAATCTAGAATTTGTTTAGAGACTTTTAAACTGTCCTAATGTGACTACTACTACTACAGCCTATTTGCGCCCCACTGCACAGGCCTCCCCTCATCATGAGAGGGTTTGGGCTATAGTCCCCACACGGTCCCAATGCGGACTGGGGACTTCACACACATATTATTACTTCGCAGATGCGTGCAGGTAATTTCCTCACGATGTTTTCCTTCACCGAAAAGCTCATGGTAAATTCTTAAACTTAGAGGTGCGAGCCGGAATCGACCCCCAGCCCTCGGCATGAGAGGCGGTAGATTGAACCACTAGGCCACCACGGTCTAGGTATAACCAACGGTCGTACTTTGATGGCAAAGTAGCACAAGTAAGGTTCATTTTTGCACAGAAAAACAACTTGAAAAATAAAAAATAACCTTTGAACAATGGACTGAAATATTGTAAAAATGTGGAAATATAGAATTCAACAAAAAAAAAACTAACGAAAATTGGTTTGAATAAAATCAGTCTCGTCGTTTTTGCTTCTACGGAACCCTTCACAGGCGGGTCTGACTCGCTCTTGACTAGTTTTTTTTTTAGTTGTTGTCATCAGCATCAATGCTCAGACGTTTTTCGTGGATTTAGATCAAAGAAAAGAAGACGCATCCGCACAAAGGAGGCTTTACAGTAACCCGTATCATCCGGAAGATGATAATATTGGTGAGTTGTCCGATTCCATTACTGAAAGTGTGTTTGTTTGTTTATTTGTTTGTTTGTCCTTCCTTCACGTCGCAACGAGTGGACCGAACCCACCCGAGCAATAACACGATGTTATATGATTTTTAGATGCCCTAACAGAAGAAGATGGTGACAATCTTCACGATTTAAGATTTGGCCAGCTGAGTGACTCCGAAAAGAAGGAAATAGAAGTGCAACGTTTAAAAGGGAACGGACAATCTTTCTGAAGCAAGAACTCTTCCAATAATGAAAAAGATGCTCAGAGATTTAAAATATCGCAGAAAAATAAATAAGATGAAGAATTGTCTTTTATTTTTCGTTACACTTGATGAAACTTTAAACTGTGCTGCTGTGTCGTAAAAATCCTAAAACCGGCCAAGTGCGTGTCGGACCACGCGCAAAGTATAGGGTTCCGAAGTTGAGGATGCCCACAGTACCTTTCTAAGACTTATTAGCATCTAGCTAGCCTGTGGTATGACGTGCCCGCCCGACGCCCCTGCCGCTCGAGAAAAATCATTGGTTTTTAGGGTTCCGAAGTCCACAAGGAACCCTTATAGTTTCGCCATGTCCGTCCGTCCGTCCGTCCGTCCGTCCGTCTGTCCGCACTATTACTCGGAGATGCTTAGGTCTTAGGTCGACTATGACTCGTAAGTTTGTACAGCCTACTTAGCTGTGATAGTTTTCCTTTCAACTACGTTATATATGCCATAACCGTGCTTTTTTTCAGCCATCCAAATACCACCATTTAGCTGGCAGGGGGGGGACACGTGACTCTAACAAAAAATAACACTTTAAAGCTTAATATTTCACAAACTCATCACTTAATCAAAAAATGGTTTTAACAAACCCACACTATTTTTTTAAGACCTATTCAACGATTTGCCGCACCATGGGGTACGCAAGAAAAAAAAATTACCTACATCCCCACATTACGAGTAGGGGAGGTACCCTATAAAAATTTAGGGTGCCCTCTATTTGGCATAATTCTTTTTGTCCGAAACTGTTTACGCATAACAGGCTTCGCATAATTTATCTACGCCGAATCTTGACTTTGCCGAATTTTTATTAAGCATAATTCTTTATTGGCCGAATGGGTGTTTAGCCGAATATTGTGTTGGCATAATGTTGACTTGGCCGAATTTTATTATGCATAATATTGTTTGGCATACTAGTAATTTACCAGAATTTGGATAGGCCGAAATATTGTCCGAATTTATGTCCGAAATAACAAATTATGTAGGGACGGTGTGCGCGGTAACACCCAAAGTTTGTAGCAAAGCCGACTCGCATAGGTTAGGTTAGGTTATTTTTTATATAATTAAACAAAATTATCGGTTAGTAAAAATCCCCTTGTCCCCAATATCATGATTGATGTTATACAGGATACTCATTTAATTAATACGACGAGAATAAAGGTATGCGAAAATAGTTTTCGGCGTAACGAATTTCGGCGAAAGTAATTTTCTGCCTAAACAATATTCGAAATTCGAAAATTATGCGTGAAAACCATTCGGCGTAAATAGATTATGCGTAATAGAATTCGACGAAAGATCGTTATGCGAGTTTACTTTCGGCGTAAACACTATTATGCATATACTTATTATGCAAAATCGAATTCTGCCAAAAAAAATATGCGTAAACAAGGGGAACCAAAAAAATATATTTCAAAATTTTATTGTACCATTTTTTCAGCGTAACTAATATGTATATTCATGCCAAATTACAGCTTTCTAGAACTAAGCATCCTACTCCTCACCCTGCAAGCAGGGTCGTGTGGATCGCGGTCGGGCCGATTTATGTCGCTATATTGTAACTATAGCTTGAGATGATAACTTTTAATCTGTGGTTGTCTAAGTCAAATATCAAAAACTGATATTTTCAATATTTTTAAACGCTACGAAAGGACTTGAGAACACGACTCAACGTTCAACACAGCCGCACCAATGAGTAGTTCCAAATGTTAGTTACTCCAACACGACTGCGGCAGGCCCTGCTTGCAGGGCTGTGTGGAGCAACATCCCCTGCGACAGGCACTGCATGCAGGCCCTGCAAGTAGGATCTTCTGTAGGGCCCTTTAAAAATGCGGTCAATTAGTTGGATAAATCATCTGTATCTTATTACACTTATTACGCTTAAGTATAAAGCCCTAAGCAAAGCCCTAAGTTAGATTGAACCTATTATATACAATATATTCGTCAATAGAAAGCTTCGTTTTCAATGTTTTCAATACGTAGCACGGAACGACTAAACGTAGAAATAGAATAGACTCTGAACCAGCTGATTGCTGTTATCTGTCAGTGTCAATGTCAAATTGATTGTCAAGCCCAGCTGTCTCTAGTAGGTGAAAAGTTGGGACTGTAGACAGCAGAAAATAAACACATTTAATTAAATATCCTTCACAATTTCAAGTGACATAACAGAATGGAGGAATACTTAATCACTACAGTTGGAAATCTGGTAATATTCATTGGTTTATTTACTTTGTGCTAGCGAAATTCCATTCATTCAAATGGAATTTATTGTAACACCAAACTTCCAAGCAATTTACCCCTCCTAAGGGGATGCATTTCTAAGCCTTCTTTCTTAGTGTTCATTTACATCATTGAAGGACCCTCTGTGCCGAATTTCATGCTACGCTCATCAGTTTTTTCCCAGCACTGTTCAATCAATCAGTAAAGTACCATCTAAGCATCTACTTGCTAAATTTAAACAGAATGCATTTGGTTTGTCTCCCAAACTTTCCATAGCCTCTCTCCTATGCATTTTTTTTATTAAGTAAAAAAATCCTCAAGTAAATATTTAATTTTACAACCATATTATTGGCAAATTTCATTTCTCAAAACATTCTTGTTAGTGGTAGGACCTGGTGCTGGGTCCGTCCAGGGTGGTACCACCGTCTATCCCCGCTCTCCGGCTGTCAAATAGCAGGGCTCGCACTGTTGTGTTCCGGTAGGGGGTTAAGGCAGCTAATGAAATTACTGGCACAGAGGCATTCCATCTTAGGCCTCAGGGTAGGCAACGCATTCGAGATCTTATGGTTTCTGAATGGGGATCATAGAATTTCGGTGTCCATGGGCCACAGTGACCACTTACCATCAGGTGGGCTGTGCGCTCATTTGCCTATACCATAGGTATAAAAAAGTAGGTATTCTACAGTTGAAAATGCAACCACATTATATTACTAGTGATACCCTGCGATTTCGTCCCCATGAAATATAAAAATGACAATAACCTTTCTTTCTGATCCGATGTTAATCAAACATACCTATAAGTCCGGCCCAAATGATCTACCTTTAAAAACCTCACGCAAAGTGGTCCAGTAGTAGCAGAGATCAACTATAACAAACAGACAATAATGGCGAGTTGATTCCAGCATAGTTGACGGACTCCTGGTTGTTAAATATGGCCGCCGAGCTGTCATTCCATACCGAAACGTCATTTTGTCCCATAGTAAAATATTTAACGTTAACTTTAACAGACAATTTGAATCAACTCACCCTAAGAAAGAGTATAAAAGCTACTCCTTTATTATAAATAGAAGATAGAAGATTTGTATAGAAATTAACAACTCCTGTTTTTTTTTTTTTTTTCAGAAATCCAACCACTACACAACATTGAACGTTGTAATGGGTAACGAAAGCTGTGACCTAGACTCTGCCATAGCAGCTCTAGTCTATGCAAGTTTTTTGCACTGGCAACATTTCACGCTAAAGTGCAAAGTGTGTACCAGAGACA
This sequence comes from Aethes cnicana, assembly GCA_963971205.1. NCBI lineage: Eukaryota > Metazoa > Arthropoda > Insecta > Lepidoptera > Tortricidae > Aethes > Aethes cnicana. Next base: position 3,162,091 of record OZ020299.1, read on the forward strand.
AAAGAGTTGTGGGATGCAAAGATGACATATTTGTTCCCATTTTAAATGTTGATAGGGACGATTTTGAGCTTAAGACGGAGGTGGAGTATTGCTTTAGTGAATATGGGATTACCAAAGACATGCTTGTTTTCAGGTGAGCTTGAATCTCACCTTGATTGATTTTATCTTAATACTAATATAGTTCGTAAGTATTGTAACTAACACTACGGATTATATCTGAAATAAATTTGATTGATTGATTGAATGAATCTTCCAATGATATTTGAGAAATGTGATTAAGTACTTTTCAGTACAAAATTATAATATGCAGCGATGTTTTTTTTTATCATTACCCTGATACCTCCTATTTAGTGCCTAATTTGTGTTCATGAATTTTTACCCGACTGTGCCAGAAGAAGGGTTATGTTTTTCGAATGCATGTATGTATGTATGTATACTTCTTTGGCACGCTCTATAGCCTAAACGGCTTGATTGATTTTACAATGTGAAGTGTCGGTAGATTCGTCATCATTGTAAGAATGACACTATGTGTGCATGCAATCGGTTTTTATTTTCAAAACTCATGTTAAGTATTTTTTATGTTTGAAAGCCATGAAGTAATAATAAATGTTTTTTTATCCAATAAGTGTCCAATAACATTTTGATGCAAGTGCGAAAAGTTTGTCATTTTATCACGAGTCCCTAATTATGTTGGCGCGAGCGAAAGCGAGCATTAACACTAGGGACGAGTGAAAAAGACAATTTCGCACGTGTAATCAAACGACATTTTTTAATACATTTGCGAAAAAAAGAATAAAGAAATGAATGAACAGGATGAAGCTCAAAAAACTTTACGCACTAGTTCGTAAAAAAACAACTTTAGGCACGCTCACTAGCTGTCAAAAAACAAAAAGCACTCGTTCGGAAATGGCAAACTTTTGGCACGTTAAACAGATATCGAAATGTTTACTTTTTAAGCAACTGTATTAAAAATTGGTTTTATTTCAGAAATGACTACAACCTCCAGGAGTTAGTAACAAAAACGGCTACGAACGTAATACTGGTCGACCATCACGTACTGGCGAGAACTGACAAGTTCCTGGCGCCATTTGTAACCGAGATCATAGACCACAGGACCATAGACAACTCAGGATGGAGCTTTAAAGATACCACTAGGTACTTAATTGACAACATTTCAAATTTTTTGATGGGCGTAATTAAAAACAATTTCGGTATCTAAAGGAGTCAATAAATAATTTTCGGATTTTTTCGTTCATTACTTTTAAAGAAAATCGTGTATTATTGGTAACTGGTGCGGGAGGTCATCTCACTCAAAGAAAAAATAAGAACTTACTCATACTCATATCATTTATTGCCAAACCATGGTTTTTAAAAGATGTTACAATATTTTCTTAAGTACTAACATGGACCCTGTGAGGGTGCAGCAAAATATTAAAACTAAATAGACCTTAAAATCTAGATGTAAGTGCAACCGGTATATAAACCGGTATATTAATGTAAATGTAACTATAAATAAAAATACCTATAATGCTTTAAAATACTTATAAATAGGGATGACGACAACTTTTTTTTTCCTTAGTCATCAGGAAGATTATTCAAATGTATTGGATACGTATTTTTTCTTTTTTCACGTAATCAAACTTATACGGAGATATATTGAGTTGAAATGTCGCGTGACGTCACGGTTAGGTACGATTTATACCTAACGGTGACGTAGTTAGCCCCCACTCTCCAACTTTAATGCGTTTTAACTTAGTCATTCTTTGTTAATTTGATAAAACAAAAACTACGTGTGTAATATTTTTTACATCACCTTGGCCATAAAGCGGGATTTTCTGCCCGCTACGCGGAGAGAAAATCTCACTTCTTGGCCAAGGCAAGACGTAAAACTTTTGACAAACCACGGGCGGTAATTCGTAAAGCCCCAGATCGTATATTTATGGCCCTCACCTCCGGTTCGGGCCACAGAAACCTGCGATCTGGGACATTTACGAATTCACCACCCTAGATCTGTAATGTACTATTTATTACCTGACTGACGGACTAATTGGAATTTCGATTTCTTCACCCTGTCGTCATCCCTATTGTCCTTATAGCTATTGGTTACAGCTTACGTGTCCTTTTCAATTTTCCCTACTTTCTAACTAGCTAGTAAAATAAATGTAAAAAAAATGAAATGTTGTCAATTGTGTATTGATATTATTATTATTTAATACTAGCTTCCGCCCGCGACTTCGCCCGCGTGGAATTCGGTTATCGCGCTCCCGCGGGAACTATGCGCCTTGCCGAGATAAAAAGTAGCCCGTGTCCTTTCCCGTGACTAAAACTATCGCCATGCCAAATTTCATACAAATCGGTCCAGCGGTTGAAGCATGAAGAGGTAACAGACAGATGCCTACCCCAACGGAAAACAGGCGTGAGTCTATGTGTGTATGATTGATCAAATTAATATCGTTACAGAACCACAATTGAAACAGTTGGCTCCTGTTGCACGCTAGTCACACAGAGGATAGTAGATTTGTCTAAACTGATGTCTAAAGAACTTATTTTCTTCAATACATACCCTATTTGTTCAAAACTACTTCATGGTAAGTAAAATAATTTATACAAGTAAATAGCAGCGAAAAAAAGCGTGTTTATGTATAATATAAATGTAATTTTGAGCTATTTAATAGCTTTAATAGTTTTTATGTTTTCATTTATTTATTTAAACCATTTTTTTTTCATATATCTTCTCTTTCAGCTACTATTATTCTAGATACTGTGAATTTTTCAAAAGAGGTAAATAAGGCTACTCCACATGACATAGAAATGGTGTCTTACTTGGAGAATATTATAAAACCAGAAAACGTTGAAAATGAAAGGTAAAATAACTATACACTGTACTAGGTATTATTAAGCAAACATATTGTTGTCTGCAACTATTCCTTTGCAAACAAGTAAGCACCTGTATATCTATTAAGTGTTTTATTACGTACAATTATCAACAGGAGTACCTATATAGATTTTGACTCCTCCTATTCGAAAACGATTACTTTGTTCCCCGTTTAGAGGGAGCAAAATAAGGTTTCGCTCCCTAGGGAGCAAAGTACCTACAATTTTGTTCACTGCTGCTACTGGTTTTCTCATAGGAGGGGTGAAAAGCAGAGTGTGCAACACGGTAGCAAAATTATTTAAACCTTGGGTGACATAGCTTGAATCCATTGCTAACTCAAGATTCCACGTTACAAGGTTCCACGCTATTCTGGAATCTTTCGCATCGCTCTGGATTCAATCCGTCACTCGCGGTAATATATACCATTTTGCTCCCTAATCACACAATCTACTATTTCACTCCTATTCGAAAAGGAGTATTATGTTGCCCGTTTGTAGACCGCGGGCCAGACGCAAAAAGGGTAGTCTAGTGAACGTCAGCTGGCGAGCCGTTGGTGGGTTTAGGCGCTATTGCCCCCTGAATATGTTTTTTTTGTTATTTCCTCCCGGCTGAAATTTCACCAGATGATAGTTCAAGGGATTCTATTCTGGAATCTTTCGCTACGCTCAGGATTCTGTATTAGTCGGTGCATTATACAGTGTGTCTGGTCTTCGATGTCGGAGCCGTTAAGGGCGTGTTTTATTTTTATCTCCTTCTAAAAAATAAACTCATTTTTAGGTACATGTTGAAACCTGTGTAACTTCTTAAGTAATTATGTCAGATCCGTAAATTTGGTATCGACGTCTAGCCAATACCCTATCCTACAAACACAGAAAAAAAAAAGTAGGTAAACGACCTAGATTTTTCAAAAACAAATGAAATCTGAAAAAAATATGCGTTTTTGTCCTTATTATTTACGTTTAATATTTTTTTTGCTCTGTTATTGAAACGTTTGCGTATGATTGTTAGATTTAATCGATTGCTGATATGTTTAACTGTCTAATAAGATATTTTTTGTATTCGTAGGACGAATAATTGACAGATAATAGCAAAAATACCGGGCTCAGGTGTTTGAAAATTAAAAATGCCGCCATTTCATGACCGTTGACTTAAAAAAAAACACGTGGTGATTTATCGATGAAATTGATTGTACTACACGCCCTTAACGGCTCCGACATCGAAGGCCAGACACACTGTAGAAATAAGAACACTACACTTTAATTACACTTGGTTTAATCACTTTGAGACGGTTATTAAATGAGATACAAAGACAACATTGTCAAGCACCTATTTAGTTAGTGATGTTCCATTATGCATGACATTTTAGTAATGTTAGATAGGTACTCATAACAGATTCGATCCGTCACCCTCGGTAAAATATACCATTTTGCTCCCTAGTCACACAATATGAACATCAGATCAGAGCCCAATCTAAATAAACTTAAAAAACTAGTTAAAAAACACTTATTAGAGTCATTAATATAGAGCATAATTTAAAATGAGAAATTAGATAAATACTTATTCATTAGTATGGTTCGTCACAAACCAAAGGCTGCATCATGACATGAAAATAAAAACAGTTAAAGAAGAAATACCTGACAAATCACTAAAATACAAGGAACGATTGCAACACCATCCAAATCAACTTGCAGTAAATCTGATGACCCCAAAGATAACTTTTAGAAGACTGAAACGTAAAGCCCCACAAGATTTAATTCTATAAACTCTGGATGTGTCAATGGACATATACCATGCAAGCCTAATATCAATATAGACCACAACAATTGCTCAATGTCACTGGAAGACAGATCGCAAGATAAGGAAAAAAAAAAAAAAAAAAAAATTAGTATTCCCAGTGCAATCTCAATTGTTAAACATTATTTTTTTAGTAAGTAGGTATGGTAAATATTCGTATGTTAATCATATATTACATTTAATCCTTACCTATACTGCAACATAGTATCCGCCTGCATTCAAACTGTATAAACAGTTTTGCAGGCTCATGTTTACATGTATGATCGCATTGTTGTATGCTTAATAATAATAATAAATAAAATTTATTATTTTTAATAAGTGAGTTTATAGTTCTATTTCTATTCTATATTTGAACAACATCGTTTTTCTTTTAAATTTATTTTCTTGTTGAGAGAGAAAAACTACAATTTTTTCAGCATTTCCGCGGGCAAAAACTGAAACGTTTAACTGCCGCTGTGTTCGCTCTTACAATTTAGTTATATACTCGTACCTACATATTGCAAGTTTTACACAGAGAAAAGCCTTAGATTCAACAATTTGAACATTATTAGCCATTTTCTGATATCGTTTATCATTGATGCGTGTCGACTATCGAGGGCTTTTGAAATTTTCAATATAGTTATTAAATATATAGTATTTTCTCAAACATGCTCGGAAATGTTCGTGTTACTTTCAAAAAAAGAAGACGCGAGGCTGTCCATTGCCGGCTTTGGCCAGCAAAAACATTATTGTCGTGTGTGTTTTTTTTTAATTCGCTTGAGACACCTCTGTAGAGAAACTGACAAATCCATGGAGTTAATAAGTACAACTTCCATGGCCAAATCATCCACGATCATGGAAGTAGTAAATACTGATGTGGGGTAAGTGCGCCTAAATTTATTTCGCCCCTATGCCTTGTAAACAGCCAACTACTAGTTGAGTAATATTTATAGGTTTCGATATATTTATGTTAGGCGCACTTACCCCATCCTGGCGCACTTGCCCCGACTGCCTTACGTATTTCCTCGCTGTTTGAGAAAAGCATTATATATACCTCGGCCGCAATTGCGATTGCCGGACTCGTACTAATAGAACTAACTGACTCGTCCGGCAATGCGCTACTTGGCGGCCTCTGCAATAATGTACTATTAAATCTTTATAAACTTTTTTTTAGGGACCGAATTTTAAATCGTCTTTTAGAAGCCCGGACTAATGTGGATAAGCTCAGTGCAGCACAATTATTAAAAAAGGACGTCAAAATAGTCCATGACATTTATGTGCCTAGCTTTCCTATTCTTATAGAGGTAAGTAGTTTGGTAAATATCCATATTATAATATTATAGTACCACGGATCTTGAGCGGTGAGCGAAAGTAGAGGGGATTGTTGCGCATGAGTACAACTGAAGGGCCAATAAAGCATAGTGCCCGCTGCGTCCCGCTCCCCGCGGCCGTCCGCCGCCTATGAGACTTTATTTTCGACTTCTGCGCATCGAAGGCCGCCGCTCAAGATCCGTGCTTGCCGATGCCTGTATTTAGAGGAGAGATTTGTAATTAATAATAATTGAAGTTTAATAAAGTTGTAAAATTAAATGATTTTTATGGATGGTTCTTTACTGAAACACGTTATTAGTTTGATGTCTAAATCATCATCATCATCATCATCATTTCAGTCGATAGACGTCCACTGCTGGACATAGGCCTCCCCCAAGGCGCACCACTCAGACCGGTCCTGTGCCACTCGCATCCACCGCGTTCCCGCGACCTTTACAAGGTCGTCACTCCATCTTGTTGGAGGCCTACCGACAGCTCGTCTACCGGTATGTCTAAATCAATCCTTTGTAATTTCACGGTTGCTTAACTATTTATACTGCTACTACTGCTGCAGCCTATTTGCGTCCCACTGCTGGGCACAAGCCTCCTCTCATCACGAGAGGGTTTGGGCTATAGTCCCCACGCGGGCCCAGTGCGGATTGGGGACTTCACAGACATCTTTGAATTACTTCGCAGATGCGTGCAGGTTTCCTCACGATGTTTTCCTTCACCGAAAAGCTCTGTGGTAAATTCAAATTGAATTTCGCACATTAAGTAAACTTAGAGGTGTGAGCCGGAATCGAACCCCCGACCCTCTGCATGAGAGGCGGTAGGTCGAACCACTAGGCCACCACGGCTTCCACGGCGACTATTTATACATTAGAATATTTTGCTATGCAAGCAATATGCGTTATGTCGCAGTTAACCAAAGTAACTGCTAATTACTGAAAGTACACTACGCTACAAAGTATCTTAATCGATTTCTTTCACCAGCTATAACCTACTCTATTCCTTAGTAACATAGGTGGTGGTATGAAAAGGTGATTGAAGTTTAATATCAGATTCATCGCAGACGATGTCGAGGGCAACAGCCAGTCAATAATTAGCCGTAATCCTCATTTATACTTTAATTTTCAGGAATTTCTGAGCAAACCGGGAGCCCTGGCGGCCGTTACCGAAGCCCTAAACAAAAGCGGGTGCTCCGTAGCCCTCCTCCTCGGTATGAGTTTGAAGAACGGCTTGAAAAGGGAGACAGCTGTTTGTGGAAACGAGAAAAAAACTGATGAAGTAAGTTTCATTGGAAATTAAAATAAATGTTATATAATCAACTAGCTTCTGCCCGCGACTTCGCCCGCGTGGAATCGGTTATCGCGCTCCCGCGGGTACTATGCGTGTTTCCGGGATAAATAGCCTATGTCCTTTCTCGGGACCCCAACTATCTCCGTGACAAATTTCATCTCAATCGGTCCAGCGGTTGAAGCGGTAACAGACAGACTGAGTTACTTTCCCATTTATAATACTATATTCTAAATATATAAAACTCAAAGGTGACTGACTGACTGACATAGTGATCTATCAACGCACAGCCCAAACCACTGGACGGATCGGGCTGAAATTTGGCATGCAAGTAGATGTTATGACGTAGGCATTCGCTAAGAATAGATTTTGCAAAATTCCCACGGAACGGGAAAAATCGGGATTTTTCATTTTAAACTTTCTGCGCATACGAAGTTGCGGGAAAAAGATAGTATTTTATAATATGGATTTATAAAAAACTTTTCCGTTACTGACTGACTGATACCGCCCACTGCCACTTAAGCCTCGCAATTGAGCTATGTCGGTGACCGTAGTTCTACCGTGGATATCTTCATTTCTGATTCTATCACGCAGAGAAACCCCGAGCATAGTTCTATTGCCCTTTGCGTGACCATGAGCTACCATACCATCGTTAGCGCCCACGTCTCGGAACCATAAGTCATCACTGGCAACACACACTGGTCGAAGACTTTCGACTTGAGACACTGCGGTAATTTGGACGAAAAGACACTGCGAAGCTTCCCGAACGCTGCCCAGCCGAGTCGGATTCGATGAGTGCTCTCTTTCTCGAAGTTGAACCTACCTAACTGGTTAAAACCAATTACGAAACGAGTTTTTTTTTTTCGGATTCGTAGCAAGGTGGTTACGAAAAAAGAACAAAATTCTTCTTTCGTAACCAAGCAAATATGTAACCAGACGAAAAAAGATTTTTTATTCTTTATTCGTTACCAATTACCGAAACTACTACTACTTACTACTACTACTAAGCCTATTTGCGTCCCACTGCTTGGCACAGACCTCGTCTCATCACGAGTAGGTTTGGGCTATAGTCCCACGCGGGCCCAGTGCGGATTGGGGACTTCAAACACATCTTTGAATTACTTCGCAGATGCGTGCAGGTTTCCTCACGATATTTCCCTTCACCGAAAAGCTCAATAGTAAATTCAAATTGAATTTCGCACATAAGTAAACTATAGAGATAGAGGTGCGAGTCGGAATCGAACCCCCGACCCTCTGCATGAGAGGCGACCGAAACAAGAATATTATACTTATATTTATTATATGTATAGATACATATTATAATTTTAACCCAACAGCGACAGAAGAAGGGTTATTTTTCGAGTGTATGTATGTATATTTCTTTGGCACGCTCCTTAGCCTAAACGGCTTTATGTATTTTAGCTTGTGAGGTGTCGTTAGATTCGTCTCGATTGTGGTAGGTATATGCAGGTTTCATCATCATCATCATCATCATCATCAACAACATCATCATCAACAGCCCATAGTAGTCCACTGCTGGACGTAGGCCTCACCCAACGCACGCCAATGAGCTCTGTCCAAGGCGTGCCGCATCCAATCTACACCGGCCACCTTGCGCAAATCGTCACTCCACCTGGCAACAGGGCGCCCTACACTTCGCTTGCCTTGTCGTGGTCTCCACTCAAGAACGCGTTTACTCCAACGACTATCCGCAGTTCTCGCGATGTGACCGGCCCACTGCCACTTCAAAGGGCTTATTCTTTGGGCTATGTCGACGACTTTCGTTCTCTGCCTGATCACCTCATTGCGGATCCGATCTTTCAGAGAAACGCCGATATGCAGGTTTATTTTTATTTAATCTTGTTATTAGATATGCCAAAAAGGCAGGCAATATTGTCCATATTTTACATTGATATATTATAAGTAAGGATTCACCATCAGCCGGAGAAAAATGGCCCCGTCAAAACGGGTGCCCGAACAGCTCGGGCACCCGTTTGGCCTTCGTTATAAAGATACGTTATTAGCATATTGGAACGTATTTTCTAATGTCAGTTTGCTCAATATATTTTGACATATTTATTATATTTATAACACAATGCAAAAAAAATAAAGGCCAAAAACATAAATTTCGGGCTCATTTTGATGTTCGACGACGGCCACTTACGAGGTCGACTTTTAAGTTTTCAACGTAACCATTCAAACTATCGGCATTAAACAATTGCATTTAGTTAATAATTTGATCCAGAGTCTGAGTATATGCCGATTAGGTACTCTTATGAATCCCGGGAAATCCCGCGAACAATAATAATAAATGATATATTTTGGTGGTTGTAACCACTCTTAGTTAGGTCCTCCTCTGAAGTTTATGTAAATAGGCACTACCTATTCCGAGCACTGGTTATTACTTATTACCTATAGGTCAATGATATTTTATTAGAAATATACTTAGGTACTTTGTTTCAGTTGGCGAAATTCCTCCAGGATTGGTCCAAACCAGATCTTCAATTGAGAAGAACAGAGTATCAAAACTGTCTACACTACGAACAACTAAACCTGAGTGCTTCCAGAAAGCAATATATGCCGGCTTTGAACGAATTTGTAAAGAGTGTGAAATAAAAATGATCAAATGATTATGTTTTTAAATGTCAACACAATAGTAGGTAGAAATATTCTACTATCTAAAGTCCCGCGCCTTCACATTTCAAAACGCTTCAATGATTTTATTATTATTCAAAAAGCACCACCAACACTTTCAACGCATAGTTGATGGCTGTCTCAGCACGCACACATGTGTTGAGAGTGTTGGTGGTGCTTTTTAAATACATTGAAGCGTTTTGAAATGTGAATGCGCGGGACTTTAGATAGTAGAAGATCTCTACATGTTAAGACGCTGGACAAGAGCTAATGACTTTGAGCAATCGAGGCAGGCAACTGTCTCAGTGGACAATGTCTGTTTGCATTGGAGGGAGCGAGAAGCACGACCGCGGTATTTGGGCGATATACGTAGAAAATCAGAAAAATGAAGATAAAAAAAATCCCATATTGCATGAACAATATAAATTAGCAAATTTTTTGGTATGAGTATGACGGAATAGTGTATTTAATTATAGAAATCTGCGTTGAAAAAATAAACTTATAGAACCGTTTAAATAGGATTAGAAGACGTAACTCCACGATTTTTTTCATCGTACCGATTTCATGGAATCGTTTTTACGAAATACCAAGCTTTTTAAGTATATATACTTAAAAAGCTTGAGTGAATTTTAACATATATTTTACTCGCCTTGCAAAATCATATAGTTTTCTATTAAATACTTACTGTTTGCAAAAAGTCAATTTAGGTCTTGTCAGCGCCTTAATGGCTCTCATACGAAGTCGCGGGCAAAAGCTAGTCTCTGATAAAACATAGGGCGCTGCTTTACAATAAAACAAGCAAGTTTTATCAATGTATATATATATCATTATTTTTACTATAAAAATTGCTTCAGTCGAACTTGCATTTTTCTTCAGCTGTAACGGAAATAATAGTACATTATTGCAGAGGCCGCCAAGTAGCGCATTGCCGGACGAGGCAGTTAGAAGGCTGAGCGAAGCGAAGCCTTCTATTAGTACGAGTCCGGCAATCGCAATTGCGGCCGAGGTATATATACGGCTTTTCTCAAACAGCGAGGAAATACGTACGGTCAGTCGGGGCAAGTGCGCCAGGATGGGGTAAGTGCGCCTAACATAAATATATCGAAACCTATAACTATTACTCAACTAGTAGTTGGCTGTTTACAAGGCATAGGGGCGAAATAAATTTAGGCGCACTTACCCCACAACAGTATTTACTACTTCCATGATCGTGGATGATTTGGCCATGGAAGTTGTACTTATTACCTCCATGGATTTGTCAGTTTCTAGAGGTGTCTCAAATAGCAAGCGGATTAAAAAAAACACACGACAATAATGTTTCTGCTGGCCAAGGCCGGCAATAGACAGCCTCGCGTCTTCTTTTTTTGAAAGTAACACGAACATTTCCGAGCAAGTTTGAGAAAATGACAGTTAATTTTCGAACTGCTTCTGAGTATACTAGCTGATTTTGAATATGTACAGGGGCCTTATTCGAGTACTACATTAGTAACATACAGAATGGCCACGGAATCACCCGCCTGAATCTAGCCGGCGCGCAACTCGCGCCCAACTAGCCCTTACCGTCATTTGGTTAACCCGGAGATGGAGAGTGAATCGTTGGCCCGCGTACTGGTACACACACATTAAATTTACAAGTGTACAGACGTCCTCGCACACATTAACATTGACACTTCATTCGAATTGTGTTCGAAATCGTGCTTTTATAGGCCGTGTCCGCCGTGTGCTAAAACCGAATTCCACGCGGGCAGAAGCTAGATAAAGCTATACGTACTAGCTAATGACGAGGACGGGCCTTTTTTCCCTTTTTCCAAACCCCTCATTCGACAGTAAATAAACCGTAAAACTACGTCGTCGTCATTCGGGTCCGACACTCGTTGGTCTGTCTTCATGTCTTCAATATACGGCGCGGATGCCACACAAGGCATTCGAGACACCAGCTCCACCTCTGAGAAGAAATCATATTTACATCACCCTTGGCCGTAAAGTGGGATTTTCTGTCCGCTACGCGGAGAGAAAATCTCACTTCTTGGCCAAGGCAAGATGTAAAACTTTTGACAAACCACGGGCGGTAATTCGTTAAACCCCAGATCGCATATTTATGGCCTCAGAAACCTGCGATCTGGGACAGTTACGAATTTACAGGTCTGTAATTTACTATTAAAACATTTGGTGATGATGATGTCATATTCAGACACTTAGGTGAAGTTGATGATGATGGTAATGTCATATTCAGACATGTAGTTGATGATGATGGTGATGATGTCATATTGAGATTTGAGACGCTTGGGGATCGTGGTGATGTTTAGAAACTTTTGTAGAGATGTAGTTGTTTTATGTCATATTTAATTTACGCTTTTGATGATGATGACGATTATGATGTCACTTTTGCTGATGATATACGTATACTATTTGGCACTTGTTTTGCATACATACATACTTACATACATAAAATCACGCCTTTTTCCCACAGTGGTAGGCAGGACCACTTCCTTCCATTTGCTATGATTCCTACATACCACTCTCGCTTCTTCAACTTTCATTCCGTTCCGCATACATACTCTGTGATGCTTTGGTTTTAAAGATGTTCTACTATCTAAAGTCCCGCGCCTTCACATTTCAAAACGCTTATTATTTTATTATTATTTAAAAAGCACCACCAACACTGTCAACGCATAGTTGATGGCTGTCTCAGCACACACACATGTGTTGAGAGTGTTGATGGTGCTTTTTAAATACATTGGAGCGTTTTGAATTTTGGAGGGGCGGGACTTTAGATAGTAGAAGATAGACGTAACACTTTTAAATAGTGGTGATATTTAGGTACTACTTATTGTGAGTTATAAGACACAGTGGTGATGAGATCATGATGATGAATTGATGATGGTGGAGGTGATATTTATGATGGTGATGTCATATTTTGACACTAGGAGTAATATTTAGACTTGGTTATATTTGATAATGATGATGACATGATGTAGATGATGATGTAGATGATGATGAATGGTGGCGGTGAAAATTATGACGATAATGACGTTGATGGTGTCATATTTAAACTAAGGTCATATACACTTGATGATGATCACGATGATGTCATTTTAAGACATTTGTTTCATACACTTGATCATTGATGATGATGATGATGATGATGATGATGGTGATGATGCTGATTAAAGACCCACTCGGCTCGGTCCCCCGGCAGTTGAACATCCTCATGTGGCATTCGCTGAGGAAGGTGCGGTAGACGCCGTGCGTGCAACGTGCGCACACCATCGCATCGCGCACGGGACACGTTTCTGGGCAGTCGCTGCTATTCGCTGGCCGATTCGCTAAAATTAAATAGAAATAAATTTATTTGACATACAAACGAGAAGGTACGGCACAGGGATACAGATACAACATGAAATATACCTAATTAAAAGTAAAAAAAAAAACACAGAAATATAAAAAGAACCGAGTGCCGAACAGAGTTAGCAGTATGCCGTGACGCGACGTGTATTTCTAAACAATTTACACCTATCATTATAACTAGAACTCTTTTTAGGGTTCCGAAGTCCACAAGGAACCCTTATAGTTTCGCCATGTCCGTCCGTCCGTCCGTCCGTCCGTCTGTCTGTCCGCACTATTGCACTGACAAAGTGATACAGTAAAATTTTGAAATATATTTTTTTATAGGGTAACCTCCTCTACTCGTAAAGTGGGGATGTATTTTTTTTTCTTTCGTACCCCATGGTACATATCGTTGAATATCGGTCTTAAAAAATATTGTAGGTTTATTAAAACCATTTTTCGATTAAGTGATGCGTTTGTGAAATATTAAGCTTTACAGTTCTATTTTTTGTTAGAGTCGAGTGTCCGCCCCTGCCAGCTAAATGGTGGTGTTTAGATGGGTGAAAAAAATCACGGTTGTGGCATATACTCGTATAACGTAGTTGAAAAGAAAAATATCACAGCTACGAGTAAGTAGGCTGTACAAACTTACTAAATTATTAAAAAAACCAATGATTTTTCTCGAGCGGCAGGGGCGTCGGGCGGGCACGTCATACCACAGGCTAGCTAAGATGCTAAATAAGTCTTAGAAAGGTACTGTGGGCATCGTCAACTTCGGAACCCTATACTTTGCGCGAGGCCCGACACGCACTTGGCCAGTTTTTTTTTTAATCCTCTTACAACACACGGGTTGTAAGTTTTACCTAAACTGTTAAGCAATAAAATATGCTTTGCGTTAAAAAAAAAAAAACCTATACAATATAGCTACTTAGAATCAATAGCCGATACTGTGGGTTAATTATTTGCTATAGGATCCGACCCACCATTGTAGTTTCTATGGTAAAACACAATTTGGTTATAATATCGTTAGAAACTTACATTTCAATAACTTTTTTTGTCGTGAAACGTCTTTGAAATCACAACGAAACATTCGGTGTGAAAGTGTTTGTTTGTTTGTCCTTCCTTCACAACGAAACGACTACTTACTTACAATCCTCCAGGTAGCGGTGCCGGCACCATCTCCGCAGGCGAAGCTGTAGTATTTGACTGAGAAAGGTTCAGGGTCCTGCCACCACAACAAAGGATCGCTCTCGCCCTCACGCCCGGCGGAGATGTGTCCGCTGCTGTTCCACCTTATCCAGAATCCGCGGAATCCATTAGGATCCAATATGTTAGGTGTTTCTGTTATTGTCTTGTACTCCCAGCTTTTGTCTTTCTTTATCACGCTCCTCTTGTTCCCCCAGCCTCCAAGGCAGACCTAAAAGTTTCGATGCAGTGTTTATTTAGTTCGTTTGCGTGGTATTCGGTATAGCGTTCCCATGGGAACTATACATTTTTCCGGAATAAAAAGTAGTCTATATGTTGAGCAGTCTGCTATAAACTATCCCCATGGACCAAATTTCGTTATACCTAATCCGACCAGTATTTTTCGAGTTACATTTAATTAAAATATCAGGCACCGAAGGTTATTCTCCGACATACATGCAGACAATTTTTCTTAATAATATTTTTTTAGGGTTCCGAAGTCCACAAGGAACCCTTATAGTTTCGCCATGTCCGTCCGTCCAGCTGTCCGCACTATTGCTCGGAGATGCTTAGTTCTAGAAAGCTGTAATTTGGCATGAATTTAATAGTTACACCGACAAAGTGGTACCTACAATAAAATGTTGAAATATTTTTTTAAGCCCTTCTAACCCCTAGTCGTAAAGTAGGGATGATTATTTTTTCTTTCGTACCACATAATGTGGGATGTCGTTAAATAGGTCTTGAAAAAACATTGTGGGTTTGCTTAAACCATTTTTTGATCAAAAGATGCATTTGTGAAATATTAAGCTTTAAAGTGCTATTTTTTGGTAAAGTCAAGTGTCCCCTGCCAGCGTAAAGGTGGTTTTCAGATAGCTGAAAAAATTCATGGTGGTGGCATATATAACGCAGTTGAATGGAAAACTATCACAGCTAAGAAGGCTATACATGTTTCGGGTCATAGTCGACCAACTGCAAGCAAGCAAAAATGCGTACGAGTTGCTGGAGCCGCAGGTTCGTCGTCGGGCGGGCACGTGATACCGCAGCCTAGCTAAGATGCAGTCTTAGAAAGGTACTACTCGTAAGGGCATCGTCAACATCGGAACCCTATACTTAGCGCGTGGCCCGACACGCGCTTGACCGGTTTTTTGTTTTCAGTATTGTTATGACTTGATCGTTTCTTTTAAATTTTCAAGTTACGACTTCTTCTACAGACTTATTATTAGTAATAAATGCAAGTATTTATACTTAGAAAAACTTTACAAAAAAACATTAAATTGTGAAAAATTATATAAAATAAAAACCGGCCAAGAGCAAGTCGGACTCCCTTAGGTATATGAAGGGTTCCGGTAGCTTAAAAAATATAACCCTTAAAAAATATAAAATTCAACAAATCTGAAAACGAAAATTGGTTTTGATGGTAGATCATCTCTACTACCAAAGTCTTCAAAGATGCCTATTAGTACGCTGTAGAATAGGTAAGTATGTATCTACCACAGAATATTTAATAGTACCTATCTAATCTAGCCGGCGCGCAATAGGGATGACGACAGGTTGAAGAACTCGAAATTCTAATTAGTCCGTCAGTCAGGTAATAAAAAATTTAAGACTCGTATTTTTGCAACTCGCGCCCAACTCGCCTTACCGTCATTTGTTTCATCCGGAGATGGTGAGTGAATCGTTGGCCCGCGTAGTGGTACACACACATTTACAAGTGTACAGACGTCCTCGCACGCACACAGACGTCCTCGCACGCAAACATTGACGCTTCATTCAAATAGGGATGACGACAACTTTTTTCTCCTTAGTCTATCAGGAAGATTATTGAAAAGTATTGGACACGTATTTTTTCACGTAATCAAACTTATACGGAGATATATTGAGTTGAAATGTCGCGTGACGTCACGGTTAGGTACGATTTATACCTAACGGTGACGTAGTTAGCCCCCACTCTCCAACTTTAATAACTCATAAATAACTCATAAAATTTATTTACACAGACACTACAACATAACAACGTATAACATAGTGAACAGAGAGAAGACATATAGGTATAACGGACAGAGAGAAAAAGACAATAACACGTAACACATGAATAAATAGAATGTTACGCTGTAGTGTGATGTGAAAAAAAGGACGCAGCTCAGCATGTGCTGTGGCTGAGGCCACAGCGCTGGTTTTCAGCTGAAACCTATAGAAAAAGAAGCGTGTACTCACGTCGCTGAACGAATAAACGAAGATAGAAATTAGAAATAAGAGCAAATACTAAGGAAAGAGACAGGATATAGTACTTATATATGTATCATTTATAGATGTGTATTTATAATAAACATAAACATAAATAAATTAAATAGATTTTTATAAAATGTGTGATGATATTACATATATGTGGGAAATAATTTGTAAGTAGTGTGTGCTAATTGTATGTAGGAACAACTCGGCCACCCAATGGTAAACTCTTTTGCTGGTCTAAAAGGTATCTTTTGAGATGTAGTTTAAAAGTGCTGATGGAAAAGAGTTCACGAATGGGTGGTGGCAAGTTGTTCCAACATTTGGTGGCTGTATATTTAAAACTGCCACGGAAGGCGGCAGTGCAGTGTCTTGGCAAAAGAAGAGGCCAATTTGCGTAATTATGCGCAATAATGCGTTTTAACTTAGTCATTCTTTGTTAATTTGATAAAACAAAGAATACGTGTCTAATATTTTTTTATTACCTGACTGACGGACTAATTAGAATTTCGATTTCTTCACCCTGTCGTCATCCCTATTGTGTTCGAAATCGTGTTTTTATAGGCCGTCTCCGCCGGATGCCTCTAATACACGTACCTCATACATGGGTATGTCATACTTATCGACCGGAGTGAGCGCGATATACGCGGTGGAGCGCGCGCGCACTTTAAAATGCGAAGACTCGCCGTCCACCGGAAAGAACTGGGGGAAAATTGTAAATGCCACTTGGTTTGGATGTCGATTTACACTGTGAAAAAAAAATCATAAGCCGCGGTGGCCTAGTGGTTGGACCTACCGCCTCTCATGCAGAGGGTCGCGGGTTCACATCCGGCTCGCACCTCTAAGTTTACTTATGTGCGAAATTCAATTTGAATTTACCACTGAGCTTTTCGGTGAAGGGAAACATCGTGAGGGAACCTGCTCGCATCTGCGAAGTAATTCTAGGATGTGTGTGAAGTCCCCAATCCGCACTGGGCCCGCGTGAGGACTATAGCCCAACCCTCTCGTGATGAGAGGAGGCCTGGGCCCCCTGTGGCCGGAAATAGGCTGTTGTAGTAATGTTGCTATGGCCTCTGATGCGGAGGGTCGAAATATTTATAGCAAAGTTTAGGTTCTAGGTAGTGTAACTAACTTCTACCCACCCGTGACTTCGTCCGCGTTCCCGCGGGAATTGAGCGTTAAACTATAACAAATTATATACGAAAACCTTCCTCTTGAATCACTCTATCTATTAAAACCCACTATATATGTATGTGTTTCATTTATTCATTGTATGTAATTCTAATGTGCACCACCTGCCTACTGTTACGTTTTTTTTCACACATTCTACTACCCAAAGGTTGTCTGGAAGAGATCGCTCTTTAGCGATAAGACCACCTTCTTCTTTGTTAATTGTATTTACTTGTGTAATTTTTTTTTTGTGTTCGATAAAGTGTATTTGTATTGTATTGTGACGGCCGGTTGGTGTGACCTTCTGTTCCGAAGGTCGCGGGTTCGAGTCCCGCTCGGGGCAAACTTTGTGTGATGAACACGAATGTTTGTACTCGAGTCATGGATGTTAGTATTTATATATGTATGTATTTCTCTATATAAGTATTTATATCGTTGTCTAGCATAAATAGTACAAGCTTTCCTTAGTTTGGGGCTAGGTCAATATGTGTGAAATGTCCCAAGATATTTATTTATTATTGTATGTGCTTGTTTCAACGCAGTATGTGCTTGTATTTGTAGATGTTGTTACCATGTTTCTGTTTTTGTTTTAAATCTAAGTTGTGCATGTAAAACTTATGTAAACATATGTGCATTTGTAACAGGCAAATAAACGATTCATCTATCTATCTATAAAAAAAAACCGCATGAAAATCTATGCAATTTCATTCGGACCAATTGTGTCGTCAAAGAAGGACAAACTAACTAGGTATCTGAGTAAGGCGGTGGTAACCATCCGGACGAGCCGTGCATCAGGTCCTCCACAGGGAAACTTTCTGGTTCAAAATGACGCCATGAATCCACATTCAAAGTCAAGTGACATTCACAATTTACCTTCGTGTAATTTAAGCCAGCAGTCACTATTTCTGAAACAAATCTCAATTTTACTAGAATGTTCTCACCTCACAACTATGAAAAAATGATTTTGTTCCATTGATCTTATATAAGTAAGGATTCACGATCAGCCGGAGAAAAATGAGCCCGTCAAAACGAACAGCTCGGGCACCCGTTTGGCCTTCTTCTAATTTCCTTCTTTTTTCAGTTTGCTCCATATATTTTGATATTCTGTTAGGCACTGTTCGTCCATATGTTATTACTTATTATAGGTTTATTACATGTCTTAAGAGGGTTTACTCCCAAAGCTGGCAACGTCGCAAATAGCTGTCACTATCTGTGTACTATCTTTTGAAAACTTTCCATCGCATTTTTCATGCATTTTAATGTAATCTTATCATTTGAATGCCTAACCAACAAATATAAAACGAGACGCGTCATTCAACCATAGAATGATAACTTCTATTTTAATTCAGTACCTAATATTGAGAAATTAATAAAACAGCGAAACATTTGACAGCTATATGCGACGTTGCCAACTTTCGGGATAAACCCTCTAAACCAGTTAAGTAAGAAACAACAATTTTAAGCGAGAGACCTGATGATGTTCTTATATACTTAAATGAATGAACTACGAGTATACTTACCTATTCCTGACGTTTTGGAACTGTTGACATCTGAAAATTTTTTTTGACCATGGAGACAATTATTATCATGATTTATTTTTATTTTTATTTTTGGACCCTTTGAGACTATACAACTTCAAAATCTTAGATTTAAGTTTAAGATAGGAACTACCTATACATCCCTTCAATGTAATTTTAGTACGTACCTATATGTATATTTTATACATGTAGTGCAAATGTAAATTTTGTAACTATGGAATTTTTGAAAAAAGGCCTGCTTGAGTTTGTTGCGGCGCCTCTAAAGTAATTGGTCTAGGAAGCGCTGGTAAATTCTTTTTCTGACGTGTAAAAGTACCCCTATGTTGAATTTTTAATTTTGGCTGTTGCGGCGGTGATAGAAGACAAGACACCGTGGTAATAGTACATTACAGACCTAGGGTGGTGAATTCGTAAATGTCCCAGAACGCAGGTTTCTGTAATAAATATGCGATCTGGGGCTTTACGAATTACCGCCCGTGGTGTGTCAAAAGTTTTACGTCTTGCCTTGGCCAAGAAGTGAGATTTACTCTCCGCGTAGCGGGCAGAAAATCCCACTTTATGGCCAAGGGTGATGTAAAATAATTTTCTTACCATTATCATCTTCTCCTTGGATCAGTTTAAAGTCTGAAAAAATACGATCTTTGAGTATCATAGAATTAAACATTACTTTCAATAAATAAAGACAAGACAAATTACTTAGAAACAATCATAGCCAAGTATATTAGTGTTTTGGAAGACATTAGTGGCAATTTCTTTTTACGTTTCAGTTACTCACTAGCTCCGGCATAAACATGACGCAGGTACAAGTGTATATAAGTTATACCATGTCCATTCCCCTATGTAGCTATTTCACCATTGTCAGCCGAATATCCACTGCTGGACATAGGCCTCCCCCATAGTTCCTGAGTCGAGTCCTTGTACTGGTAGACGAGCTGTCGGTAGACCTCTAACAAGATCGAGCGATGACGTGTTAAAGATCGCCAGAATACCGTGGATGCGATTGTCACAATACCGTCTGAGTGGCGAGCCTTGGGGGAGGCCCATAGCGGTACCGGGGCGAAAAAACGATCCGACCAGGTTCATTTGTAAAAAATAATTTTAGCTACATACATTCGCCCAGTATCTGTAATATAAGGCTCGCCCTGCCGATGCACGTGCCCTGAATTTCATCTATATTTTTGGATGACAACACTTATACTTTTTCTATTTATATCTTCTTCGTGCCCTTCAGCAGGATTTTCTTCTATTGAATCCTCAGCTTCAGTCATCCCGGCTGCATTAGGATTGTCTTTTATTTCTTTGTCGATTTCTTCTTCATTTGCTTCATCGGCATCATTCACACTGTCCCCTAAATTAAAAAAAAACGGTAAATCATTATTGTCTGTAAAACCAAATGTACTTACAGTTTAAATGAAATCTGGCATATAATCCTTTAAAATACGAAAAAGAAAGACCTGTACACGCTACCACAGAATATATGTAACGCATTTTTGTCAGAGTCACAAAATATTAAGTATTATTACAGGGACTGACATCACAATTTAAAAAATTTATTAACTACAATTACGGGAAAACAATAGTGTCCGAAAAAACCACGGACTCAATCTTGAGATAATTACAGGTTAGCTGGTAAAGACAACATTAACAACATTTGCAGGCACAGATGGCTAACAAAATAAGGTAAGTAAGTAAATGAGGTACATCACCTTTACCTTCATTAGGCACAGCAGGAGCATTAGGATTAGAATCGTCATTAAGTCCATTTTCACTTCCTTTTACGTTATCTGGTTGGGTCACATTGGGAGTGGTAGGTGCATCATTCTCTCCATCATTGTCACCTTTACCTTCAATGTCATCATTTTCACCGTCTTTTATATCATCACCTTCATTTTGATCTGGTTGGGCCACAGTGGGGGCATTAGGTGCAACGTTGTCTCCATCATCACCGCCTTCGTCACCTTTACCTTCATTGTCACCATTTTCATCGTCTTTTACATTATCATCTTCATCTTGATCTTGATGGGGCACATTGGGAGCACTAGGTGCATTGTCCCCATCATTACCGTCGTTGTCACTTTTAGGCTCATTTTCGCTTTCACCTTTACCATTTCCATCGCCTTCGCCGTCAATAGATTGATTAGGATTGGGTGAAGAAGCTTTGTCTTTATCACCGTTATCGTTTTCTCCGTAATTTCCAGCGCTTTCAGCTTCATCAGCGTTATCATTATCATCTCCATTTCCCCCCTCGTCTTTGTTCTCATTACTCATTACGTCTTCATTTTGTGCACCCTTAGAACCATCGTTCCCATCGTTGTTTATTTCTTCATCACCATCATTTTCATTACCATTATTTTCGCCATTATCATCGATAGCATCTTGGACTTTCTCTGCATTTACTTGTAAGTCTTTACCGAAGACAAATATAGCTTTTGCCCTATCTCGGCCTCCTTAAATAAATAGAGATATAAAGAATGCTTTAATTTTATATTGACATAAATAGGAAAAGCATTAAGACCAGAAGACCTGTATCCACAGTAATTTATTTCATTCTTATGTAAAAGGTACAGGCAACAGCATATGTGCCCGTAGATAAGATTTCTTATCTAACCTAACCTCCTCCTAACTATTTAAGAATATCGCCATCTCCCTTGTGCGAGACTTGCAATAAAACAGAGGACTTAATGCATTTTTTGGTGGAATGTGACTTGTATCGCTCTATAAGGGATAAGTTTCTGGGTCATCTGAACCTACATAACGGTGGTTTGAATTTTTTACTTGCAAATCCCATGTCTAATGATGCCTTGCAAATTTATAGATTTGTTAAGCATGCCTTCCTTATCCGAGGATCTCCCTCTAGCGGGAATTCTCCATAAACCTTTTTTTTTCGTTTTCTTGTGTCCTCCAATGAGGCTGGCATAGTCACTTAAGTGTACTTAAGCCTCTATAAATATTTCCTGATTTAAAAAAAAGGAGACGAGACAAAGTAAGTAGGTATATATAGCAAGAAACTGTCCAAAAACTATGTATGTCAGAACAGTTCACGGATGTGGCATGACTCGGCAAGCTAAGAGGAAACAACTTAGGCCCGGTTCAAATATCGAAAAAAACTTCTCGTTTTGGCTACGGACGGTTCTAGTTTGACAGATTGTCTATGGAGCAATTGTCAAATTGTAACCGCTGATAGACAAAAGTTCCTAATGTACAAGGTGTTTCTCATACGAATGACATATCTACGAATGCGTAACAATAATGCGCGCGCATTCCGTTAATCATAAATTTGAACAACTCGCTTATCGACGTGATTCAGTCAAGCCTTCTTCGCTTACTCATCTATAATTAAAAATAATGATTTTGCAGCCATAATTGTAAGTCCCTGATAGCAAATAAATGAATGTTCTTACCGGCGACACGTTCGCTCGCCGATTCTTGGCTGACACGTTTTGGGGCGACTTTATCCGACACTAGTTCTGCAATTAAACAATAAGTCATTATATTTTAGCTGTTAAGTAAGAGCCAAATCTGCAACTACCATTTTGTAGCCTCAATTGTATAGCAAATAAATGCCTAACTCATTCTTACCCTGCGCTTCGACATCTTCGCTCGCCGATTCTTGGCTGACACGTTTTGGGGCGACTTTATCCGATACTAGTTCTACAATTAAACAATAAGTCATTTTATTTTAGTTGTTAGGAACCGAATCTGCAACTAACATCACAACTTTCAGCGTAGCTCTGAGCGGCTATACAGTATACCTAACTGAAATTGATTGGGCCGGTTCCTATATCCACGTAACGCCTCGTTTTGCCTACGGACGGTTAAAATTTGACAGATTCTCTATGGAACAAATGTCAAAAATCAACCGTCCGTAGGCAAAACGAGGCGTTTCGTGGATATAGGAACCGGGCCTAAGTATTTCCCATATCTCAATATTGTATTTTTCATGACATTGATCAGACTGAATAGAGCACGCGGTCCACCTGATGGTAAGTGGCCACAGTGGCCCTTGGACAAGGAATCTTACAATTTCGAACTTCCAACGACTAAGTATGATTTAAATTTGAGTGACCCTACTCTGGTAATTTTACCGGCCCCTTACCTCCTTACCGGAACACAATATTACAAGGATACAGATTGGCGCGTAAGATGGTGGTAGCTATCCGGACGGACCAACAAATGTTTTGTAGCTAGGTCTTGACTTATACTTTGAGAACTGTCCTTAGATTCTTCTTTTTTTACAATTAATTACTCACTGACTATGTGCGCATTATTCGGTTTCCCGTCGTCGGATGCTGCAATTAAAAATCCACACTTAACCATAGAACACTGTAAACTGAAGAAAAAAAACCCTCCACACTTAGAAAGACTTACTTAGACATCGGAAAAAAGGAATTTTCGAATCGCTGGACCAATTTTCATCAAACATAGCTAAGAACACGCACGATTAACTAAACTATCAAACAAGAAAGAAAAACTAAAATCGGTTCGGAGCTACGAAGCCACACATACGTCAGTCGTTAAACTTAAAACCCCCCATACAACCATTGTCCGTCGCAAAATTTCAGTCGCATTTTAGTAACAGTTTCGTAACTTTTACTTAACTTAGTTACTGTGTGGATTTTCGTTGCAGCATGTAGTAGCGGTGTCAACATTTTGCACTGAAAATTTAGCAGCAACTTTGTGTTGTCTCTGTTTTGACGAGTTTCGAGATTCATTCTCGACACATTGTGTCCGCTTTGAATTTATGTGTACATATAAAAATTAAATTGTTGACACATTGCCGAAACTAATTTACTATAAATTTTGCTTTTTTTCTCTAGCTATTAATATTAAACCGCAAATTCAAATTCTGAACATACTTAACCCGAAAGAAATTATATCACAACCAAATATATATCTTGAATTTTTTAATATATTTATAAATAAAAACATTAAAATAAATAAAAATATTTGAACCAATCAAAATATATTTTTAATAAAACATAAAGGAATAGGCATGACGACAACTTTTTTTTCCTTAGTCTATTAGGAAGATTATTGAAAAATATTGGACACGTATTTTTTATTTTTTCACGTAATCAAACTTATACGGAGATATATTGAGTTGAAATGTCGCGTGACGTCACGGTTAGGTACGATTTATACCTAATAGTGACGTAGTTAGCCCCCACTCTCCAACTTCAATGCGTTTTAACTTAGTCATTCTTTGTTAATTTGATAAAACAAAAAATACGTGTCTAATGTTTTTTTATTACCTGACTGACGGACTAATTAGAATTTCGATTTCTTCACCCTGTCGTCATGCCTATTATAAAAATTCATATAATTTTTTTTTTTTATCATTTATAATAAATTAAATCTTTGAAAGTAATCATTACCATGAGTTCGAATCATTGAAACTAAAATTGATAACCCTAATGCCCCTTCACACACGCAAATACTAAAAAAACCATTAATATATATAAATTTATATTTATATATCATAAAATAATTAATAATAATAATAATAAACTCTTAATACTATATATTCTAAACTCAATAAAATAATTAATTTTAAATAATAATTTAACTTGAAAAACTTAACTTCAAAAAGACCTTTTTTGAGTCGGGAGTTAAAGCTGATGATAATAGTGATAATGAAGATGGCTAAAGTGTTATGTAAATTGTCTAGCTGTAGCCTACTGTGGTGAAAATGTTAAATTAAAATATATTGTTTGTAATAGGTAAGTGATGGTAATAAATAAATAAATCTCACCCGAGCCCTCGTCGCCTTTAGCACCGCCCTGAAAATTGTCAAAAACCTATGTACTATGTAGGTCGGCGACCGCAGCGTGTGGGCGATATACCTACGTAGAAAATCAAGTTTAAAAAAAATCCCCTATTGCATATTGTATTATTAAGTTATTATTTTCTTTTTAAAGCGTCATATCTTCAACTTGTTCAATTATTATTGTATAATTTTGCAAGCTGCCTGTATACATATATAGCACTAGCTGACCCCGCGGACTTCGTACCGCCTTAAACCTCACGGAGCCGGAGACCTTTCCAACGAATGCAAAACCGTGGAAATCGGTTCGTGCGTTCTGGAGTTATAGCGTCAGGGAGGAAAACCCGACTTATTTTTATATAGTAGAAGATTATCTTTGGAATTGACGCCTTTGTTCTTCGCGTGGCGAGCGATAACGCCGCGCCGCAGACGTCCCTGTCAGTGTCACGCCCGGCGGGGAGACAGGGATGGTTGCGGGCAGCTACAGGTAATGTTTGCAGATTTCCTGCATGTTTATATTAAGACTTTATTGACTGTACATATTTAAGACCTTCGATGAAAAGTGTAGCGGTGTACGGGAAAACCTAAAAGGTTTATGTATACTTGCATAAATGTACATTACAATAATTTTATACCAATAAAACTCTGCTATCTATCTATCTATAATGTAACTAGCTGTTACCCGCGACTTCGTACGCGTAATGGTAATAGCGTTCCCACGGGAACTATGCGTTTTTCCGTGGTAAAAAGAAGTCTATATGTTGACCAGTGTTATAAACTACCCCCATACTAAATTTTGTTGCAATCCGTCCAGTAGTTTTTGAGTTAAATATATATATATACATAATTTTTTTTTTCTAAAAATCGTTATTTTGTGTTTAGTTAGTATCGTTTACAAACTCGTATATAGTCTCGTGTAGTCGTGTCGTTCAAGTTTCATACGCGACTTCTTCAACAGACTTATTATTAGTATAAATTAGTATTAGATGACACTATTAATACCTAACCCTATACTAACGTATGATTTAATATGTTCGCGATGGAGACAGCCCTAGCGCTAGGAGGTGGCCTCCAAAAGAGCGCGCTGCTTGCGATAGAAGGAGATGGCCACATTTGGGGGCGTTTGGCACACCATAACCGGTCTTTCGTTATCAGTCGTGGGTAAAACTGCACGTACGTTGCAATTTTCTGAATAAACAATATTGATTGAATTTTGAATTACACTCAACGCAATGAAATCGGGTCACTTTTTTTTAGGATTTTCATGAAAGTGCAGTATCTTAAATTGTACTTATTACGGATGCAGAAAGTTTCCCTATGACTACTCCCGTCCCGCCGCAACGTCCGCGCTCGCCTATAAGTACCCCGTTCGCGTTAAGAAAATAGTGACTCATCAGTGCAACTGCAGGGTAAGGGCGTATTCATAATGGAGAGAAATTAAACATTTTTTTCAAATCCTTAAATAAGTGTAATAGAAAAATAATAAAATATCAGTGATTTTACACATGTTATAAAATTAAATTATAGGTACCGATTGACAATGATGATAGAAAGGGCACCAAATACAAATTTAAAAACCTATTAGGTTAACGCTGGTCTCGTACCATACCTCGAAAGCAAACATTAGGATCACGTGTGGCTGTGGCCGTCTGTCAGTCCGTCTGTTACAATCGATTTGCTCCGAAAATTCTGGACCGATTGAATTTTGGCACACATACTTTCAAGAATTTTAATGTCCACAATATAAAATTTCAAAACGATGCCGTTTTCGTACTTAACGTTACAATAAATCATAAACACTACACCCATATTGATATTTACACATTTCAACCCCACCGCAATCCAACAGGGGAGATGGTATTTCACGTCCACCAAGTTGGAATTTAAAATCGTTGTTGTTTTCGTAATCAGCAACCCGATAAACCTTAAAAACGACGCTCATATTGATATTTACAAATTTCAACCCCATCGCACCCCAACAGGGGAGATCGCCACATCGGATTTAAGAAAAATATAAAAATATATAATATATAAATATAAAAGAAGAAACATACAAACAAATCTTTAACCCCCTTTTTAAACCTTTAGGGGGGGAATTTCCTTTCATAGTGCTCCCCTACGCTCCCCAAGGAAACTGCATGCCAAATTTCATCTCTCTACGATGATCCCCGCGACTACGTACGCGCCTTAAAATGTAATAAACCCATTTTTTCCCGTTCCCGTAGGAATTTCGAGAAGTCTTTCTTAGTGCTCCCCTACGCTCCCGAAGGAACCTGCATGCCAAATTTCAGCTCTCTACGATGATCCCCGCGACTACGTACGCGCCTTGAAATGTAAAAAAAAAACATTTTTTCCCGTTCCCGTGGGAATTTCGGGAAATCCTTTCTTAGTGCTCCCCTACGCTCCCCAAGGAACCTGCATGCCAAACTTCAGCTCTCTACGGTGATCCTCGCGACCTAAACATTAAAATGTAAAAGTCCCATTTTTTCCCGTTCCCGTGGGAATTTCGGGAAGTCCTTTCTTATGCTGGTTCCTTGGGGAGCGTAGGGGAGCACTCCCCTACGCTCCCCAAGGAACCAGCATGCCAAATTTCAGATCCTTACGATGTTTCCCGCGACTTCGTACGCGCCTAAAAATTAATTAATTTATTTATTTTATTTTATTAAATGTAAAAATCCCGTGAGAGTATGCCAAATTTCAGCTCTCTACGACCAGTATTTTCGGCTCTGCGTTGATATGTCAGTCAGTCAGTCAGTCAGTTTCTTCTTTTATATATTTAGATAGATAGATAGCTGTTTCCCGCGACTTCGTACGCGCCTAAACATTAAAATGTAAAAAATCCCATTTTTCCCGTTCCCGTGGGAATATCGGGAAATCCTTTCATAGTGCTCCCCTACGCTCCCCAAGGAACCTGCATGTCAAATTTCATCTCTCTACGATGATCCCCGCGACTACGTACGCGCCTTAAAATGTAATAAACCCATTTTTTCCCGTTCCCGTAGGAATTTCGAGAAGTCCTTTCTTAGTGCTCCCCTACGCTTCCGAAGAAACCTGCATGCCAAATTTCAGCTCTCTACGATGATCCCGCGACTACGTACGCGCCTTAAAATGTAAAAAAAAAACATTTTTTCCCGTTCCCGTGGGAATTTCAGGAAGTCCTTTCTCAGTGTTTCCTTACGCTCCCCAAGGAACCTGCATGCCAAATTTCAGATCTCTACGATGTTTCCCGCGACTTCGTACGCGCCTAAACATTAAAATGTAAAAATCCCTTTTTTTCCCGTTCCCGTGGGAATTTCGGGAAATCCTTTCTTAGTGCTCCCCTACGCTCCCCAAGGAACCTGCATGCCAAATTTCAGTTCTCTACAACCAGTAGTTTCGGCTCTGCGTTGATATGTCAGTCAGTCAGTCAGTTTCTTCTTTTATATAGTTAGATTTTAAGTGAGCTTTATAACGGAACATGGAAGTACCATGGAAGCTTACAACCCTTACGAATTTTGAAAAAATCCTTCTTTAGTTGATGCCTACGTCATTAAAGGAATACGTGAGAAAATTTCAAGTTTCTAGCTCTAAGGGTTTGGCCTGTGCGTTTATTTAAAACTTTCATCCCCTATTTTTCCCTCTTAGGTGTTCAATTTTAGAAAACGCTGAAATACGTCACACATTATTTTTGCCGCACTCAATTCATACAAAACGTCATGCACGTATGTTGAAGAAATAAAAAGTTTAATACAAAATTCCATCCCCTCTTGGGGTTTGAATTTTGAACAATCATTTCTTATTGGATGCCTACGTCATAAGAGGAATACGTGTACCAAATTTTCTGTTTGTGGCCCGAAGGGTTTGGCCTGTGCGTTTATTTAAATCTTTCATTCCCTATTTTACCCTCTTAAGGGGTGAATTTTAGAAACTCTGAAATACGTTACTCATTATTTTGGCCGCACTCAATTCGTATGAAATTTCATGCAAATATGTCCAAGGAATAAAAAGTTTTATGAAAACTTTCATCCCTATTTCACTCCCTTGGGGGTTGAATTTTGAAAAATCCTTCCTTAGTGGATGCTTACGTCATAAGAGGAATACGTGTACCAAATTTTATGTTTGTGGCTCGAAAGGTTTGACCTGTGCGTTTATTTAAATGTTTCATCCCCTATTTTACCCTCTTAAGGGTGGAGTTTTAGAAAACTCTTGCAATATGTTACTAATTATTTCTGCCGCACTCAATTCGTATGAAATTTCATGCAAATATGTCCAAGGAATAAAAAGATTTATGAAAACTTTCATCCCTTATTTCGCCCCCTTGGGGGTTGAATTTAGAGAATTTCTTCCTTGGTGGATGCCAACGTCATAAGAGGAATACGTGTGCGAAATTTCAAGTTTGTAGCCCTAAGGGTCTGGCCTTTGCGTTTATCTAAAACTTTCACCCCCTAATTCACACACTTGCGTGTTCAATTTTGAAAATTCCTTCCTTGGTGGATGCCAACGTCATAAGAGGAATACGTGTGCGAAATTTCAAGTTTGTAGCCCTAAGGGTCTGGCCTTTGCGTTTATCTAAAACTTTCACCCCCTAATTCACACCCTTGGGGGTTGAATTTTGAAAATTCCTTCCTTGGTGGATGCCAACGTCATAAGAGGAATACGTGTGCGAAATTTCAAGTTTCTAGCCTTAAGGCTAGCCTTTGCGTTTATTTAAAACTTTCACCCCCTATTTCACCCCCTTGGGGATAGAATTTTGAAAAATCCTTCCTTAGTGGATGCTTACGTCATAAGAGGAATGCGTGTACTAAATTTTAAGTTTGTAGCCCGAAGGGTTTGGCCCGTGCGTTTATTTAAATCTTTAATCCCCTATTTTACCCGCTTAAGGGTTGAATTTTAGAAAACTCTGAAATACGTTACTCATTATTTTTGCCGCACTCAAGTCGTATGAAATTTCATGCAAATATGTCCAAGGAATAAAAAGTTTAAAAAAAACTTTCATCCCTTATTTCACCCCCCTGGGGGTTGAATTTTGAAAATTCCTTTCTTGGTGGATCCTAACGTCATAAGAGGAATACGTGTGCGAAAATTCAAGTTTGTAGCCTTACGGATCTGGCCTTTGCGTATATCTAAAACTTTCATCCCTTAATTCACACCTTTGGGGGTTGAATTTTGAAAATTCCTTCCTTGGTGGATGCCAACGTCGTAAGAGGAATACGTGTGCGAAATTTCGAGTTTGTAGCCCTAAGGGTCTGGCCTTTGCGTTTATCTAAAACTTTCACCCCTTAATTCACACCCTTGGGGGTTGAATTTTGAAAATTCCTTCCTTGGTGGATGCCAACGTCATAAGAGGAATACGTGTGCGAAATTTCAAGTTTGTAGCCCTTAGGGTGTGGCCTTTGCGTTTATCTAAAACTTTCACCCCCGAATTCACCCCCTTGGGGGTTGAATTTTGAAAAATCCTTCCTTAGTGGATGCCTACGTCATAAGAGCAATACGTGTGCGAAATTTCAAGTTTCTAGCTTTACGGGTTTGGCCTGGGCGTTTATACATCAGTCAGTCACCTTTGCCTTTTATATATACAGATGTAATGGTATAATAAGGGCTTCGGAGCTCGGAGGGCGAGAGTAATAGTCGAGTATGATACGAATAGAATTCTTTTTATTATCAAAAACCTTACATTAAGGCCCTTCCCTGACCCAGCATCGTCAAATTGCTCATTTGAGATCATACTTTTCTAAGAAATGTTAAAAGTTAAAAATGTGAAAAAAATGTAGTGACTTCTACACAGACAAACATCCGCATATATACATATCCATACATACATGCTAACATACATACATACCTACATACATATGAATATACATACATACCTAATATACACGTATACAGGTAAAATAATATACTTACATACTTATAAGTAAACATACACACATCCATACCAATACTTACCTAATTTCTTACCTGATACCGCCTGGTCGATGTATCGATAAAATCATCGACCGCGCCCTCGCACTAATGCCGCCGAGTACATAACCCGTATGTATGACGCCGGCCGAGCCGCCTGCGCAGCGAGCGACAGAGGTCAAACCAGTCGAATCTCATCTTCGGCGCGGAACGCACGCTCGATTTGCTACCTTGACGCGACAAACTGCTTGTTTTCATACGCTAAAACCTCATTTCATTCTTCTGCCTATCATTCTTGCCTATCTTACTCTTGTGCTCTATACCTGACTATACTGTGCTTGTGATTTGTGATCTTCGCCTTCCACTGCCTTCTGTATTTGTATGTGTATATAAGGATTATTACACA
This sequence comes from Aethes cnicana, assembly GCA_963971205.1. Lineage (NCBI taxonomy): Eukaryota > Metazoa > Arthropoda > Insecta > Lepidoptera > Tortricidae > Aethes > Aethes cnicana. Next base: position 3,193,476 of record OZ020299.1, read on the forward strand.
TAAGGATAAAAACTGTAAGTGTTTTCATTTAATTCCACGATCAACACTACACTGGTGACCCCTTGATTGGATATGGAGGGCGAAAGGTTCCAAGACGCACGAGCACATAAGCCCGGCACTAGTGATGGGGATGTGTCGATGAATCCTGTCGATGTTTGTAAGGTTGGAGTTAGAGTGCCACCTTTTTGGCCTGAAGAGCCCGAGATTTGGTTTGCGCAGGTCGAAGGACAATTTGCCATAGCCGGAATCAACAACGACTTAACCAAATTCAATTACGTTATCGGCCATCTCGACAACGAGCATTGTAAGGCAATAAAGGATCTGATTCTTAAGCCACCACCGACGGGCAAGTACGAGAAGCTTAAGACGGAGCTGATCAAGAGGCTCAGCGCGTCCAAAGAGAAGAAGACGAAGCAACTCTTGATGCACGAGGAGTTAGGCGACCGCAAGCCGTCGCTGTTTCTTCGCCATCTGCAGGGTCTCGCGGACGACAGCGTCGATACTGACTTCATGAAGACGATGTGGATTAGTCGTCTCCCACACGGTATCCAGACGGTGCTCGCAGGTCAGCCTTCCACAGCTACACTGGATGACTTGGCAGACTTAGCTGACAGAGTTAATGACCTGGCGACTTCATCACCGAGAGTAGCCGCCGTGAACGACGTTCCTGGCTCGTTGGCCCTAGAGTTGAAGAGGGAAATCGCCGAGCTCCGGAAGCGTTTTGACAAAATGTCGTCGGGGAATTCCGGAAGAAAAGGCAGGTCACGTTCTTCAACTTCCGGCGGCAACCGCAGCGCATCAAAGCATAGATCGCAGTCCAACTATAGAAAGTACCCCTTGTGTTGGTACCACAGCCGTTTTGGTGAGAAGGCCAGCAAATGTATCGAGCCTTGTGACTACAAGTCGGGAAACGCGAAGGGCAGTCGATAATGGCGGCGGACGATTGCCCCTCATCCTCTACTGGCCGCCTGTTTGTCTCCGACCGATCCTCGAAGATGCAGTTCCTGGTCGACACTGGTAGCGACCTGTGTGTCTTCCCACGGTCGGCGCTTCGAGATCGTCGCTCAAAAACAGACTATTACTTGTGTGCTGCTAATGGTTCTGATATCGCTACTTACGGTTATGTAAATTTAGACCTAGATCTCGGCTTACGTAGAAATTTTATCTGGCGTTTCGTAGTAGCTGACGTAACGAAGCCAATAATTGGCGTCGATTTTCTAAATTTTTACAACCTTATTGTAGATTGCCGCAATAAGCGGTTAATAGATAATACCACTTCTGTCACAGCTATAGCTTCCTTAGCCAATTGTAACGACGTGTCGTCGGTGAAGGTTGTGACTGGTGAGACCTCTTACCATAAAATACTGGACGAATTTCCAGAAATTACACGACCAGCCGGTACACATCACACTACACCACACAACACTGTTCATCACATTCGAACGACACCAGGCCCGCCAGTTTCTTCTCCCCCCCGACGTTTAGCTCCTGACAAACTAAAAATCGCCCGGGAAGAGTTCCAGGCTATGCTGTCCAATGGGACCGCAAGGCCCTCTGAAAGCTGTTGGTCATCGCCCCTGCACCTGGCGCCAAAGAAAAATAACGGATGGCGTCCATGCGGTGATTACCGTAAGTTGAATGCCCGCACAGTGCCCGACCGGTATCCGATTAAGCACATCCACGATTTTACACATAATGTTGCTGGTTGTACAATTTTTAGCACATTAGACCTCGAGAAAGCTTATAATCAGATACCGGTCAGCCCCGAGGACATTCCGAAGACCGCCATCACAACTCCTTTTGGTTTATACGAGTTTCCATTCATGACATTCGGTCTTCGGAACGCCGGGCAGACATTTCAACGTTTTGTTGACGAAATGACCAGAGGACTTGATTTCGTCTATTCTTACCTGGACGACTTCCTCATATATTCGCGCAATCCAGCCGAACATGAGGAACACCTGCGTGAAGTCTTCAGGAAACTGAAAGAGTATGGTATGTTGGTGAACACCTCCAAATGTGTATTCGGAGAAACAGAGGTAACCTTTTTAGGATACCGCATTTCGAGTAGCGGATGCAAGCCGCTGGAGTCAAAGGTGCAAGCAGTGAGGGATTATCCACCCCCCACTAACGTGCGCCAACTCAGAGCTTTTCTGGGTATGCTAAATTTTTATAGGAGGTTCCTTCCTCAAGCAGCCCAGACGCAAGCCCCACTCCATGCCCTTTTAACAGGTTCCGTTAAAGGTACGCAACCAATAACTCTCACAGGAGATACCCTAGCGGCATTCGAGGCGTGTAAGTCCAGCCTATCAAATGCCGCCTTATTGACCCACCCAGACTGCTCTGCGAATCTCGCCGTGGTAACCGACGCTTCCGACAAAGCTATCGGAGCGGCTCTCCAGCAGCGTAAAGACGGCGCTTGGGAGCCACTCGCCTTTTTCTCTCGGAAGCTTACGCCTTCTCAGGTAAAATACTCTCCCTATGACAGGGAATTACTTGCTATCTACGAGGCGATAAAGTACTTTCGGCATATGCTTGAGGCCAGGCACTTCGTAGTCTATACTGACCATAAGCCGATCAGTTTCGCATTTCATGAACGAAAAACAAACTGTTCGCCAAGGCAGTATAGGCATCTCGATTACATCTCCCAGTTCACGACCGACATCCGCCATATATCTGGCAAGGATAATGTGGTCGCCGACGCTTTGTCGCGTATCGAGGAGCTGGGAGCGCCTGTTTGCCTCGAAACATTAGCCGAAAGTCAGTCTTGTGACCCAGAGCTTGAGAAGCTCCTAAGCGATGGTTCGTCCCTGCAGCTTCAAAAGCTTAATGTTCCCGGAAGTCGACTGCCGATGTATTGCGACGTCAGTACCTCAGTCGCCAGGCCATACGTACCAAAGTTCCATAGGAAGCAAATCTTTGACTGCCTGCACTCTCTCAGCCATCCTGGTACCAAAGCCTCGGCTAAATTAGTGTCCGAGCGGTTCGTTTGGCCTGGTATCAGGACCGACTGTAGAGAGTGGTCACGTGCTTGTTTATAGTGTCAGCGGGCTAAGGTCCACCGTCACGTAACCGCTCCCATTGGCACCTTCAATTTACCACGTGCCCGATTTAAACAGGTGCATATCGATTTGGTGGGACCGCTTCCCATTTCACAAGGATACCGTTACTGTCTGACGGCCGTGGACAGGTTCACCCGCTGGCCAGAGGCAGTACCCATCGCAGATATCACGGCGGAAACCGTTGCAAAAGCTTTACTGTCCACCTGGTTATCTCGATTCGGATGTCCTACTGACATTGTTACAGACCGCGGAGCACAATTTGAATCCGCCCTGTTTCAATGCTTATCTAAAATTGCCGGATTCGAGCATAAAAGGACGACAGCCTATCATCCAGCTTGCAACGGTTTAGTCGAAAGATTCCATCGACAACTCAAAGCCGCTATAATATGTCATGCGAACGACAAGTGGACCGAATCGTTGCCTTGGGTTTTACTCGGCATAAGAACCGCCTTTAAAGAAGACATTAAGTCTTCATCGGCCGAGCTAGTTTACGGAGAACCGTTAAGGCTCCCCGGAGAGTTCTTCGAGCCTACCACTAGCGGAACCACGGACACGTCTGATTTTTGCGCAAGAATCAGGAGCTTTGCGGCAAAATCTCGACCTGCCCCAACTGCACGCCATGGTAAAGGCAAAATCTTTATTTATAAGGAACTTTCCACATGTGAGTACGTGTTTCTTAGGGACGACACCTTGCGTGGTGCTCTCCAACCTGCCTACTCCGGTCCACACAAGGTTATTTCTAGGGATGACAAAATTTTCAAGATCCTCTTGAATAATAAAGAAAAGACGGTGTCTATCGATCGCCTAAAACCGGCATTCACACTGTCCGTTAATGTTAGCAATAACAATCAAGAAGTTCCCGAACAGCTCACTCCAAGTACTTCAAGTGCTCCACAACCATCGCATTATGTGACCCGTTCAGGTCGCCACATCCGTTTTCCAGATTTTTATCGCCCGTGACGGTCTCTGTAGGGGAGTGGTGTAGTGACTTCTACACAGACAAACATCCGCATATATACATATCCATACATACATGCTAACATACATACATACCTACATACATATGAATATACATACATACCTAATATACACGTATACAGGTAAAATAATATACTTACATACTTATAAGTAAACATACACACATCCATACCAATACTTACCTAATTTCTTACCTGATACCGCCTGGTCGATGTATCGATAAAATCATCGACCGCGCCCTCGCACTAATGCCGCCGAGTACATAACCCGTATGTATGACGCCGGCCGAGCCGCCTGCGCAGCGAGCGACAGAGGTCAAACCAGTCGAATCTCATCTTCGGCGCGGAACGCACGCTCGATTTGCTACCTTGACGCGACAAACTGCTTGTTTTCATACGCTAAAACCTCATTTCATTCTTCTGCCTATCATTCTTGCCTATCTTACTCTTGTGCTCTATACCTGACTATACTGTGCTTGTGATTTGTGATCTTCGCCTTCCACTGCCTTCTGTATTTGTATGTGTATATAAGGATTATTACACATAAGGATAAAAACTGTAAGTGTTTTCATTTAATTCCACGATCAACACTACAAAAACATATATGTTATATTTGATTATATCATCCTTACATTGACAGCTTTCGATACATGTTTCACGAAACTTCGCTCGATACAATTTAATTCCAAAGTAACCTCTAACTCGGACCGCTAATCCAACTTTACTCCAGTTTATTATATCAAACAGTGTAAAACTAATTATAACACAAAAAATATCCATATTATATGCATACATCGACAGCTTTATAAATGCCATTTTTTTAGACGGTATTTTTATAGAAATTAAAACGTGTTAAAAAGTAACTAAATCGGGCGTTCTGTGCGTAGCGCTTTCACTCGTCCCACGAGTGACAGTGACGGCTGAGCTGGGTCTATGAACGGCCTTAAATACAGTAGGATTGTCGCTGAGACAAGCAATATGCGTTTATGTAGCAGTAAACTATTGTGTTACTGCTAAACACCGAATGATGATAATCAACACACTTCACATAAACAATATAAATTACCAAATTTTATATGCAGGGAATAGTGTATTTAAGTATAGAAATCTGCATTAAAAATAAACTTATAGAACCGTTTAAACAGGATTAGAAGTCGTACCTAAATTCACGTTTTATTTTTCCAACGAACCGATTTCATGAAATCCTTTTTACGAAATAGGAAGGTTTTTAAGTATTATAAAATGAATATGAACATATATTTTACTCGCCTTACAAAATCAAATAGTTTTCGTTTAAATACTGTTTTAATAAAGTCAATTTAGGTCTTATCAGCATGAGCTTTTCGATGAAGGAAAACATCGTGAGGAAACCTGCACGCATCTGCGAAGTAATTCAAGGATGTGTGTGAAGTCCCCAATCCGCACTGGGCCCGCGTGGGGACTATAGCCCAAACCCTCTCGTGATGAGAGGAGGCCCGTGCCCAGCAGTGGGACGCAAATAGACTGTAGTAGTAGTAGTAGATCTTATCAGCGCCATAATAAATACAATACTTTAAATAAATAAATATCTTGGGACATTTCACACATATTGACCTAGCCCCAAACTAAGCAAAGCTTGTACTATGGGTGCTAGGCAACGATATAAATATTTATATAGAGAAATACATACATACATATATAAATACTAAACATCCATGACTCGAGTTCAAACATTCGTGTTCATCACACGAAGTTTGCCCCGAGCGGGACTCGAACCCGCGACCGTCGGAACAGAAGGCAGGGTCACTACCAACTGGACCAATTCGGCCGTCAACTTTACTCTAGAGTCTAGTATATTGGGCTGCGACGTACCTTACTTTTTGGATCTTCTGCAAAAACATTCATAATTCAAACTATGCAACTATGTGGTACTTTTATTTGGACACTCGAAGTTATGTTTTCCTTACCCGCATGAGCTTTGCCATTTTTTTTTTCTTTTTCGACCTTCAATTTTTTGATTGTTTGATCCGAAACTAGTTCTGCAATACAAAAATCAGCATCAATCTATATCTATATCTACATTTATACATGGTGGGTCAGAAAATATGGCAAATAATTAAACCACCGTATCGGCTATCGATTCTAAGTATATTGTATAGATCTTTAATTTTCTTTGAGTTGGTAAAAAAAAAATTGTATATGGGGTTGCTTGTGTGAGCGACGCCTGAATCCTATACAAAATAATTTTTTTTACCAACTCAAAAAAAAATAAAGACCTATACAATATACTTAGAATCGATAGCCGATACTGTGGGTTAATTATTTGCCATATTTTCTGACCCACCATGTATATAAAAAAGACGTGTTAGTTACCTATATCACTTATAATTATAACTCAAGAACGGCTGAACCGCTATTATATGATCTTTGATTTTTTGGATTTGTCTCTGTCCCGAATAGGATAGTAACCATCAAAATATATAAAAAATGCACGCGCAAAAATCATGATTTTAAATATGATTTTAGAATTCACTTCCGCCATCTTCCGCAATTGACGGCTCACGCGTCACTGTTAGGCGGTACCACAGAATATTTAATAGTACTACATACAAAATGGCCACGGAATCACCCGCCTGAATCTAGCCGGCGCGCACTCGCGCCCAACTCGCCTTAACGTCATTTGTTTCATCCGGAGATGGTGAGTGAATCGTTACAAGTGTATATGTCCTCGCACGCAAATATTGACACTTCATTCGAATTGTGTTCGAAATCGTGCCGTAGGCCGTGTCCGCCGCCGGTTTAGATTATACTCACTGATTATGTGCTTATGATCTCCTGGATCACCATAGTCAGGTTCTGCAAACAAAAACCTCATCATTATTAGCTGTAAGGCTGCCTTTCCACTGAAGCGGAGACGAGCGGAGCGGAGCGCAGTGGAGCGCAGCGGAGACGTGCAGGAATCAACCAATCACCGGGCAGCCCGATGCGACGGCTGTCCGATGAACCCCGACCCTCTTGATGGTCGCTCTCTATTCTGTGTCTTGACACAGAATATTTAATAGTACTACATACAGAATGGCTACGGACCGTTTAAATACTGTTTAAATAAAAAGGTAATAGGGATGACGACAACTTTTTTTTCCTTAGTCTATCAGGTAGATTATTGAAAAGTATTGGACACGTATTTTTTCTTTTTTCGCGTAATCAAACTTATACGGAGATATATTGAGTTGAAATGTCGCGTGACGTCATGGTTAGGTACGATTTATACCTAACGGTGACGTAGTTAGCCCCCACTCTCCAACTTTAATGCGTTTTAACTTAGTCATTCTTTGTTATTTTGATAAAACAAAAAATGCGTGTCTAATATTTTTTTATTACCTAACTGACGGACTAATTAGAATTTCGATTTCTTCACCCTGTCGTCATCCCTATTTAGGTCTTGTCAGCGCCTTAACGCTATGCCCGCAACTTCGTCCGCGTGGAATTCGATAATAGCGTTCCCTAAGTATATAAAAAGTAGCCTATATGTTGACCAGCGTTATAAACTACCCCCATACCATATTGCAATCCGTCTAGTAGTTTTCGAGTTAAATCCAGACATACATACACACGGACAATTTTTCTATAATCATTATTTTGTGTAATATTGTTTATATAGTAAAGTAATTCAAAGATGTGTGTGAAGTCCCCAATCCGCACTGGGCCCGCGTGGGGACTATAGCCCAAACCCTCTCGTGATGAGGGGAGGCCTGTGCCCAGCAGTGGGACTCAAATAGACTGTAGTAGTAGTAGTAGTCCCCCTGATAGTTTCTTTTAATTTTCAAGTTACAGACGCGACTTCTTCTACAGACTTATTATTAGTATAAAGAGTAGATATAGATTAAAAAGCCGTGGTGGCCTAGTGGTTCGACCTACTGCCTCTCATGCAGAGGGTCGGGGGTTCGATTCCGGCTCGCACCTTTAAGTTTACTTATATGTGAAATTCAATTTTAACTAACCACTGTGCTTTCCGGTGAAAGAAAACATCGTGAGGAAACCTGCACGCATCTGCGAATTAATTCAAAGATGTGTGTGAAGTCCCCAATCCACACTGGGTTCGCGTGGGGACTATAGCCCAAACCTCTCATGATGAGAGGAGGCCTGTGCCCAACAGTGGGACGCAAATAGGCTGTAGTAGTATAGTATAGATTACTCACTGAGTATGTGCTTATGATCTCCTGGATCCTTTATATCTCTGTAATTATTATCCGGTTCTGCAACCAAAAAATCTAATTATTAAGAGGGTTTACTCCGAAAGTTGGCAACGTCGCAAATAGCTGTCAAATATTTCGTTGTTTTCATTAATTTCTGGATATTACTGAATGAAAATATGAATTATCGCTCTATGTTTGAATAAAACATTAAGTACGGATTGTAACAATTATCATAGGAACAATTTTTAGGATTATGGAAGTACTATCCTTTGAAAGAAAACTTTCCATCGCATTTTTCAGGCGTTTTATTTAATGTAATCTTATCATTTGAATGCCTAACCAACAAATATAAAACGGGACGCGTCATTCAACCATAGAATGATAACTTCTTTTTTAATTCAGTAATATTGAGTGACTAATAAAAACAGCGAAACATTTGACAGCTATATGCGACGTTGCCAACTTTCGGGATAAACCCTCTTAAGATAAACTTCTACTATCTAAAGTCCCGCGCCTTCACATTTCAAAACACTTATTTTTTTATTACTATTTAAAAAGCACCACCACACCACCATTGATAGCTGTCTCAGCACGCACACATGTGTTGAGAGTGTTGGTGGTGCTTTTTCAATACATTGAAGCGTTTTCAATTTTGGAGGGGCTAGACTTTAGATAGTAGAAGATCTCTATTCTGTGAATTTCGCTTCTTCCCAAGCAATGGGTCTTGAGAGCGCTGGTAAATTCATTTAAAAGTGACGTGTAAAAGTGCCTATATGTGGCTATTTGCTAAATAAATATTTTGATTTTGATAACCTGCCGCCAAATAGCAGTGTTGTGTTCCGGCAAGGGAATATGGCAGCCGCTGTGAAATTACTGGCATAGAGGCCATACTTTTTTTCAACTCAATAAAAATTAAAAAGCTAAAAATATGCTTACAATCGATAGCTGATACTGTGGCCATAGAGACCACTTGCCTGTGTGATCGTTTGCCAGCCAATGTCATGTGAAAAAAGCACTAATCGCTTCTTCACCGCTGGTGGAACAACTGACACAATATATAAGAGGTTTTATCATCCTTTTAAGTATGGCGTCGATTTTTGGGACCACTATAGAATTGGCTATGGGTGAAAAATGACAAAGTGCTTGATTCTCTTTTTATGGATAGGAATAACCTTCCGTAATAAGAGAAAAAAAACCGAGAATTTTATTGGCGTAGATTTTGCGTAAAAAATAAAAATAGTTTTGCGTTATAACGATTAAATGATTCGGGTTTTCCTTGGTCCAAGTAAGCAAAGCACATGTTTCTGAAAAAAAAATAGTGTTGACATTTGACGTTGACAATTTTCGCTTCCTTCGTACGAATATAACTTTACGTGTTTTGACAATTTTATTGGAAAAATTGCTTATTGATGACTGCTTTTGCTTACTGGACTTTCGATTATGCTTGGCCCCAACGACGACGTATGCTTTAAACACGTTATTACGAATGAAGCAAGAACTGTCACCGACCGTCAATAGTGTCAACACTTTTTTTAAGAAGTAGTGCTGCATACTTGAACCAAGGAAACACCTTTATTTCAATCGTCATAACACAAAATCAATTTCTTTTTTTTAATGCGAAATCTACGGCACGGAAAATTCTGAGATTTTTTTCTCTTGATACGGAGGGTTATTCTTATCCATAAAAAAAATCGAGCACATTGTCATTTTTCACCCATAGCCAATTGATTGCCTGTCTTAACTTCATTATGTCCGTTGTCTTACCTGCATTATGTCCGTTGTAATCGCCACCTTCATTCATCTCGTCAGCACCTATTTCAAATATATTTATTTTCTTTAGATTAGATTAGTCTAAATCATTTAACAATTCCAAGTTTTGTCGTTGTGTTGCTCTACATTGTGACTCCCTAAGTCTGTAGTGACTTCATGTTACTTCACTACATAGTATAAAACAAAGTCGCTTCGTTGTCTGTCTGTCCCTATGTATGCTTAGATCTTTAAAACTACGTAACGGATTTTGATGCGGGTTTTTTTTAATTAGATGGAGTTATTCAAGAGGAAGGTTTTAGTATATCGGGAAGTCGCGGGCAGAAGCTAGTAATATGATAAATGCGGAAGCATATTAACTCTGTCGGTCTGTTACTTAATTATGCTTTCTTGGTTCTCGGCTAAACCGCTAGACCGATTTTGATGAAAGGTGCGATTATACTTTTAAGACTACGGGAAAGGCTTACTTTTTTGTCCTGAAAAAACTCAGTTCCCACATCAAATCGAATCCCGCGTGAAACCGTGTGCAGAAACTAGTAATTCATACTTGTCAATGTTTATTATGTGTATAAGTATTACTATTACGTACAATCAGTAGGTACCTACCGTGTCCAACTACAATGACTTTGTGTTCTGTAAAGTAGTTAATACTTGTTAAATATTTGTTAATCGCCTCTCAGAAAAAAACGGCCAAGAAGCGAGTTAAACTCGCGTGGAGAGGGTTCCGTTCCGATGCTTGATCATTTTCAATGACGTCATTTGCAAACCGTTTCTCAGGATAAGCTCTTTTATATGATAGATTTCAAATACCATGGACTTCTTAATAATTTTCCTGTAATCTATAGGTCAATAACTATCCTCCGTATTTTTTCAAAAATTTTAGGTCCAGTGTTTTCGGAGATAAGGGGGGGAATGGTCATTTTTCGCCTATTTTCTTAAATAACTCGAAAAGTATTGACCAAAAAAGAAATGAAAAAAATATATTTGAGATCCTCATAAGAAGTACTTTCATTTAATATGTCACACGATATACGGAGTTTGAAAAAAATCATGAATATTTTTCAAATTTAGCCCCCAAAAATAGGGTTTATGTTTAAAATTCATTTATTTTCGTTACACGTCCGTCTTTGGGTCACAAACTTACATATACGTACCAAATTTCAACTTAATCGGTCCAATAGTTTCGGAGAAAATCGACTGTGACAGACGGACCGACAGACACACGAGTGATCCTATAAGGGTTCCGTTTTTACCTCTTGAGGTTCGGAACCCTAAAAAAGGAAATGTACCTATGCGGGCTATACCACGGAAGACGGTTAAATAAAAGGACAAAAATATTAATTCATTACTCACTGATTATGTGCTTGTGATCTCCTGGATCTTTGAAACCATTGTCAGGCTCTGTAAAAAAAAATCTCTTTATTAACCTAACCCGAGATGTTAGGCTGCCTTTCCACTGAAGCGGTGATAAGCGGAGCGGAGTAGAGTGTAGCGGAGCGGAGCATAGATGCGGAAATCAACCAATCCCACTGAACCACACCCTCTACTAACTGTAGTAAAAGTGTCACTAAAGGGCGCCTGTGGTGGTAACACTGGAATGAGCAATGACAACTTGGTAAAGAGAGTTGGAGTATGTGTTTCTTGTAAAATTAGCAAAGCTTAATAAACAGTATGTAAATTCATTTCTAACGTGTGTACGTGTAGGGTTGCCATCTCCTAAAATGAAAAAGCCGGACTTTGCCCAGAAAAAAGCCGGACATTTTACCCTAAAAGCCTGACATCACCACAACTAAAATCCAAATAACTTTATATGTAGCTAAATGAAATGAACCCCTTTTGCATCCGGAATGACGGCCCCTTCCTTGGAATTGCGAAATAATATTCTGCAACCTAATTTTAAAAGTGATTTAAAAATTGAGTTTCGTTTGCGTCCGTCCTCGTAACGATAGATTTCGGCAAATCATTGCCATAGACATAGACATAGATATTTGGCCGGACACAACTCGAAAAGGCCAAACAGGTCCGGCTAAATACAAACAGATGGCAACCCTACCTATGTGGCCAATTTGCTAAATTGATTGAATATAGTCGCCGCGCGGGCTCTGTGTTCGGGGACTTCACATAATCCTTTAATTAGTTGCTTCGAAGTTGCATGCAGGTTCCCTCACGATGTTAACCTTCACAGAAGAGGTCAGTAGTAAATTTAAATTGAAGTCATGTTAGCCTAAGCCGTAAGCCGTGGTGGCCTAGTGGTTCGACCTACCGCCTCTCATGCAGAGGGCCGGGGGTTCGATTCCGGTTCGCACCTCTAAGTTTACTTACGTGTGAAATTCAATTTGAATTTACCACTGAGCTTTTCGGTGAAGGAAAACATCAGGAAACCTGCACGCATCTGCGAAGCATTTCAAAAACGTGTGTGAAGTCCGATCCGCACTGGGCCCGCGGACTATATATCCTAAACCCTCTCGTGATGAGAGGCCTGTGCCCAGCAATGGGACACAAATAGGCTGTAGTAGTAGTAGTAGATGGTAGCCTAGTGGTTTTCATGCAGAGGGTCGGGGATTCGCACTCTTCTTAGTCAGTAAGTATGAGCGAAATTCATATATGGTAGCACTTACGGAAAATAACTACTTATAGGCGGAAGCCTAGTTAACAAATACAATTGGTTCTATGTAATACAGTGTTAGGTCCCCCATGAGATGGACCGATTTGGTCAAATCCGCTAAAAACCAGCCCGTCCACGAGAACACTAGACGCGCAGCCGTGAGAGAAGAATGGCGCCGGGTGGTAAAGCTCGCCCCTCAAGACGCGACGGCCAAGACCACTCTGCCAAGAGTGTAGCGACAAAGAAGAAGAAGAATACAGTGTTGGACGCGCAGCCATGAGAGAAGAATGGCGCCGGGTGGTAAAGCTCGCCACTCAAGACGCGACGGCCACGACCACTCTGCCAAGAGTGTACCGACAAAGAAGAAGAAGAATACAGTGTTGGACGCGCAGCCGTGAGAGAAGAATGGCGCCGGGTGGTAAAGCTCGCCACTCAAGACACGACGGCCAAGACCACTCTACCAAGAGTGTAGCGACAAAGAAGAAGAAGAATACAGTGTTGGACGCGCAGCCATGTGAGAATAATGGCGCCGGGTGGTAAAGCTCGCCACTCAAGACGCGACGGCCACGACCACTCTGCCAAGAGTGTAGCGACAAAGAAGAAGAAGAATACAGTGTTGGACGCGCAGCCATGAGAGAAGAATGGCGCCGGGTGGTGAAGCTCGCCACTCAAGACGCGACGGCCACGACCACTCTGCCAAGAGTGTAGCGACAAAGAAGAAGAAGAATACAGTGTTGGACGCGCAGCCATGAGAGAATAATGGCACCGGGTGGTGAAGCTCGCCTCTAAAGACGCGACGGCCACGACCACTCTGCCAAGAGTGTAGCGACAAAGAAGAAGAAGAATACAGTGTTGGACGCGCAGCCATGAGAGAAGAATGGCGCCGGGTGGTAAAGCTCGCCACTCAAGACGCGACGGCCACGACCACTCTGCCAAGAGTGTAGCGACAAAGAAGAAGAAGAATACAGTGTTGGACGCGCAGCCATGAGAGAAGAATGGCGCCGGGTGGTAAAGCTCGCCACTCAAGACGCGACGGCCACGACCACTCTGCCAAGAGTGTAGCGACAAAGAAGAAGAAGAATACAGTGTTGGACGCGCAGCCATGAGAGAAGAATGGCGCCGGGTGGTAAAACTCGCCACTCAAGACACGACGGCCAAGACCACTCTACCAAGAGTGTAGCGACAAAGAAGAAGAAGAATACAGTGTTGGACGCGCAGCCATGAGAGAAGAATGGCGCCGGGTGGTAAAGCTCGCCACTCAAGACACGACGGCCAAGACCACTCTGCCAAGAGTGTAGCGACAAAGAAAAAGAAGAATACAGTGTTGGACGCGCAGCCGTGAGAGAAGAATGGCGCCGGGTGGTGAAGCTCGCCCCTCAAGACGCGACGGCCACGACCACTCTGCCAAGAGTGTAGCGACAAAGAAGAAGAAGAATACAGTGTTGGACGCGCAGCCATGAGAGAATAATGGCACCGGGTGGTGAAGCTCGCCTCTAAAGACGCGACGGCCACGACCACTCTGCCAAGAGTGTAGCGACAAAGAAAAAGAAGAATACAGTGTTGGACGCGCAGCCGTGAGAGAAGAATGGCGCCGGGTGGTGAAGCTCGCCCCTCAAGACGCCACGGCCACGACCACTCTGCCAAGAGTGTAGCGACAAAGAAGAAGAAGAATACAGTGTTGGACGCGCAGCCATGAGAGAAGAATGGTGCTGGGTGGTAAAGCTCGCCACTCAAGACGCGACGGCCACGACCACTCTGCCAAGAGTGTAGCGACAAAGAAGAAGAAGAATACAGTGTTGGACGCGCAGCCATGAGAGAAGAATGGCGCCGGGTGGTGAAGCTCGCCCCTCAAGACGCGACGGCCACGACCACTCTGCCAAGAGTGTAGCGAAAAAGAAGAAGAAGAATACAGTGTTGGACGCGCAGCCATGAGAGAAGAATGGGCGCCGGGTGGTGAAGCTCGCCACTCAAGACGGACGGCCACGACCACTCTGCCAAGAATGTAGCGACAAAGAAGAAGAAGAATACAGTGTTGCACGCGCAGCCGTGAGAGAAGAATGGCGCCGGGTGGTAAAGCTCGCCACTCAAGACACGACGGCCACGACCACTCTGCCAAGAGTGTAGCGACAAAGAAGAAGAAGAATACAGTGTTGGACGCGCAACCATGAGAGAATAATGGCGCCGGGTGGTAAAGCTGGCCACTCAAGACGCGACGGCCACGACCACTCTGCCAAGAGTGTAGCGACAAAGAAGAAGAAGAATACAGTGTTGGACGCGCAGCCATGAGAGAAGAATGGTGCCGGGTGGTAAAGCTCGCCACTCAAGATTGGATTTCAGAAGGGACTCTCTACGACTGACGCATTGTTAGAACTCACTGATTATGTAACCGAAGCTCTAAATGAACAAGAAAATGTAATTGCTGTTTTTGTAGATCTCTCAAAAGCTTTTGAGCATGTAGATCATAGTATAATGCTTCAAATATTAGACCGATATGGTATTAGAGGTATTATAAATAACTGGTTCGAATCTTATCTCTCTCAACGCGAACAGTATGTCACAGTTTGCTCCCTTGAACAGAAAACTCGTACAATAGTTAATTTAAAATCAAGTTCCACTCGTAATACATCTGGTGTACCTCAAGGTAGTATACTGGGCCCAATCCTTTTCTTACTGTATGTCAACTTTTTGCCAAATATATCATCATGTTCGCAGATGATGTTTCGATACTCTTTAGATTTAAAAGAAATGAAATTGTTAACTTGAATTCTATCATAGAAGAGTCATTGACTAAAATTGTTAAATGGTTAAAAGTTATTAATCTAACCACAAACATTAGTAAAACGAAAATAATCCATTTTAGAAATATTAAAACGAATACGGCAAGCCTAGACACACATTTAAACAATGTTCCACTCCTTATTGTAAAAGAAACCAAATTTTTGGGTATCATGGTTGATGAAAATTTAAATTGGAAAATACATGTAGATTCTCTTTGTAACAAACTTAGTAGCTTCACTTTTGCTCTACGTAATTTAAGAAGAATATCGACTAAAAAAGCGGCTATGCATTCTTACTACGCTTTCTTCCAGTCCCATGTTATGTTTGGCTTGGTAATTTGGGGTAGTTGTGTCGATTTACAGCGCCTCTTCAAATTACAAAAAAAGTGTGTGCGAATAATTAATGGCTTGAAATCCAGCCGTGAGTCGTGCCGAGAATCTTTCAAAGAATTGGGTTTGCTCACGCTATCAGCGCTCTATATCATGGAACTCTGCAAACTGGTACGTAGAATGCCAAGTAAATTCCCACCAAAAACAAATTTTAACAGTAAAAGATTAAATGACTTATTTTCAAATGACGTGACAGCCCCTTTCGGTAGAACAGCGATGTTCCAGAGATGCCATCGATATGTCGCTGCCAAGGTTTACAACGCTTTACCGGTTTCGATTAAGTCCTTACCAGATACTAAATTCTTGGTTTCTCTAAAAAAGTATCTCATTGAACTTTGTCCGTATAACTTGAGTGAATATTATTACGCAGAATCGAATTTTATACGTTAAGATTATTTGTGAAATCTCCAGTTGCTACACCAAAACGGTAAAATTGTATTGAAACTTATTAAACATTGTATATATTTAACCTAATGTACACATACAATTTATGGCAAATAAAGAACTATGAACTATGAACTAAGACGCGACGGCCACGACCACTCTGCCAAGAGTGTAGCGACAAAGAAGAAGAAGAATACAGTGTTGGTTTTAAACAACAACTCACCAGCAGCTCTCGCCTCCTCGTCGCCATTGGGAAGAGACTAAAATTTTCAAAAAATACTTTACATACATAAACTCACGCCCGTTTCCAATTGGGGTAGGCAGATACCACAGAGACACCTGTTTGTATCGAAGCATATCTCCCTGGCTTCATCCACATTCATCGGTGTCTTCATGCAAGCTTGTCATAAGTCCGTGTACTATTTAAACCTTCTTGACCAGTTTTTAGCATTATTCATTTGTTTTTTTAATAACATTATACTTGATTATACTTATTCCTAAAGTTGACAACGTCGCATAGAGCTGTCAAATGTTTCGCTGTTTTTATTAATTTCTCAATATTACTGAATTAAAAAAGAAGTTATCTATATGGTTAAATGAGGCGTCTCGTTTTATATTTGTTGGTTAGGCATTCAAGTGACAAGATTACATCAAAATGCATGGAAAATGCAATGGAAAGTTTTCAAAAGATAGTACTTCCATGATCCTAAAAATTTCATGTTCCTATGATAATTGACTTATTGTTTTATTCAAACATAGAGCTATAATTCATATTTTCATTCAGTAACTAGCTTTTCCCCGCAACTTCGTATGCGCAGTAATATTAAAATGAAAAATCCCATTTTTTCCCGTTCCCGCGGGAATTTCGGGGAATCTTCTCTTAGTGCTCCCCTACGTTCCCTAAGGAACTTGCATGCCAAATTTCAGCTCTCTACGACCAGTAGTTTCGACTCTGCGTTGATCGATCAGTCAGTCAGTCCGTTTCTTGTTTTATATTAGGGAATGCAAAACCCGGTGCAATCTGAAACCCGGGTAATACCCGACTTTTTTTCAGAAAACCGGGTTACCCGGGTATCTACCCGGGTTTTCATAAAAATAAAAATAAAAACGTGTAGAACATCAAAATCTTGGTTTAAGATCATAGACGTGAGCCGTGAGATGATTCTGCAGTATTTAGGCGATTTTTGTAGCTCGACAGCTCAACAGACGGATCGAAAAGTTTCTAAAGAGCGATAATATGTTCGCTGATTCAATATTTTTAACATATTAACGCCAAGGGCTATTGAACGTACATAGGCTCTAAGGTGTCTCAGAGGTCTGTCTATTGGGCAAAGCCTATTGACGAAGAACTTGACGCCGGCAGGATCGTTTAATCCAAATCTGATCTGAAGAAGTAAAAAAGTTATATGGAGAGTTGGAGAGTTAGACACAACTAGTCAACTACCCGGACACCCATCACAGATTT
Organism: Aethes cnicana; assembly: GCA_963971205.1. Lineage (NCBI taxonomy): Eukaryota > Metazoa > Arthropoda > Insecta > Lepidoptera > Tortricidae > Aethes > Aethes cnicana. Next base: position 3,211,078 of record OZ020299.1, read on the forward strand.
ATCTAAAACCCTAGCGGTGGACTAACCTGACCCGACACTTCCGTTAGTCTATTCGAGATTAATTTAGTTAGTATGGCTCCCTAACAGATTGAGAACGGCCAAGCTTCAAGCGACGAAGGAATTATAGCGGAACTGCTGAAGGCAGGTAGTAAACAGGACTTTTAACCTCTCTGTTCTTTGCCAATTCTGGCCAATCTGATCTAAATTTGTCTAGGCCGTCGCGCCATCTCCGTCTAGGTATGCCTCTGCAACGATGTCCGTCCCGAGGTAGCCACTCGATGGCTAGTTTGGCCCATCTGTCATCGTGCATGCGGCTGACGTGTCCAGCCCAGTTCCACTTGAGTCTGGCAATCTGTACCCCAACATTGGCAATTTGAGTCTTGGAGTGCAGTTCTGAGTTCCGTATCATATCAGTTCTTCGGACGCCTAAGATACTGCGCTCCATTGCTCTCTGGCAAACCTTGAGCTTGGACTTTTGTGCCTCAGTTAATGACCATGATTGGGCGCCGTAGGTTAAAACAGGCAAGATGCATACGTCTAAGAGTTGGCGTTTCAAGGAAATGGGAAGGGTTCCCTTCAAAAGATCCTTCATGCACCGGAAGCTCCTCCAGTGTTTTCGATTCTTCTCTTAATCTCTTTATCCTGTCTGTTAGTGAAGGAGACAATCTGGCCCAAGTAGGTGTACTCGTCGAAGTATTGCATGGCCTGTCCATCCACCGTAACCTTTACTTTCGCGCGATTGGTCATCAACTGAGTCTTGGACCTGTTCATCGTAAGTCCAACCTCAAGGCTTGCGTTGCTGAGGTCTTGCAGCATAAATTTCAGTTTAGATGCCGATGTTGAAAAGGGAACGATATCGTCGGCGAATCTAAGATTAGTCAATCTCCGATTTTCAAAGGATTTAAATTCAGCTATTTTTAAGCTTCGCCTTTGCCTATTGCATTTGTGGACTCTGAGAGCGCCTTCGATATGATCTTTCCAAAGCTATTCATCGCTGCATTGCTGGATGCTTCCAAGATTCTGGACTGGACTGGAAGGGGCCAGGCACTAATTTAAATGGCAAGAGTTGTCGACGATTTTGTATTCTTGGATGAGGCAAAGGACCCATGGAAGGCCTCAGTGCCATTGCCATGCTCGTTGACCTCAGCAGAGTTTCTGACAGAGTTGGTCTGAAAAATTACATGAACAAGACGAACATAATGTACATGCAGGGCCAACTCTCGTAATTATCAGAGGCTCTGCGCGATTCTTGACGATTATGTATACCTACCTGGGTAAACGGTCCTGTTAGTTACGTTACGAGCTAGTCAAACTTCGATAAAGAGATCACGCGGCGAATCCGACTCGGATAAACAGCATTCGGGAACGGGAAGCTTCGTTGTGTCTTTTCGCTCAAATTACCACAGTGTTTCAAGTCAAAAGTCTTTGAGCGGTCTGTGTTGTCAATTATGACTTACGGATCTAAGACGTTGGCGCTAAATGAGCTTCATAGGAAAGCTCAAGTTGAGTCAATGGTGAGGGCTACGCTCGGGATGTCTCTCTCTCTCTAATAGATTAAGAAATGATAAAATACTTATCCGCAGTAGTATTAGTGTCACCCGTCACCGCTCACCTTACTTAAATAGATCTGCTTGAATGATGATGGGAAGTATTTTTACGGATTTTTAAAGGTATTTCTTCGATAATAGAATGAAAACTGTTTGTTATTTGCGTAAATATTTGTTGTTTTTACGATTCGGGTAGAAACCGGGTTTTGGGCTCAAAACCCGGGTTTTACCCGACTCCAAAAGTGGGCGGGTACCCGGGTTTTCGGGTACCCGGGTACCCGGGTTGCACTCCCTATTTTATATATATAGATTAATGAAAACACCGAAATATTTGACAGCTATTTGCGACGTTGCTAACTTTCGGAGTAAGCCCTCTTAATTCACTACCTGCTTCAACGTACCTTGCCTACTCCGTCTTCTGCAAAAAAGGATATAAATAAATACATTTTGAATATTATAATTCCCAATTTATAACATCGAATAGACGCCGTACAGGTTCTCGCACGGATCTTGAGCAATGAGAGAAAATAAAAGTACTGCTGAAGGGCCAATAAGCGTGCGCGCATGACAAAGGGCCCGCTGCATCCCGATGAGACCTTATTTTCGACATCTACGCATCGAAGGCCACCGAAGTTCCGTGCCGATGCCTGCACTACACGACGAAGTTTCGCCAAAATTGTTGATGGTAAGGTCCTGATGCTCGGACGCTTTTCTTTTCAACCTTTTAAGCATGGCGTCGATTTTTGGGGCCACTCTCTGTAGATTGTTTGTCTTACCTTCATTATGTCCGTTGTCTTACCTTTATTATGTCCGTTGTCTTACCTTTATTATGTCCGTTGTCTTACCTTCATTATGTCCGTTGTCTTACCTCCATTATTTCCGTAGTCATCGCCACTTTCGTTCATCTCGTCAGCACCTATTTAAAATACATTTGTTTTCTCTTAATAATTTAAAAACAATTTCAATTATGATAAATGCGGAAGTAACTCTGTTACTTACGCTTTCTCGGCTAAAGCGCTAGACCGATTTTGATGAAAGGTGCGATTAGGTATAGTTTTAAGGCTACGGGGAAGGACATAATTATGCTGCTTTTTATATGCTGCCTGACCCAATTCCAGCGAGCGAAGGGCAGAAACTACTACTACTACTGCAGCCTATTTGCGTTCCACTGCTAGTTATTAATATTTGTCAAAGTTTATTATGTGTAATGCAAGTTTTACGTACGATCAGCATCGTGTCCAGCTACAATGACGGTGTGTTCTGAAAAGTATAAAGTAATGTAGATATTATTATTGGAAGACAGGTTTGGCTCAGTTGGTAGTCACCCTGCCCGCCCACTGTTCCGACTATGGCGGGTTCGAATCCCGCTCGGGGCAAACTTTGTGTGATGAGCACAAATAATTCTACTCGAGTCATGGATGTTTAGTATTTATAATTAGATGTATGGATTTCTCTATATAAGTATTTATATCGTTATCTAGCACCCATAGTACAAGCTTTTCTTAGTTTGGGGCTAGGTCAATTTGTGTGAAATGTTCTAAGATATTTATTTATTATTTATTTATTTATTATACTTAATTGTTAAATATTTGTTAATCTCCTCCCAGAAGAAATGGAAATATACCAATTCGGTTTATACCGGAGAGACGGCTATAGGTAACTAAAGAAAAACGGCCAAGAGCGAGTCGAACTCGCTTATATGAAGGGTTCCGTAGCCACCCCAATTATCCCATATATCAAAAACTACGTGATCGATTGTATTCAAACTAATTTCCGTTGGAAGTTGTTGTTGAATTCTATCCCTCCCAAAAAAAAATACAATTTTCAACTCCATAGTTCAAAAGTAAGAGAGGGTTAATTTTTTGAGACCTAAGTACCTATTCAATTATACCCTCACGGCTATGTTCTATTGAATTATTTTTAGGTTTCCGTCCGTACCCAAAGGGTAAAAACAGACCCTATTACTACGCTGCCCGTCTGTATGTCTGTCCGTCTATCACCAGGCTGTATCTCATGAACCGTGATAGCTAGACAGTTGAAACGTTCACAGATGATGTATTTATGTTGCCGCTATAACAACAAATACTAAAAAGCAGAATAAAATAAATATTTAAGGGGGCTCTCATACAACAGACATGTTTTTTTGCCGTCTTAATAGTTAAATAGTACGGAACCCTTCGTGCGCGAGTCCGACTCGCACTTGGCCGGTTTTCTTACATGTATGTCTTCAAATTTTTAGTAAGTACATAAATTTTGTAGCAGTTCATAAAACACACCTAGGTAAGGTACCTCCCAAATTTCCACCATACAGCACCCATAGTCTCCGGGAAAAAATACTGTGACATACGGACGGACGAACCGACAGACAGATGGACATGACGAAATTCTAAGTGTTCTATTTTTACCATTTCGCTAAGGAACCCTAAAAAGGTTAAAATATTAATTAATTTCTGACACACGGACGGACAAACGGACAGACAGACAGACGTGACGAAATTCTAAGTGTTCCATTTTTTACTATTTGGCTAACAGGAACCCTAAAAAGGCTAAAAATATTAATTAATTTCTAACATACTGACAGACAAACGGACAGACGGACAGACGGACAGACGTGACGAAATTCTAAGTGTTCCATTTTTTACCATTTGGCAAAGGAACCCTAAAAAGGTTAAAAATATTTTTTTATATTATACATGGACAAACAGGCAGACGGCCCACCTGATGGACAGTGGTCACCGCCGCCTATAGACATTTGTAACACCAGGCGTCACCAATGCGTTGCGGGTCCCGTAGATATTAAGAGTCCCCAATAAGCTCCTTTCTCCATACAAACGTAGTTACGTTTTAATTCGCAAACTACGTACCAAATTTTTCAAGTAATAGTGGAGCAGAGATATTAGTGTCCAAAATACACTTTGATTGTAATAAATTTAATAACAAAGAAACTAGAACCATTTTAGTTTCCCCATACAAACTTCAAAATTCAGTTTTTTGGCTGTAATTTAAGTGTGTTTTATTTTACCACGACTTTTACTAATATCAGACACCCACAATAATGATTTTATTATGTGTAGTTTCGAGTCAATCTGTTTAATAATTTGGGAATAAAAGCGAAATTACGTTTGTATGAAAAGTTGAGAAACGCCGTGCGTACTGGGGACTCTTAATTGTCACCCTTTTTAAAACACCCCATATTCTTAATTACTCACTGATTATGTGCTTGTGATCTCCTGGGTCTTTGAAACCATCGTCAGGTTCTGCAAACAAAAGGCAGTTTTTCCTTTCGTTCGAATTACTTATACTACTTATAAACAACCTCTCATCTGTCAACCTTCACGAAAGAGGAGTTTTGGCCGAAGGGAGTCGTGTTCCGTCGCTTCCGTGGAAGACTGAACAGCGATTCCAGAGTGCGCCTCACGACGAAGAAGCAATCGTGTTAGTTTTGAAGATTAATTTTAATATGTATGTTAGTCGTTAAGGTATATGTAATATGGGCCTAGATGCCTGAAATAATAAATATTATTATTATAAGTAGACATGTGTATCTTTATATTAATTGTAATTGTAACTTTTTTATCTAAATCTTTTGTTGTTCACAGTTTCTAAGCAAAATTCTAAGTGTTCCATTTTTTACCATTTGGCTGAGGAACCCTAAAAGGTTAAAAATATTAATTAATTACTGACATACGGACGGACAAACGGACAGACAGACGGACGTGATGAAATTCTAAGTGTTCCATTTTTTACCATTTGGCTAAGGAACCCTAAAAAGGTTAAAAAAAAATTATATTATACACGGACAAACGGGCAGACGGCCCACCTGATGGACAGTGGTCACCGCCACCTATACACATTTGTAACACCACAGGGGTCACCAACGCGTCGCCGGTCCCGAAGATATTAATTGACACCCTTTTTAAAGCATCCCTTATTGCCAATTACTCACTGATTATGTGCTTATAATCTCCTGGATCTTTGAAACCATTGTCAGGTTCTGCGAACAAAAGTCTCATTATTAACCTAATCCCAGCTGTAAGGCAGTTTTCCCTATCGTACTAATTAATTACTTTTAATTAGGCATGTGTATCTTTATATTAATTGTAATTGTAACTTTTTTTATCTAAATCTTTTGTTGTTCAAAATTCAATTATTTATTCAGCAAATTGACCACATAGGGACACTGTTAGACGTCAGAAAAAGAATTTACCAGCGCTTCCTAGACCCATTGCTTGAGAAGAAGCGCCGCAACAAACTCAGCCGTGACCGTCAAGATAGCTACACCCCAAAACGATATCCAGGATCTGATTATGCAAATAAATAGTACCAAAATAGTACCTGTGGAATATCTAGGTTAAAAAAATAGTACCCTTAAACTTTTCGAAATATAAGGCCTGTTCACGGTGTACGCTACCGAGCGTCAAGCTGGCGTACACCGCGTGGATCTCTGGAACGGCTTGGTTCTCGGGAATGATTTATAGCTCAAAAAATAGTACCCAAATAGTACCCACCGCCCATTAAATTTCACCATTCTATCTATAATAGTAGCTGAGATAATCAACCACTTAACTTTTTACGAACTTGAGGGAATACTGTGCGAGTTTCCGTAGTAACGCTGACAAATTTCGTACACCGTTAAATGTTGGCATATCTCGGAAAAAACTTATTATTTATATTATAGACGGACAAACAGGCAGACGGCCCACCTGATGGACAGTGGTCACCGCCGCCTATACACATTTGTAACACCAGAGGCGTCACCAATGCGTTGCTGAACCCGAAGATATTAATTGACACCCTTTTTAAAGCATCCCTTATTGCCAATTACTCACTGATTATGAGCTTATAATCTCCTGGATCTTTGAAACCATTGTCAGGTTCTGCGAACAAAAGTCTCATTATTAACCTAATCCCAGCTGTAAGGCAGTTTTCCCTATCGTACTAATTAATTACTTTTAATTAGGCATGTGTATCTTTATATTAATTGTAATTGTAACTTTTTTATCTAAATCTTTTGTTGTTCAAAATTCAATCATTTATTCAGCAAATTGGCCACATAGGAACACTTTTAGACGTCAGAAAAAGAATTTACCAGCGCTTCCTAGACCCATTGCTTAAGAAGAAACGCCGCAACAAACTCAGCAGTGACCGTCAAGATAGCGTACACCCCATAACGATATCCAGGATCTGATTATGCAAATAAATAGTACCCAAATAGCACCTTCGGAATATCTAGGTTAAAAAAATAGTACCCTTGAACTTTTCGAAATATAAGGCCTGTTCACGGTGTACGCTACCGAGCGTCAAGCTGGCGTACACCGCGTGGATCTCTGGAACGGCTTGGTTCTCGGGAATGATTTATAGCTCGAAAAATAGTACCCAAATAGTACCCACCGCCCATTAAATTTCACCATTCTATCTATAATAGTAGCTGAGATAATCAACCACTTAACTTTTTACGAACTTGAGGGAATACTGTGCGAGTTTCCGTAGTAACGCTGACAAATTTCGTACACCGTTAAATGTTGGCATATCTCGGAAAAAACTTATTATTTATATTATAGACGGACAAACAGGCAGACGGCCCACCTGATGGACAGTGGTCACCGCCGCCTATACACATTTGTAACACCAGAGGCGTCACCAATGCGTTGCCGAACCCGAAGATATTAATTGACACCCTTTTTAAAGCATCCCTTATTGCCAATTACTCACTGATTATGAGCTTATAATCTCCTGGATCTTTGAAACCATTGTCAGGTTCTGCGAACAAAAGTCTCATTATTAACCTAATCCCAGCTGTAAGGCAGTTTTCCCTATCGTATTAATTTACTTTTAATTAGGCATGTGTATCTTTATATTAATTGTAATTGTAACTTTTTTATCTAAATCTTTTGTTGTTCAAAATTCAATCATTTATTCAGCAAATTGGCCACATAGGGGCACTGTTAGACGTCAGAAAAAGAATTTACCAGCGCTTCCTAGACCCATTGCTTGAGAAGAAGCGCCGCAACAAACTCAGCCGTGACCGTCAAGATAGCTACACCCCAAAACGATATCCAGGATCTGATTATGCAAATAAATAGTACCAAAATAGTGCCTGTGGAATATCTAGGTTAAAAAAATAGTACCCTTACACTTTTCGAAATATAAGGCCTGTTCACGGTGTACGCTACCGAGCGTCAAGCTGGCGTACACCGCGTGGATCTCTGGAACGGCTTCGTTCTCGGGAATGATTTATAGCTCAAAAAATAGTACCTAAATAGTACCCACCGCCCATTAAATTTCACCATTCTATCTATAATAGTAGCTGAGATAATCAACCACTTAACTTTTTACGAACTTGAGGGAATACTGTGCGAGTTTCCGTAGTAACGCTGACAAATTTCGTACACCGTTAAATGTTGGCATATCTCGGAAAAAACTTATTATGTATATTATAGACGGACAAACAGGCAGACGGCCCACCTGTTGCACAGTGGTCACCGCCGCCTATACACATTTGTAACACCAGAGGCGTCACCAATGCGTTGCCGAACCCGAAGATATTAATTGACACCCTTTTTAAAGCATCCCTTATTGCCAATTACTCACTGATTATGTGCTTATAATCTCCTGGATCTTTGAAACCATTGTCAGGTTCTGCGAACAAAAGTCTCATTATTAACCTAATCCCAGTTGTAATGCAGTTTTCCCTATCGTACTAATTAATTACTTTTAATTAGGCATGTGTATCTTTATATTAATTGTAATTGTAACTTTTTTATCTAAATCTTTTGTTGTTCAAAATTCAATAATTTATTCAGCAAATTGGCCACATAGGGGCACTTTTACACGTCAGAAAAATAATTTACCAGCGCTTCCTAGACCCATTGCTTGAGAAGAAGCGCCGCAACAAACTCAGCCGTGACCGTCAAGATAGCGTACACCCCAAAACGATATCCAGGATCTGATTATGCAAATTAATAGTACCCAAATTGTACCTGTGGAATATCTAGGTTAAAAAAATAGTAGCCTTGAACTTTTCGAAATATAAGGCCTGTTCACGGTGTACGCTACCGAGCGTCAAGGTGGCGTACACCGCGTGGATCTCTGGAACGGCTTGGTTCTCGGGAATGATTTATAGCTCAAAAAATAGTACCCAAATAGTACCCACCGCCCATTAAATTTCACCATTCTATCTATAATAGTAGCTGAGATAATCAACCACTTAACTTTTTACGAACTTGAGGGAATACTGTGCGAGTTTCCGTAGTAACGCTGACAAATTTCGTACACCGTTAAATGTTGGCATATCTCGGAAAAAACTTATTATTTATATTATAGACGGACAAACAGGCAGACGGCCCACCTGTTGCACAGTGGTCACCGCCGCCTATACACATTTGTAACACCAGAGGCGTCACCAATGCGTTGCCGAACCCGAAGATATTAATTGACACCCTTTTTAAAGCATCCCTTATTGCCAATTACTCACTGATTATGTTCTTATAATCTCCTGGATCTTTGAAACCATTGTCAGGTTCTGCGAACAAAAGTCTCATTATTAACCTAATCCCAGCTGTAAGGCAGTTTTCCCTATTGTACTAATTAATTACTTTTAATTAGGCATGTGTATCTTTATATTAATTGTAATTGTAACTTTTTTATCTAAATCTTTTGTTGTGTATTGCTTAGTAGTTTTGTTTTTTTTTTGCACCTCCACAACTATTTCTGTTTTGCCCAAGGGTTTAACTGGTTGAAATCGTAGTTCGGCATGCGTTGCCTTAACTACTATGATGGGGACGCGGGGAAGCGAGCGGCAGGGTCGGCGAGCGCACTTCCTTGGTAAGTGGCAGAGCTGAGACCTTTAACTTTGAGGAGTGTTACTTGTAATAAAATGAATTAAAATGGAAATGCCTTAAAAAAAAATCTTTTCGAATTTAACAAAAGCTGATTTATGAGATTGTTTCTGTTAATGTACCAAGCACTATATCGAAGTTAATGCATATCAACAAAAACACGGTGTAATTAGGTATACCTACTACTTCCATTGTAAGATGTTCTTTCATCTTTTTAGTATGGTGTCGATTTTTGGAACCACTAGAGATTGCTTGTCTTACCTTCATTACGTCCGTTGTCTTACCTTCAGTATGTCCGTTGTCTTACCTTCATTCTGTCCATAGTCTTACCTTCATTCTGTCCATAGTCTTACCTTCATTCTGTCCATAGTCTTACCTTCATTATGTCCGTTGTTCTTACCTTCATTTTGTCCGTTGTCATCGCCACCTTCCTTCATCTCGTCAGCACCTGTTTAAAACACAATTGTTTCGGCTTGAAATTTTAAATTTAACATTTCCAAGTTTTTTCTCTGTATTGTGACTCTAAGTCAGTGGTGATCTATGGTTACTACTTAAATATAATAAATACGGAAGTAACTCTGTCCGTCTATTATTAAGTACGCTTTCTCGGCTCTTGCGGCCAAACGGCTGAACCGATTTTGATGAAAGGTGCGATTATAGTTTTAAGACTACGGGGAAGGAAGGACATAAGCAACTTTTTACCCCGGAAAAACCCAGTTCCCACGGGAACGCTTAACCCAATTCCACGTGAACGAAGTCGCGGCCAGAAGCTAATCCATACTAATATTATCCATAATATCCATACTAATATTATAAATGTGAAAGTCTGTTTGTTTGTTTGTCCTTCCTTCACGTCGTAACGAGTGGACCGATTTGGATGAAATTTGGTGTGGATATAGTTTGAGACCCGGGCAATAACATAGGATACTTTTTATCCCGATATTTCAACGGGAACGGGTTTTCCACGGGTCAGACCAGTTTTTCAATATTTCTATAACTATAACCATCTATATGTAGGTTACAGTATCATCGGGTACGCAGATTCTAGAAGTCTAGTTATTCATATTTTCCGTCGTTTACTATAAGTGTAATAATAGTATTACGTACGATCAGTACCTACCGTGTCCAACCACAAAGACGTTGTGTTCTGTAAAGTAGGTATAATTGTTAAATATGTGTGGGAATGAATGTTGATGAACGAATGTGGTTTCTGAACGAGGAGTGTGATGAGTTGCTGGCAGCGTTGGCTGCTAAACGTCTGTATATTTTATTTTATTTTGAGACCTAAGTACCTATTCAATTATACCCTCACGGCTTTGTTCTATTGAATTATTTTTAGGCTTCCGTCCGTACCCAAAGGGTAAAAACAGACCCTATTACTACGCTGCCCGTCTGTATGTCTGTCCGTCTATCACCAGGCTGTATCTCATGAACAGTGATAGCTAGACAGTTGAAACGTTCACAGATGATGTATTTATGTTGCCGCTATAACAACAAATACTAAAAAGCAGAATAAAATAAATATTTAAGGGGGCTCTCATACAACAGACATGTTTTATTGCCGTCTTAATAGTTAAATAATACGGAACCCTTCGTGCGCGAGTCCGACTCGCACTTGGCCGGTTTTCTTACATGTATGTCTTCAAATTTTTAGTAAGTACATAAATTTTGTAGCAGTTCATAAAACACATCTAGGTAAGGTACCTCCCAAATTTCCCCCATACAGCACCCATAGTCTCCGGGAAAAAATACTGTGACATACGGACGGACGAACCGACAGACAGATGGACATGACGAAATTCTAAGTGTTCCATTTTTTACTATTTGGCTATCAGGAACCCTAAAAAGGCTAAAAATATTAATTAATTTCTAACATACGGACAGACAAACGGACAGACGGACAGACGTGATAAATTCTAAGTGTTTCATTTTTTACCATTTGGCAAAGGAACCCTAAAAAGGTTAAAAATATTTTTTTATATTATACATGGACAAACAGGCAGACGGCCCACCTGATGGACAGTGGTCACCGCCGCCTATAGACATTTGTAACACCAGGCGTCACCAATGCGTTGCGGGTCCCGTAGATATTAAGAGTCCCCAATAAGCTCCTTTTTTTTTTTTTTTTTTTCATTTATTGGGGTTAAAAAACAGTCGCTACAAAGTGTTTATGTTAAATTCATTACGTGCAAGTCGTATTAATCTATGTGCGACCAGCACCATTAACCGCTTATAGATATAAAGTTGACTTACGAACTAGTACAGTGTGCAAGCTCATTAAATAATTAAATTAAATCCATACTCACTCACACTCATACCCATATATGTAGATATAAACATGCACATACACACACACAAACACTTAAACCTAGGCCAGCAATGACAACAAAGGAACAGTGCATTTACCAATTCAACCTTTCTTTAACTAATGATAGTGAACGAGGGTTTAGGCTAGAGGCTAAGTTGATTGTTTACAAATTAACATTAACATTGTGTTTATTATGCCAACGTTGTTACAAAATTAATTAATGTTTTACATGCAAAACTACGTTTTAAGTAACAAATAGGTCATCCGTAAAAATTACGAAGTACCCAGAGATTTTATAATAGACATTTTATAACTATGAGTATTAGCTGCAAAGATATCTATGTTGAAGAAGTGTAGATTGTAATCATTTACAATTCTGCGTAGGGGCACGCGCTCACCGGCATTCGTACGCGCTCGTGCGGTAGCGAATAGCCGGTGAGGGCGCGCCTCGCGCTGCGCCGTGCAAGGAACTCGGTAAACTAATTTGTCGACAAGTGCCGTGCAGTCATATTTATTGTGGCAAAGGCCATGTAACAATAAAGCTTCAAGCATCGTCCGCCGGGCACTTAATCCTAACACATTATATTTTTTCTTTAATTGTGTGTATGACGAACGCTGTCGATAACACCTATAATGCATGGAACGTAAGAATTTACGTTGGACTGATTCGAGAGACTCAGAATATTTTTTGTAGAAAGGATTCCAGATTGACACACAGCATTCCAGTTGCGAACGGACTAGGCTTTTATAAAGATAAAGGTAAGTAGCAGGCCTACCAAATTTTGTAGACGAGCGCATTACAAAACCGAACATTTTATACGCTTTTTTAACAATACTTTGGACATGAAGGTCGAAATGTAGATTTGTATGTAATATGATTCCCAGGTCCCTGATATAATGAACTCTTTCTAAGATTGAATCACACAAAATAAAGTTGTTGACAATTTTATGTTTTTTTTTAGTGAACGTTATCGATTTACATTTCTTTAGGTTTAATTGAAGCTTGTTTATGCGGCAATATTGCGTAAATCTGTTCAAATCTTGCTGAAATTTATTGTAATCATCTCTGTTACAAATAGTATGATAAATTTTAAGGTCATCTGCATATAAAAGTATATTGCAAAATTTGAAACAGTCACTAATATCATTTATAAATAATATAAATAAAAGTGGGCCTAATATAGATCCCTGTGGGACTCCGGATGTAACAAGAAAGGTACTAGATTCATGTCCATTCAGAACGACTTTCTGAGAGCGATTAGTGACATATGATTTAAACCAACGCCAGAGATTGCCTTTAATTCCATTATAGTAGATTTTGTCAAGTAACAGCTTATGGTCTACCCTGTCAAAGGCTTTACGAAAGTCCGTATAGATACTGTCAACTTGTGTATTATTATCCATATTCTCAAATAAATACGTTGTATAAGTGAGTAGATTTGTCGTAGTGGATCTGTGCTGAACAAACCCGTGTTGTTCCGGTAATATTTGATGATGAAGTAGAGGATAAATTTCGTTGTGTACTAATCTTTCAAAAACCTTTGACAGTGTAGATAATATGGATATAGGCCGGTAATTCTCTATGTTTGATTTTGCTCCATCTTTATGCACCGGTACAATATTAGCAGATTTCCATGCCAAAGGAAAGACACCCTCACTGAGACATTTGTTATACAGGATAAAGAGGGGGTCACTGATAGTTTCAGCTGTGCTCTTTAAAAAGAATGGAGGTATGTTATCTGGACCTGGTCCTTTTGTAACATCAAGTGATTTAAGTTCCTTTGTAATCTTAGCAATAGTTACGTGAATATAATGAATATTAGTTGCGCATGAAGTGTCATTCTCAGTTTTATTACATTGGTAGTCACAAGGAACATTGGACGGTGCATATACTGACTGAAAAAACTCCGAGAAAAGGTTGCATATTTCATCTTGTTGACTAGTAGTAACACCTTTGTAAGTCATTTCACAAGGAATCGATGATGTTGAGTTTCTGTTGTTAGAGATGTATGTCCAGAAGAACTTAATATTATCTTGTATACTATCTTCTACTTTTTTCATATAATTGTTATAACAGCGAGTAGATTCTGCTTTAAAACGATCCCTAAGTACAGAAAAAACTTCATAATCAGATAAGTTTTGATATGTTTTCCATTTTATCCAATATACATTTTTATTTTTATAAATATGGATAAGTGATGGAGTAAACCAGATGGGGTATGTAATACATTTTTTATTTATTATAGGAACATGTAATTTAATGATACTGTATATTTTTTCATAAAATAAACAACAAGCCGTCTCAGCGGGGGCATCATTTAAAATGTTGTACCAATCAGTATTTTCAATTTCATTATTTATAACGGAATAGTCCGCCCTTTTTAAAACAGAATATACTACGAGGCTGGCGCTGTGTTGATTTAATTTGTCCGTTTTTGAGAGCTGCAATCACATAAAAAGGTGGATGGTGGGAGTCGGGTTGTACCAAGGCGACCGGTACAGGCGAGCAAGTGACGCCAGAGGTTACACTAGATGTTATAAAAAGGTCAAGG